>ONZH01000167.1:0-32294 GCA_900303285.1 Rhinella marina | reverse complement strand
CAACAAACTAATAATGTGGAGTACACTTCAAAGGAAGTCAACAAAGTATATTAAATTCATATACCTTACAAATAAATCCAGAAAGGAGAGATATATATATATATATATATATATATATATATATATATATATATATATATATATATACACACACATACATACATACACAGTCATAGCCAAAAGTTTTGAGAATGACACAAATTATATTTTCACATGATCTGCTGCCCTCTGGTTTTTATGTGTGTTTGTCAGATGTTTTTATCACATACAGAAATATAATTGCAATCATATTATGAGTAACAAAAGCTTATATTGACAGTTAGAATGAGTTAATGCAGCAAGTCAATATTTGCAGTGTTGACCCTTCTTCAGGACCTCTGCAATTCTCCCTGGCATGCTCTCAATCAACTTCTGGACCAAATCCTGACTGATAGCAGTCCATTCTTGCACAATCAATGCTTGCATTTTGTCAGAATTTGTAGGTTTGTGTTTGTCCACCCGTCTCTTGATGATTGACCACAAGTTCTCAATGGGATTAAGATCTGGGGAGTTTCCAGGCCATGGACCCAAAATCTCTATGTTTTGTTCCCTGAGCCACACCTTTGCTTTATGGCAAGGTGCTCCATCATGCTGGAAAAGGCATTGTTGATCGCCAAACTGCTCTTGGACGTTTGGGAGAAGTTGCTCTCGGAGGACATTCTGGTACCATTCTTTATTCATGGCTGTGTTTTTAGGCAAGACTGTGATAGAGCCGATTCCCTTGGCTGAGAAGCAACCCCACACATGAATGGTTTCAGGATGCTTTACAGTTGGCATGAGACAAGACTGGTGGTAGCGCTCACCTTGTCTTCTCCAAATAAGCTGTTTTCCAGATGTCCCAAACAATCGAAAAGGGGATTCATCAGAGAAAATGACTTTACCCCAGTCCTCAGCAGTCCACTTCCTGTACCTTTTGCAGAATATCAGTCTGTCCCTGATGTTTTTTCTGGAGAGAAGTGGCTTCTTTGCTGCCCTCCTTGAGACCAGGCCTTGCTCCAAGAGTCTCCGCCTCACAGTGCGTGCAGATGCACTCACACCTGCCTGCTGCCATTCCTGAGCAAGCTCTGCTGGTAACCTGATCCCGCAGCTGAAACACTTTTAAGAGACGGTCCTGGCGCTTGCTGGTCTTTCTTGGGCGCCCTGGAGCCTTTTTGGCAACAATGGAACCTCTCTCCTTGAAGTTCTTGATGATGCGATAGATTGTTGACTGAGGTGCAATCTTTCTAGCTGCGATACTCTTCCGTTAGGCCATTTTTGTGCAGCGCAATGATGACTTCACGTGTTTCTTTAGAGATAACCATGGTTAACAGAAGAGAAACAATGATGCCAAGCACCAGCCTCCTTTTAAAGTGTCCAGTGGTGTCATTCTTACTTAATCATGACAGATTGATCTCCAGCCCTGTCCTCATCAACACCCACACCTGTGTTAATGGAGCAATCACTGAAACAATGTTAGCTGGTCCTTTTAAGGCAGGGCTGCAATGATGTTGAAATGTGTTTTGAGGGATAAAGTTCATTTTCTAGGCAAATATTGACTTTGCAAGTAATTGCTGTTAAGCTGATCACTCTTTATAACATTCTGGAGTATATGCAAATTGCCATTATAAAAACTGAAGCAGTAGACTTTGTAAAAATTAATATTTGTATCATTCTCAAAACTTTTGGCCATGACTGTACATACATACACACACTTATTTATTTTTTGGGAGGGAAATCCTCTGCCGTCGTGGAGGATTCATGAAAAGGAAATTACCGGTAAGTAATCCAGTTTTTCCATTTCATCCTCCACAACGGCATACCATGAGATATAACAGATAAGAGATTTTAGGGGGGGGGGACAATAGCCTGTAGCACTTTACGGCCAAAGGCCAGAAATCTACACTCCCCAGGAGATTTAGGATTCTGACAAAAAGAGGGAATGAGGATTTCCTCCTGTCGATAGAACTTCGATACTACTTTAGGAAGGAATGATGTATCGAGGCAAAACACAATCCTATCCGGAAAGATCTTACAAAAAGGTTAATTTATTTTGAGATCCTGTATTTCTCCTACCCTGCGGGCGGACGTGATAGCAATTAGAAATACAGTTTTCAGTGATAAAAAGCGAAGGGAAGCTTGTGATATGGGTTCGAAAGGGGACTCCGTGAGACCCGAGAGAACGATATTTAGATCCCAGGGAGGGACGCTGGGTCTCAGCGTAGGACGAAGTCTATCTGCTCCCCGAAGAAATCTTATTACCCAGGGGTGATCAGCAATCCTGTGATCGAATACCGAGCTTAGGGCAGCAATATGAACCCTTAGGGTGTTTGGACGCAGACCTTTAGAAAAACCTGCCTGAAGAAACCCTAGCACTGTTTGAATAGAAAAGGACGGGGCTACATGTGTCTCAGAACACCACAGAAAAAACGCTTCCAGATTTTAGCGTAAATTTTTGAGGTAACCTCCTTTCTACTAGCAGACATGGTATTTATTATGGAATCTGAGAAACCCCTAGACTTAAGAGTTAACCTCTCAGATTCCATGCTGGAAGATGTAAGTTTGTCACCAACGGGTGAAAAATCGGGCCTTGGCACAACAGATCCTGTCTCCAAGGAAGGACCCAAGGGCTGCTTACAGACAAGAAACCACCTCCGCTCCCATCTGCCCATGGACACCCTTTCCAGAGCTCAGAGGATGGAGAAGGGGGGCGAACATCAGCCAGAGGGACTCCATGAGTTTCCGGCGCTGCATGGAACATACCACCACAGGAGGAAGAACAGACGTCAGGTCACATAGAAAAAAAACCCCGCACAGTTCCAGGTACCCTAGATAGGGGTTGGTACTGCCGTCTGTCTCATGCAGGAGAGGCAGATTTTTCCCTTTCGCCCTCCACCCAGTACTGCCCCCTGAGTGGTCTCACAGCAAATGCCATGAGAATGGCCTCTCCCACCTGGAGGGACAGGAAGACACTGAAGGTAACTGGAGGAGGGCCTACTTTTAAACTTCCTGTCCCTACCTGGTTGGAGGAGGGTCATCTCTCATGGCATGCCGTCGTGGAGGATGAAATGGAAAAACTATGCCATAACAGCCATTTTTTTTCACCTTGACTCACAAAAAGTGTAATACCACACGATCAAAAAGGCGTATTTACCCCAAAATTGTAACAATCAAACCGTCATCTCGTCCCGCAAAAAATGAGCCCCCACATAAGACAATAACTGAAAAAAATAAAAATCAATGGCTCCCGCAAACCAATCCATCAAAATCTGTGTTGTAAAATCCATATGGCGCTCCTTCTGTTCTGAGTCCTGCCATGTGCCCCCACAGCAGTTTACCACCACATATGGGGTGTTGCCGTATTCAGGAGAAAATGGGTAACAAATTATGGGGTGCTTTTCTCCTGTTACCCCTTGTGAAAATGATAAAATTTGGGGCTAAAGCAACATTTTATTGGAAGAAATGAAACTTTTTATTTTCACAGCCAAGTGTTTCCAAATTCCGTAAAACGCTTAGGGGGTCAAAGTGGCCAGTACCCCCCTTAATATATTCGTTGAAGGTTGTGGTTTCCAAAATGGGGTCACTCTTTGAGGGTTTCCACTGTAGGGGTACGTCAGGGTCTCAATTACAAAATGGTGCCTAAAAACTATTCTAGCAAATTCTGCCCCCAAAATCCATATGGCACTCCTTTCCTTCTGACCACTGCCACAAACCCATAGAGACGTTTACCACCACATATGGGGTATTTCTGTAAACTGCAGAATCAGAGCAATGTAGATTGAGGTTTAGTTTGCTGTTAACCTCGCTGTGTTGCAGGAAAAAAAAATTAACAAGAATAATCTACCAAAAAAGTGAAATTTGGAAATTTCACTTCCATTTTCCTTTAATTCTTGTGGAACACCTCAAGGGTTAATAAAGTTTGTAACATCAGTTTTTCATAATTTGAGGGATGTAGTTTCTAAAATGAGGTCATTTATGGGGGGTTTCCATTAGGCAAGCCTCACAAAATCACTTTATAACTGAATTGGTGCTCAAAAATATGGTTTGAGAAATTTTGTTGAAAATTTGAAAAATTGCTTCTAAACTTCTAAGCCCTCTAACTTCCTAAAAAAATAAAATGACACATACAAAAGGATGCCAACATAAAGTAGACATATGGGGAATGTTAAGTAATAACTATTTTTGGAGGTAGAGAAATTAACATTTGGAAATTTGCTAATTTTTCAAAAATTTTTGTAAATTTGGGATTTTATCATAAATAAGGGTGAAATATATTGACTCAAATTTATGACTGTCATGAAGAACAATGAGTCACGAGAAAATCTCAGAATGGCCTAGATAGGTAAAAGCATTCTAAAGTTATTACCACATAAAGGGACATGTCAGATTTGCAAAAATCGGCCTGGGATTTAAGGTGAAAAGTGGCTCGTACGGAAAGGGTTAAACCACTTTATTGGTACATTTTGGGCAAAGCGATTTTTTGTAAGCAGCAGGCTCTTTTTACATAAGCCGCATTTCCTTCTCGGTGATGGTTCACCCTTAGGACACTCTCTCCCCTAAAATAACAGAAGAGTATCAACACTAAATATGCTGATAAAAGAAAAAAAAAAAATAGGGAACCATCCCCAGGAGGAGAACCCGTGAAAAGAGGTAGGTAGAAAACTGTCCCACAGAGGGGGCTTACCGGGCTGGAGGGCCTGGCGACATCAGTGGCTTTACGGGCAGAATAAAACTCTGGCTGACTAGACATCTTGCTTGGGAGAATGCTATGGCCAGTACACCATAGAGCGGGAGTAACGCATGATACCGGCGTCCTCCCTCTATATTCACTTCCTGGTCGGGTCATGTGACGCCCCACGTGGTCCCGACGTCAGCGTCACGACGTCATCCACCTGTGCCGCTTCCTTTACACACGGGAGAGCTCCCGGCCCTTAAGAACGCCCCCAGCCACCGTGTCCGTTTGGATTCCCAACCAGGGAATCCAAGAGAAGCCCGGGGGAAGCCCGTACACGCAGGACTTACTCCGAGAGAGGGGAGGAGCCATACCGAAGCCCCACGGTCCCAACTCCTGCAGCAGCCCTCCGGTAACACCGGGATAACTTGCCCAAAGTCCTGCACATCCACAGCTGAATCACCTTCTGCCTTCAAAGGGGACAGGAAATAACTGGAGAAGGTAGGAAGGAGGGGGCCTTTTATTGGCTGAATTCACAGTTATTTCCTGTCCCTGTTTCCTGTCCTCCAGGTGGTGCCGTTGTGGAAGCGTGGGGGGAAAAAAAAAAAAATAGAACATGTTCTATTTTTTTTTTTGCGGTGCAGAGGCATGGAGAGAAACCCAACAGAAGCACTGCCTTCATTCAAGTGAATGGGTCGGCATCCATGATGCAGTGAGCACACTGGCTGCAAAACTGGCGACAATCGTGTGCATGAGGTCTAAGGGTGCACAAGTTTGCTTTGCCTTTAATTAGGCCAAGGCTAGGTGCACAGCTGAGCCACAATCTTCTATTCCAACATCATTGGAGTTTGCTTTTTTTTTGGGGGGGGGGGCGCAGAACAGGGAAATCACATGCAGAGGAAAAAAAATATATATCAAAATGCATCTCAATGGTGAAAAAGATGATCATTACTTACCGGTAATTGGATTTTCCGTTTAGCCTTCACAACGGCACTAAGCAGGAGGGAACCCCGCCTCCCAGGGACAGGAAACAACTTGGAGAATCAAGGTTTAAAAAGCTTCCTCCCCTTACTTTCTTCAGTAATTATCCAAGGACATCGAAAATGATGCAGAACCAGTATATTTATTATATTCACCTAACTAACTGCAGGGAAGGTATAAGCATACAAAAAGAAAACCATATATCAAACAACATGATAAGCACAAGGAAATAATCAAAAGGGTGGGGAAAAAACCCAGTGCCGTTGTGAAGGCTAAACAGAAAATCCAATTACCGGTAAGTAATTATCTTTTCCGTACACCATTCACAGCGGCACTAAGCAGGAGGATTTACAAAGAAATACCTATTAGGAGGGGACCACAGCAGATAATACTTTACGTCCAAAAGCAAGATCACTATTAGACAATACATCCAGCCTATAATGTTTAAAAAAGGTATTTGAACTGGACCAGGTGGCAGCCTGACATATCTGACCCAGGGAAGCAGAGGCCCCTTCAGCCCAAGAGGTAGATCTGGCACGTGTTGAATGAGCTTTTAGCTTTAAGGGAGGAGAAAGGCCTTTCTCCGAGTAAGCCATTGAAATCATGAGTCTGATCGTGGTTTTTGAGGCTCCCTGGCCTTTGTTTGGCCCTGCAAATTGGACCAGCAAGCGATCTGATCTCCGAAAAGATTCAGTGGCTACCAGGTAGGAAAGGACACATCTCCTGACGTCCAAGTGGTGGAACTTAATTTCCTTTTCAGATTTAGCCTGTGAACAGAAAGTAGGTAATGAGATCTCCTGTTGAGAATGGAAACGAGAAAAAACTTTTGGCAAAAAGGTTTGTGTTTGAGGACTATTCTATCTTCCAGGATAGATGGGAGGGTTTGCAGGAGAATGCCTGGATCTCCCCACTCTAGGCCCTGGTGTAGAAGCTCCGGGATTTGAGGGAGATGCCAGAAACATGAATTTTGTTTACCGGTAAATGGGTTTCCAGAAGTTCTGACATGACAGCACCATGGAGGATGTCCTATTCATCTCTGTAGGGACAGGAAGCGAGAGAGGTTAAAAGGCCCCTCCCCACCCCCATACTCCAGTGTTTATAAATCACTACACCGGAATAACGCAACTCTTATTATCGTCACAATGTTATACACCACATTGGAACAATAACCAACTGAAATTATACAAGCAAGGTCAATAATGGGGGGGAATACTCAGTGCTGTCATATCAGGACTTCTGGAAACCCATTTACCGGTAAACTAAATTCATGTTTCCAAGACGTCCTTCCATGAAAGCACCATGGAGAGCTACCAAATTAGGTAGTCAGGGAGGGACCACTGCCTGTAGGACCTTGCGACCGAAAGCCAAATCCTGATTGGCTAAAACGTTTAACTTATAATGTTTCGTGAAGGTGTGGAAACTCGACCAAGTAGCAGCTTTGCAGATTTGGTCTACCGAAGCGTCTGCTCTCTGAGCCCAGGATGCAGACACCGCTCTGGTCGAGTGCGCTGTCACAGTTAATGGACATGGAAGGTTCTCCAAACTATAAGCTTCCCTGATGACTTCTTTGATCTATCTTGCAATTGTCTGTTTGATGCTTTGCATCCTTTGTTCCCTCCTCCAAACTGGATGAAAAGGTTTGATGATCTCCTCCAAGGATCGGTTCTCTCCAAGTAGGTCAGAATGGTTCTTCTGACATCCAGACAGTGGTATTTTTGCTCTTGAACATTCTGGGGAGAGTTACAAAAGGAGGGTAGGATTATTTCTTGTTCTCTGTGGAACGAGGAAACCACCTTAGGTAGAAAGGAAGGATCCAATCTTAAGATGATACGATCATCCAGGATCTTCAGGTACGGGTCTGATATTGAGAGAGCCTGGAGTTCCCCTATTCTGCGTGCTGTTGTAATTGCAATTAGGAAGGCCGCTTTTAGTGAGAGAAGTCTCTCTGAAATTTCCTCTATTGGTTCGAAGGGGGGGGGATCACAGAGAATCTTTAGGACTATATTCAAGTCCCAGGCAGGGACAGAAGGTCTTAAAGTAGGCCGAAGCCTTCCGACAGCATTAACAAATCTTCTTATCCACCTATGCTCAGCTATAGGAGTATCTAGAAAACATGCGATGGCAGATATTTGCACCTTTAGGGTGCTAGGCTTTAGGCCCATGTTAAACCCTAGCTGGAGAAAATCTAGAATCTGGCTTATAGAAGGAGTCGCAGAACCTGGATGATTTATTTCTAACCAGGATCTGAACTTCTTCCACACCTTACCGTAAATAGCCACCGTCACTGGCTTTTTACTCTGCAGTAAAGTAGAGATTACCTCCTCTGAGAGACCTTTGCTTCTTAACATCTGCCTCTCAGGATCCAGGCAGTCAACTTGAGCCTGCTGACGTCCGGATGATGGATGGGGCCCTGAAGGAGGAGATCTTCCCTCACTGGAAGGGTAAACGGGTCTTCCATGGATTTCTCCATGATCTCTGAAAACCAGCCTCTCTTGGGCCAAGCTGGCGCAATTAGGATTAGGTCTGCAGTACTTGATCTCAGCTTCTTCAGTACTGCTGGAATCAGAGGTAAGGGAGGGAAGGCATAACTCAGACTCAGGCCCCAGACCAGAGACAACGCATCCACCCCTATGGGACTGTCCTTTGGATTCAGAGAGAAAAACTGTTCTGTTTGAGAGTTGTTCCTCGTTGCAAACAGATCTGAGGACTTCCCCACCTGTCGCAAATAAGGTTGAAAACTTCCCTGTTTAAAGTCCACTCTCCCGGATGGATGTTCTGACGGCTCAGATAGTCTGCCTTTGTGTTGTAAGAACCCTTCAAGTGAACTGCCAAGATGGACAAAATAGTTCTCTCTGCCCAGGAGAATATTTCGTCTGCCACCCTTTGAAGTAGAGGGCTCCTGGTCCCTCCTTGTCTCTTTATATAACAGACAGTCGTCATGTTGTCTGATAACAGCTTTACATGATGACCTCTTATTAAATGCTCGGCCGCCCTCAGGGATTGTAGCACCGCCTTTAGCTCCCTGTAGTTTGACGACCTCTGACGGTCCTGGATGGACCACACACCCTGAAAAGAGATCTCTCCTATCTGGGCTCCCCAGCCTCTCAGACTGGCATCTGTGGTCACTTTTTTTCTGGTATTGGATTCCAAGGGACGCCTAATTGCAGTATCTGCGGGTTCACCCACCATGTCAGCGAGTCTTTCACTGCTACGGTAAGATGGACTTTTGACTCTAGGGACTGACAGTTCCTGTTCCATGAAGAAAGAATTAGATTCTGCAGTTGTCTTGAGTGGTACTGAGCCCAAGGGATTACTGGGATGCAGGAAGTCATGAGGCCTAGAATACTCATGGCCTCTCTTAAGGTGCAATGTTTGAGATCCTTGAAATGCGATATTCTCTCTATCATAGTAAACCGTTTCTCTCCGCTGATCTATCGAATCTAATTCTGTTCCCAGAAACACTTTCTTCGTGTCCGGGAGGAGATCTGATTTTGCGTAGTTTAGGATCCAACCCAGACGCTCCATCAGGGCCCGGGTCTGCGAGAGATCCTGAACGAAGATCTTTTGTACCTGAGAAGAAAATCGTCGAGATATGGTACTACCGTAATCTGTCTCCTTCTGAGGAAGGCCATCATCTCTGCGACTACCTTTGTGAACAATCGAGGGGCAGAGGATATTCCGAAGGGTAGGCATGTGAACTGATAATGGAATATCTTCCCTCCTGATTTGATCGCAAATCTTAGGTACTGTTGGAATTGTTGGTGGATGGGAACGTGGTAGTAAGCGTCCTTCATGTCTATTGTGCACATGAAGGCGCTCGGAGGAATGAGGGGAATCGTAGTTTTTATGGATTCCATCTTGAATCATTGGTATGCTATACAACTATTCACCCCCTTCAGGTTGATTATGGTTCTGAACAAGTTGTCCGTTTTTTTTATTAGGAAAAGGCGAGTTTAGTACCCTCTGAACCTTTGGGATATGGGAACTGGAGCAATAGCGTTCTGAAGAATTAATTTCTGAATGTCCGCCAGGAGCTGAGACTGAAGAGAGGACGACCTGAAATGAGTAGTTTGAAACTTCCTGGGGGGGATGTCTCCAGAAATCCAATTTGAACCCCTCCTTTAAGGAGTCCAGGATCCACTGGTTCTCTGTTATCTGAGACCATTCCTCTATGAAGTATCTCAGTCTCCCTCCCACTGGCCTGGCGTCATTGTTTAGTTGAGGTATTGGTAGGATTCGGGTTAAGGAGGAACCCGCTCCCTCTGCCTCCCTTGGGGTAGCTCCACTTTCCTGTTTTGCCTTTCCCCCTGGGAGGAGCATTTTGAAATGACCTGGAGGGCTTGCGAAATGGCCCCGGTTTCCTGGGTCTTTCCTCCGGAAACCCTTTCTTCTTATCTGCCGTTCTCTCAAGGATTGCATCCAGAACCGGCCCAAATAGATAAGCTCCAGAAAACGGTATTGCGCATAATTTATTTTTTGACGCAATGTCTCCTGACCACAGCTTAATCCACAGCGCCCTCCTAGCTGAGTTCGATAAGGCCCCATTCCTTGCTGCACAACGAATGGACTCCACTGAGGCGTCCGCCAAGAACGCCATAGCCATCTTTAGGAGGGAAAGGGATTCCAAGATCTCCTCTCTAGAGGTTTTTATTTTAAGGTGGTTCTCAAGCTGATCCACCCATAGACTCATGGCTCTAGCAACTGACATGGCAGCAATGTTAGTGTTAATACCCATCGCTGCAGACTCCCAAGTCTTTATAAGGGCTCCATCAATCTTCCTATCCATAGGATCCTTCAACTGTGAAGAATCCTCAAATGGGATAGTGGTTCTCCTAGCGACCTTTGCCACCTGAATGTCGACTTTTGGGATCTCTTCCCATAATTTAGTCTCTTCTGGGTCAAATAAAAGCCTGCTTTTGAACTCCCGGGAGAGATATAGCTCTTTATCCACCTCCTCCCATTCTTCCTTTATTAACTCCTTTAAATTTTTGTTCACCGGAAAAAGTATTTTCCTTTTTGCAACCAAGCCCCCAAACATTTCATCCTGAACTGAGTGGGCTTGCTCCTCTTCTTCTACCGCTATTGTTTCTCTGACGGCAGAAAGGAGAGTTTCCAAATCCTCATTTGAGAAAAAATATCTGCCGGGATCTTGGGATCTAGAGGAAGAGTATTGTATTCCACCCTCTTCTATCTCCCCTTCAGATAGGTAAGGTGGCTCCTCCTCTGAATCTGAGTCTATTAGGACTCTCGGTTTTTTGCAGGGGGGTGGGGCAGGATTAGCAACAGGTGTCATATTAGCAACGTACGCCTGTACTTCCTCTCTTATTAAATTCCTCAAGTCTGACAAGAAAGACGGCTGCTCTTCTTTGAGAATGTTGGCCAGGCAGTCCTGACATAGATGTTTCTTGTAAGAATCCAAGAGACGCTTTGCACAGGTGGCACATTTCTTTGCCTTCTTTCTGAGGGGGGTCAGATTTACGAGAGGTTTCTTTCTCCATCTAAGGGGGAGCAAGAAAGATAGAGGAACCTACAGGCTCACAGGGAGAACACAGCCTAGCTGATTCCCCATAAGAGGGGAGTAAGACTTACATGAGCCATAGCAGGGGGGTCTGTAGAAGCCTCAGACTTGCCAGCATTAGGAACCTCCATGATGAGACAGCCTTTACACATAGAAAAGCATCTTTATACTCACCGGGGCCCCCCCCACCAAGTCCTCTTGGGCCAAAAAGGGGCTCCAAGAATCAGATGACTTCTTTCCTACAACAGCTTCGTTAGAACCCTTGGGATCATGGTTATGGGAGGGAAGACATACAGGAGACCTGCTGGCCACGGACCTGAGAAGGCATCTACTCTCTCCGGATTGTCTCTGTGAGAAAGAGGAAAAAAAAAAAAAAAAAAAGATTGAAGGGTTGCTTAGACCAGCTGGAAATCTCTGAGGAGATCCTCTGAAGAGTTGGCTGCAATAAGGAAATCGTCTAGGTAGGGTATGAAGATTATTCCCTGATGATGTAGGAAACCCGATACTTCCGCCATCAGCTTGATAAACACTCAGGGGGGCAGAGGAGAGGCCAAAAGGAAGTACCTGGAACTAAAGATGAAGAATATGACCCTGAATATATACTTTTGTTGATGGGGACATGATAATATGCGTCTGACAGATCCAATGTTATCATCTGACAACCCTGGAAAAGCATATTTATTGTCGACTTGACCGTCTCCATTTTGAATTTTTTGTATTTTATGTGCTGGTTGAGGCCTTTCAGATTTATTGTCACCTTGTAGGAGCAGTTGGGTTTCTTTACCAGAAAAATGGGCGAGTAGAAGCCTCTTCCCCACTGCTCCTGTGGTACCGGAACCAACGCTTGTTTTTGTAACAGAATCTGTATCTGGGATTCTAGAAGCAGCTGTTTTTCTGCTTTTAGTTTCCTGTTCAGCATGAATTTTTCTGGAGGAGAATTCTAAGGAGTATCCCAGACGAATCAAATCCAGAATCCACAGGGATTGATATTTTTTCCCAGGCCGGGAGGAAGTTTTTTTAGTCTTCCTCCCACTGGGTTCCTGGAGTCATTGGCAGGATTGTTTGGAGGACTTGTCTGGGTTGAATAAAAATCCTCTGCCCCTACCTCTAGAGGACTGCCAGGAGGAGGGATTCTCTCTTTCCTTCTGATCTTGCCTACCTTTTCTTTGGCCACGAAAAAAGCGTCTTTGAAGAAAAAAAATCTGGAATCTGAGGGAAAACCTTTTTTCTTATCTGCAGCTATCTCAAGAATGTCATCCAGAGCTGAACCGAACAGTTTTTCCCCCTCGCAGGGAATACTGCACAGCCGATTTTAGAGGCATTATCTCCGGGCCATGATCTTAACCATACTGAACGTCTGGCACAATTGGAGAGTGCGTCCGACCTTGCAGATAACTTGACCAGGTCTGCCGAGGCGTCGGACAAAAAAAAAAATTTGTGGCCTGTTCGAGAACCGGTAGGGAAGAAATAATGTCTTCTCTGGGGGTGCCCGAGGCCAAGTGCTCTTCCATCTGAGAGCCACAAGGAAAGCAGCGATGCTAGGCCTGAGCATAGAGGCACAGGTCTCCCAGCATTTTTTTTAGAATCAATTTGCACTTTTTATCCATGGAATCTCTCAAGAGGCCAATGTCTTCAAAAGGTAGGGTGGATTTCTTTGAGATTCTAGCCACAGGTGTTGATTCTATGGGTTTTATCCCAGGAAGCAGAGTCAGATTCACTAAACAGGTACTTTCTTTTAAATACTTTGGAGATTCCTGACCTTTTTCAGGATCTTGCCACTCATTAGCAATCAGCTTTTTAATATTTTCATGCACTGGGAATACTTGCCTCTTATCCCCCAACCCCCTAAACATCTGGTCCTGGACTGTGGGGCTCTAGTTTCTTCCACATTCATGGTTAGCAGACTGGTTTTTAGAAGGCAATCTGTGTCATCCACTGAGCATAGGGGTCTGCCAGATTCATTGGTAGAGGAATCTGAATCAGTTAGAAGAGATTTCACCTTCACCAAATTCCAAGTACAACTCTGCTGGTCAGAGAAAGATCTGGACGAGGAAGGCTTTAGAGGGAACATAGCAAGTTTAGAGTCTATAGCGGAGCTAACTTCCTTAATTAGGGTTTTTAACTAATCCAAGGACGGGGTCTCTTCAGATAAAACCTTGTCCGTACACCTGACAGTGTGGCCAGGCAAGATCTTTTTGCAGATGGCACATTTCTTTTTGGATGAGGGTTCCCTAGGCTTGCTGACATCCCTGGTCTGCAAGACATGTAAGGTATAATGAGCACCAGAAGTATCAGAAAAAGGGGAACCCAACACCTGTAAAAGAAAGGAGACCCAAGTGCCAGCATAAAAATGCAAAAAACAGGCCAAATAGGAGGCGGCTTACCAAGCTGAGGGCCTTCTGGGTGCAGCTTTTTATGGGAGCAACATAATGCAGGAGCAGAGTCCAGGATCACACAGGAGTGGGCACCATCCACACTGCATTGCCGGCATTTTATCCTCAACTTTCAGGTCACATGACCTGTCACGTCGACGTGCGTGACCACGTGACCCAGATCTCATGATACCCAGGCCCAGAGTAACGCTATGCCGGCAAAACACCAAGCGCCGAAAACCCAACGTGCTAACAGAAACGCGGGGCAGCCCACCAGACCGTGGGGCTTGCGCCACAGAAGAGGGACAAGTTTCTTAGCCCCTGCATCCTCTCCCTGCGACAGCCCTCCTGGAACCCCAGGGTAGAGTACAGGCTGGGCAGACGAAAGCAGGAGGGAACTCTTGCCAATTCTCCAGTATCCCCGAGGGACAGGAAACTGAAGGTAAGGGGAGGAGGCTTTTTAAACCTTGATTCCCCATGTTTCCTGTACCTGGGAGGCAGGGTTCCCTCCTGCTTAGTGCAGTTGTGAATGGCGTACAGATAAACACCCATTTGTCCTGCATTTATTTCCCCATAGACTTCCATGGGACATTTAGAGCTGGTGTTTTTGACTAAAAGCTGTGAAAAAAATACCCATGACTTAAATGGCGCTGAGTTGCAACTAGGCCATGTGACCAACATGCACATCACATGGGCTAGGAAGAGGCTATGGTGATCATTGAATGCTTGGTCTCTAACAGCTGATTGCCAGGGGTCCCAGAAGATGGGGTCATCAATAGGCTTGAGTGACTTGAGCTTTGCATCATGGTTCCAAAGTCAATTCGCTAATAAAGGTCATCCACTATTAAAATGTATGCGCTGTGTAGCCAAACCTAGTCTCAGCAGAAGTTGCACAAATCTTTAGCAAATAAGTACATTATTCCTATCTGCGTATTTAAAAGCATTTTAGAAAAAGACTCCGAAGTGGGCTTTGATACTTGCTGGTACCAAAGCCCACTTCAGATTCCCATTTTAAAATGCCTTTAAATACACACAGATAGGCACTCACAGCCAAGGCGAAGTTTGTGGCTACACAGAGCCCATACATTTTTATGCTGCACGGAAACAACAATGAATGGACTTCAGATCCATGAACTGAAGCCTAGTCATCAATATAAATTATTATTACTTTTTGAAAACACTCCTAGCTTTGGCTTTACAAAACCTAAACGTGTGCATGTCTCCTAAAATGCTTTCACACGCTCATTATGCCACAAACTCCAACTACCACAGGATTTTTTTCATAGAATTTATTAAGCGCATGAAAGCTGTAACGTAGCCCAGGTGATAGATTGGACAAGACACGGTTACATTTATGCTTCCTCCTTTGCCAGGCGGTCTTTCTTGAGTGGACCCTGTGAAATAAAGATTTGACATTAGCACAGAAAAGATCAAAGTCCAGAAATTTGCACATCTGTTGAAATTGGGTTTATCAGATGACACAATAAGTCACTTGCTAAGGGGCACAAAAACTTTAAACAGGGTATGCCACACTGCTCTAGCAAAGGGCATTCATAGTGTGAGACACTTGAAGAAATGTGTCCTCTACCCTACTGCCAGCCCAAAACATGGGAATTCACCAAGCACGTAGTGTAACACTTCTAGATCAAGTCATAACATCCAATGTTTTAGTTGCGTTTTCATATAATGCTATAAACCCATTAAGTCATACCATGAAAGCCTTCTTTTCTTCCACAGTCTGGAAACGTCCATGTCCAAATTTGGATGTTGTATCGATGAACTTCAGGTCAATCTTCTCCAATGCACGACGGCTGGTCTGCACAAGGAGGGACTTACGCAGGGTAAGAACTCTTTTCTTGGTCCCGATAACACAGCCCTTCAGCATGACGAAGTCATTTTTCACTTCTCCGTAATGAACAAAGCCACCCTAAAAAAAAATAATTTTTTTTTTTTAGTTTACTAATCTGAGGTTACCTTGTCAACACAAAAGCAGAAGCTCTCTTTTAAACTAGCAAAAAAGCTAATGGCTTCAAAAATATTTATATTAGTCTGTGATTACAGATGTCCATGAAAATCCTGAACGATTGGCTACACAACAGGTAAAAGGTCTTATTACCAAGATCAACCTCAGGAATGTGAAAGCTTAAACCTAGTTAGGCTGCAATACAGCCATATTATCTATATATGAATGCTGTGTTACAATGCCACCGACTACTAGAAACCATGCACCCCTAAAAATCTTCAAAGGCAATACAATGATTACACTAGAGTGTCCTCAGAAGGAAGGCAGCATGGAAATCTTAATCATGGTTTTCAGGCACCATACAGTGCAATTTCCATTGCTTCATCACAGGACAGGCAGATCAGTCAACACTACAGAATGGACAGCCTAAATGTGCAACGCAGAGTAGTTATATGAACTAAAAGTTAGGCTCCAGTTCTATAATGATGCAGTTGGCTGTACTAAATTCAAAAGGTTTCTGCAACAGTCCCCACTAAACGCAGTCTGTAGATTGTTACAGGACCATTGGCTTACAGCGGCTGATGTCACACTGCACTTCCAATACAAAATTAACTCACCAATGGGTTGATGCTCTTGTCTGACAGATCGTAGTCAGTTGAAGCGTTGTTCTTCACAAGTTTACCGTCTTTTGAGTGGTAGCCTTGTCCAATCTTGTAGATCTAAAAGACAGTGGTTTATTTTAGTTTAACTGCATTTTCAAGCCACATACCCAGCAGGCCGATTACACATACCTTCTTATTGATCTCAGTGCGGTGATGATAACCTTTCTGGCCAGCACGAGCCACAGAGAAGGCCACACGGGCAGGATGCCAAGCTCCAATACAAGCAACTTTTCTCAGACCTCTGTGAGTCTTACGTGGGAGCTTCTTAGTATGCCAACGGCTAGTCACACCTGTGCATGATAACACAGGTCAATAAAGGAAGCAGTTCAGGGTTATATAGTCACCTCACTGCAGCTTGTTCTCAGAAGGAAGGCAGCATGGAATTATTCTTCAGTGTTGTCAGGCACTGTGCCCAGTGCTTATTCCATGACTTCATCACAGAACAGACTAAACCAGCATATCTAAACATCTCTACCCACCATGGTGCACAAGTCATGGGCTGCTCACACAAGTGAGGAGTGTCACATTAGCATTATTAGGCCCAGTCCATACAAGTCATTTGCTGGCAGAATTTAGAATGGATTCTCCACCAAGAAGCTGCCAGCAGCAGCGACACTGCACCCACGGTTCTCAATGACAGGCTGCACTGCATGTGGCCACGGTCTATAGTCATGCCAAGAAAGGACATGTCCTTTCTCACAGCATCTGCACTGACTCCCCTGGAAAAGACACCGGGTGTCCACCTGCACTTCGGCTCCATTTAATATTACTAAACTGGAAGCAGATCCAGAGCATTCAAATTAAGAGATCTGTTAACTAGCCCTAAAACCTAATACAGAAAAGCGCAACATCCTTTAGTCTCACCTTTGTAGCCTTTTCCCTTGGTGACTCCAATGACGTCAATCATTTCATCCTGACCAAATACTCCAGACACAGCCACCTGCTGCTCCAGCTTCTCACGAGCCCAGTCCACTTTCTCTGCAATTGTGCCTCCATTCACCTGGATCTCCATGAGATGAGACTTCTTTTGACGCAGGGGGAGCAGACGCATCTTAAATGAAACAAAAATGTGTAAATTAAGGGCAAAGCTTGCCAAAACTGACAATTCAGACAATTGACATTCAACAAAGACTGCAAGAAAATCTGTCCCCCCGTCGAGAGTCACCATTCAGGTTACGTGATTACTACCAACTTATTGATAACCAGCTGACCCATAACACCCTACAAGTGTAATACTAAAAGTAATTGACGCAAATGCCCCCATTCCTGAGTCAGTACTGAAACTGCATCCGTTTTACAGAGAATCTGTTAGCACATACCTATAAGTTACAACAATCTAGCCCCTCCCCTTCTCCCACCCTCTCTGCAAAGGGAATGAATACAAGTGCTGAGTGACATGTCTGCCTGCTGGAATACTCAGCAGCATGTTGTATATGTAGGACTACAAGTCCCAGCTGTACAATGACAATGCTGATACACACAGGAAATTCTCCCTACCTGTTCTTGTACAATACAATTCCTCTATAGCTCCTTGCCCAGCATTGTCTCCTCTCACTGCTGCAGATACTGTTTGTTGTAAAGCCTTGAGCCCTCAGTGTGTTCTGGCTGAAGGGGTTAATGTTTTATCTCAAGGAATCCAGGGAGAGAGCAGATAGCAGCCAAAGAAAGGGGGCGTGGCCAGTGAAGTCTTGTGTACAGACTGTTATCTGAACTCTGAGGCTTGTGAACAAAACATCACAGAGCAGAGAGATAAGGTGACATCACAGGTCATGTGACCCTCAGTCAACTCTGAGAAACCAGCAGCTTTGGAAACACAAAGTATATGGGAAACTAAGCCAACCCACTTTGTAGATGCATTTCCCCTTGAATACAGTGGGCTTTCTCCTATCCCAATTGTTGGCACCAACTTTCCCTGGTAACCGTGTCTTCACCATTTTGACGGAAAGGGCCATGCAGAGTAGATGCAATGGCATCTGTCCCTGAAATTTAATGGCTGTGCGTTCAGCACGTGCAGTACAGGACTGGGCAGATGGAATCTGTCTACACATTTGGCTGGCAAACTCCAGTTTGCAGTATTTGGCATAGCAAAATACTACTGCACACCACCACCGACTATAATAGTATCCGGCAGCTTACAAATACCGTTCCAACAGTATTTAGCAGAAAGCTGGTATTTGTCACCAGATTGCTGTTGGATCCCATTGTGGACAGTAGGGATCTGGGAGGGTGCAGCAGTATCTGGCTATGCCAGATATGGTAAACTCAGGTAGTCTGTTCCCCTGCCAGAAAAGGCTACTGGAATTGTGGCTGCAGCTATGAACCTACCCTTAAAAGAATTGTCCAGAACCTAAATAATAAAGATTCCCATCCTCAAGAGAAATCTATCATTCATGTGGATCCACCTAACACCCTCACCAGTCAGCTGTTCAGCCTCTACATTGTACACCTTACAGCACCATCTGTTGTATAGAAGCTGTGCTTGGTATTGCAATTCAACCCCAATTAAATAAGAGTGAACATCAGAAAGATCATGTGACTGATTGGTGTGACATCACAGGCTGAAGAGATCCTGGGAGTTGGCCACTCAGATACTGATAACACATCCTGAGGTCATCAAAATGCAATCCCAGAAAACCCCTCCATGGCAATTAACTAAAGGAAAACACCACGAAGGAAAACATTCACACCAATATGCAATGGCTACTACATACCTGTGTGTGGGCAATGACTCGGATAACTTGGCAGTATTTCTTCATGCTTGCAAAGTCTTTCTCCAGCTGCTTCTTGCCTTCATCATCCTGCCACTTCTTGCAGTACTTGGTGAAGGCCTTCTTCTTGGACTTATACCTTTAATAGCAGAGCATGCAAGTTGGAGTGGACCTTCATCATGCCCCATAGGAAGGACAAGAGCGGAAGGTGCCAAACCATTTCAAGGATTCGGCTCATTGCACGGCTTCAAAGGAGATTTTCAGCCAGCAAGCGGAGCCTGGAGCTCATCAGACAAAGGCATGCAAGGCCAGAGCTGAGAGGAGCTACCAATGTTCATTCCAGATATTTAGTACTATCAAAATGAATGTCACAAAACATTAGTTAACATTGCTGCCAGTTATCAGCACTGCTACGAAGACTGCCATTTAAAATGGCTTTTCTGGTAACTACTTACAGCCTGCATCCTGAAACAGAAAATTCACTCATTTTATATCTACAGTGAATGTTTTACTGGATACAGCAATGCCAGATTCAACAGATCACCGCCAGAGCCCTATTAACTATAACAGATTCCAGCCACTGTCTGGCATAAAAGTGTTTTTAATCCAGCCAACACCCAGCATTTATGCCAGACCAGCACTTGCTTTGCTGCAGCCAATGACTGGCTTCAGTGGAGACATGTCACCTGTGGCAAAATCACTGCTGGTCAGTTTATTGGGTGCAGCTGAGCATGTGGTCATGCAGCACCAGAAGTAAACACTCCAGGGACCTAAATATGGACACAGAGTGGCAAGGATGAATTATAGATTTCAAGAGACAGGCTGAAAATATTCAATAAAAAAAACAGAAGATCCCTTTAAGGGGAATCTAACCAGCAACCTCCCTGTCCAACTATTTGCACAGACACATAGCTGTGGTTCACCTAATTAAAATGCTGTTTTTGTTGATCTGAGACTGTTTGACCTGTTGCCACCAAGCTCCTCTCCTTTCTGTGGCCAGCTCCTTCCTGGCTGCTTTGATCGACAGAAAGGAGTGGAGCTTGGGTGATGCCCTCACTACACCAAAGGCCTAATCTGAATATTAAGAAAAAAAATATATATATATGGCTTGGGAACAGAGCCAAAGATCAACTGAAGAAACACGGTTTCAACAGCTATGTCTAAACAGTTTGCCAGTGGCCAGTAACACGTTTTACTATAATGTACATTTATTGCCCCTCACTTCAGAGACTAGTAATAACCCCAATATACCCAAACCAGCAGCCCCTTACCAGTTCTTGTAGAAGCGCCTCTTGCATTCGTCACTGATGTGCTCTGCAAAGATGGTCTTGAAGCTGCGAAGACCACGTGGAGTCTGGACGTATCCTACGATTCCAACAAGTACCATGGGAGGAGTCTCCACAACGGTCACTGCCTCCACAACTTCCTTCTTATTCACCTCTGAAAACAAAGTATACAAGACAGGTGTGAACTTACTGCAGACTCCAGTAGATGAGGAACTTCCATAGAAGTCAGAAAGCTATCCAAACAGCAGCACATTCCTGGGGCCACTCTGAAATGGCTCACAAAAACTGGTAAAGCGCTGCACCAATACAAATGTTCTATAGATCCAAGCACAAATTTACCCTGCTCATTAATGTTGGGGATTTTCCATCTTCATGGGTCCTTCAGGCAGACCCCACTCATGGGAAGGCCTATGGTATGACACATACTAAACTGCTCCCTACCACTGAGTTTTCAGCTCTGTCAAAAGCAACACTCCGGTCCCTGCATGTCAACATCTGGTTTGAAGGGTGCTGCAGCCAATCACTGGCCACAGCAGTGACTCATTCCCCCCTGCATAAAGACTGGCTCACATGATGCAAAGGGGACTTTTCACCGCTGCAGATGTTGACACGCGGAGACAGCGCGCTTCAGTGTCTGGCAGAGGACCGTAACAATACTTACATCCGCAGGTCTGGCCATGTGGAAGGGTCTGCCCAAAAGGTCCCTGAAGATGAAAAGCCCCTTTAAAAGGAATCTAAACAGGATTAGGGACTATTATGCACAGTAATACATTAGTACTACAGATCAGGAGTTCATTTTGTTTTCCCACCACCAGCTGTCAGTGTTTAAGGCCTCTTTCACACGAGCGTCGCGGATTTGTTCAGGATGCGATGCGGATGCGTTGCGTTAAAAACGCGCGGATTGCATGCGGATGCAATGCGTTGCGTTTCTAACACACCCCCATTCATTTCTATGGAGCCTGGGCTGCGTGAAAAACGCAGAATATAGAACATGCTGCGTTTTTCACGCAACGCAGAAGTGATGCGTGAAAAAAAAAACGCTCATGTGAAAAGCCCCATTAAAATGAATGGGTCAGGATTCAGTGCGGGTGCAATGTGTTCGCATCACGCATTGCACCCGCGCGGAAAACTCGCTCGTGTGAAAGGGGCCTAAAGCTACACTGACGGGACTGCAGTGCTTGTGCAGGCGAGTCCCCCCATGTCAGACAGCATTTTAACTATTTCAACAGAGCTTTAAAAGCTGACAGGGGCAGCAAGAATAAAAAAAAACGGCATTCTGGACTCCTTACCCGCAGTATTACTGCAGATAGTCCACAATCATGGTCACAGACCCCCCTTGAGGCTGTCAGTAGTATGACAAGCTGTAGGTTTCTCAGGGATCTGCAACTTGAAATGCCACTGCTTAAAGCACCAAACAATTTAACAAAATATTCCCCATTCTTAAGGGGTTCAGTTTCAGAGAACACTGGACAACCCACAGGACCGACCTGTAATGAACAGATTCCCTGACAGTCCATGCAGCCACTCCCGTTCTCCTAGCTGCAGCAGTGACCTCACGTAGATGACATGTGACCACTGATGCCAATCAATGGCCTCTTCAGTGCACTGCTGACAGCAGTCATTTGATTATGTGACATCACCTCTGCAGAACACGACCAGGAGGACTGGCAAGGGGCAGGAACTGTCAGATAAGTAACTTATTACAGGTCTATGCTGAGAGACCCAGCTTCTTGATACAAGACAATCCCCTTTAATGTGGAATAGCTCTGGAAATACTGCCTAAAGCTGTCCAGAATATACGACCTGTGATGGACACACCAGGCGCTATATCAGATTTACAAGTCAGACAGGAGATTAGGAGCTACGTTCAGCAATCGACATTCAGCAGAGACAACCATAGGATGTCACTCAGTCCGCCCGTCGATAGAGTTTCATCATGTGTAGCCCTTTGAGAAAATGACTGGCCACTTGACTGACTATAGTGGCACCACGATAAAAATTCTAGACTTGTACAAAAACCCACAAGACCTCAGGTATCAGAACCACTTCTGATGAGTGCGCCTAACCGCTACAGCTTTAAGAACGCTGCTTCTGCAGACCTCATTGCCTTTAACATGGATCTGAGTACTAGGAGCACACAGCACATGAAGATCAGAAGTAAAGCAGTGAAAGCTGAACGTTTCCTCAAATAAGGACTAAGTCAAAGAACTGGGCACAGCCAAAAACTGTATGCACTGTGCCAAAGAAGATGATCAGAGCGGCAAGTAAGATCCCCACTGATCAACTGTTACTCCACACTAAGGACAGCACAGTTATTAAAGGGGTTACCCGGCCTAAATGCAGGGCCGGATCTGTGCCACTGGTTTTCTGCCCAGAAAGCAGTAACATGACCACTGCGATCAATCTGGCTTGAACATCACATCACTACTGTGACCACTGAGGCCTGTAATCGGCCACAGTCCCTGGTCTCACAGGAACAGAGCAGCACTGGGACCACGGGCAGGCAAGTCTGATTTGGTTAGATTCAGAGCTACATGTCCAGTCCAATGCCAGACCACCCCTTTATAAAGTCCTGCAGGACCCCCTATCGTTCACTCCACCCAGATTACCACTTACACTGGACATCACTTACTAGAGCCAGGTCTGTCCACCTCTCGGACGATGTGGGTCATGCCAGCCTTGTACCCCAGGAAGGCAGTAAGATGGATGGGCTTGCTTGGGTCATCCTTGGGGAAGCTCTTGACCTTACCACGATGTCTCTTGCTGCGCTTGCGTGGCAGGAAGCCCAGGGACCCATGCCTGGGAGCGGAGAACTTTCGGTGAGACTAAGGGAAAAACAAATAGATTAAATATAACGCATCTGATGGAAAACCATCACAAGACAACCTATGACACAAGACAACCTATCACAAGAAAACCTATGACAAGACTAGAGAACCTACACAGGACTAGACCATCCCCCATCCTGACAGCCCAGTACAGAGCTGAAGAGGAACCTGAAGTATTACTAATAAGCCGCACACAAGCCGGAGACACCGTTCACATAGCAAGCTGTAGCCCTGCAGCATCGGTGGGCAAGACGATCATCGGAGCAGGCGGCGGGGAAAAGGCTCCTAACAATCAGATCCAGGCCGCGGCTATGTGCTGGCCTCCGGCAAAGGCCGCCACGCGCTCTGCTCCAGAAACGAATGGAGCCTGAGAATCCCGCACATACTAGACGCATACTAGGGGTGCCAGGGAGAGATACACAAGCGTGAGGTTTACAGATGGATTGGTGGCGGGATGGACGAGATACCGTACTGATTAAGTATAGGCCGCAGCCTTCCTCTTACCATCCTGTCTCCTGACCGGACTAGAAGAGAGGGTGACGCGCCGGCGGCTTACGTATTTATAGACGCATTGTTTAGACACGCCCATTCCCCCCCCCCCCCCCCCCCCTTCTAAACTTTATTAGTAAGAAACACAATGTTCGTTGACGCAGCACCTGACTCGTGCAGGAGATATCACCCTGTGTAACTGGGGTTGGTGCTCATTATTCTCAAAGTCCTGCTGTGAAATACAAATGCATACCTTCCAAGTTTTGAAAAGCCCAAAGACGGATTATATCAGGCCCGCCTATTGTCACTGCAATTTTTATTTCTAAGTAGTGCCCAGTCTCCTTGGTGCCCCAACATGTCATTATTCTTCCTGCTGGCATTGCTGAAAACTCAGATGCTGCAGATTAACCACTTAAAGGGTTTCTGTCACCAAGTTTGTCCCTATTAAACAGGATGACATTCTCAATGTGCCAATGTCACCTGATTCTAAATCTGCTATTTATTTTCTTCACAGTGTCCCCAATTTTCTTTAATTTAACCTTTTATCATATGCTAATTAGCCTCCTAGGAGCAGGGGGGGCGTTGCCCCTGCTCCTAGAGGCTCCATTTGCCCACCTCAATCCACGCCCTTTTCTTCCTGAGTGACAGGGCCAGGCCAGCGTTCCTCTCCTCAGGCTGGCCCTGTCTGCCGTCTTGCACGGTCAATGCTCTCTCACCCCATCGGCTCCCCGTGATGTGATTGTCGAGTGTCAGTGACTACTAAGGCAGCCAAAGGCCTCAGCACCTGCCAGCTACAGTCTTGACTGTCACTATACACTATGTATTGTAATGCATTGTAAAAGGGATCAGACCCCCCAACCCAAAAGAGTTGTCCCCTAGTGGGACAAAAAATTAAAAGTGTAAAAAAAAGCTCTTTACTATTAAAAAAATGGGAAAAACAAACGATAGACATATTAGTTATCGTCACAACTGACTCTTTAAAAATATCACATAATCTACACGGTCAGGTGAACGCTATAAAAAAAAATACATGGTGCCAGAACAACCATTTTTTGGTCTCCTCACAAAAAGCATACTATTGAGCGATCAGTCGTGTGTACCCTAAAATTTACCAATGAAAATGTTACCTCATCTCAAGACCACCACCAGAGCAATGTGGATCGGATGTGGACCCATTCTTTTCAACGGGGACACAAAAGGTACAGACAGCACACAGTGTGCTGCAGCATCCGTAAGTCTATTCCCCGGCCCCCACAAAAATACAGAACATGTCCTATTCTTGTCCGCAAAACTGACTTTTCTCTAGATGTTAGGAAAAAAGGCGCCATTCTCACGGCCAGGATCCGTGCTTTGCAGATCTAAGATTTGCGGACTGCAAAACAGGGACGCTTGGATGAGGCCTAAAAGTGAACAAAAATAGAAAATAGATGTATTCGGTATCACTGCGTCCATAACAATATAAATATATATATTATCACATATAAATGTATATATATATCACATGATACACCGTCAGGTGAACTCCAATAAAAAAAATGGCCTCAGAAAATAGCGACGCAAAAAAAAAGTTTTGTGTTTTTTTTCCAAAAATACTTTGTGTACAAGTTGTAAAATGTAAAAAAAAAAGGATATAAAATTGGTATCTCTGTCACCGTACCGACCAGCAGAATAAAGATGATGTTATTTTTCTACATGGGAAAAGCCAAAATCAATGGCAGAATTGCTTCCTTTTCTTTATCCTGCTTCTCAAAAAGTGAAATAAATAGTGATCAAAAAGTTGTGTGTACCCCAAAACAGAACCAATGATAATGGCAAATCAGACAATTTAATGGGCATGGTGTGTTTCAGATGGAAAAACTGGGCACACATATTGGGGTCTGATACGCCATATTTGTGGAGAACTTGCAGTCTTAATTTCGCATAGTCCCCTGCTCACTAATTTCTGCAAAACATCTATGGTGTCAAAATGCTCACTCCACCCCTTCAAAATTTAGTTGAGGGGTGTAGTTTCCAAAACAGGTATCTCAAGGGCTCTGCAAATGTGATGTAGTGCCCGAAATCCAGCAAAATCCAAAGCCAAATGCTGCTCCTTCACTTCTAAGCCCTGCCATGTGCCCATATAGCAGCTTACATCCAAATTTATGGCATTTCCATACCCAGTAGAACTCACCTTTCAATTCCACTAGTGTGGTGTGAGTCTCAGATGGCACCAGCTGGGTACAACATATTGGGCACTCAAATGGGCACAGTCCACTGTGCATTAATTTCTGCAAAATACCTGAGGCATCAAAATGCTCACGCCATCCTTTAATACCTTGATTGGCAGAGTTTGCAAAATGAGGTCACATCACAGGGGTTGCCTTTATTATTTCACCCTGGAGCCCATAGCTGTCATCACAAGAGTTGTAAATCACCACATTGGGCCTCAAAATACACATGGTGCTGATATTCTAATGAGCCCTATGGTATGTCCTGTCAAAAGATTAAGACCACATACAAGGTGTTTGTAAAACCAGGAAGCACAGCATAATAATAACGGGCTTACATTTCACACTGGCACACGCTGGGCCCAACATATTGGGCACTGAAATGGCATATCTATGTAAAAATTGCAATTTTCACTTGCACTATCTGCTGTAAATTGTTGCAAGACAGCTGGTGGGGTCAAAATGCTCACTACATCCCTTGGTAAATTCTGAAGGGGTGTGGTTTCTAAAATGGGGACACTTGGGGGGGTTCTTTTTTTATTTAAAGGGTTATTCCCATTTTGGACATTGGGGGAAGTGGCGTAGCTATTGGGGAAGTGGCTGCTTCGGGGCCCAAGCTGAGAAAGGTCCCGGGAGCAGTGGCCATCAGGGCTCTATTAAATACCTTTATTTATTGTATTTGGCTATTCCACTCTTTCCCTGCCGGTGGTGGGGGGTTTCTACTACTGCGGCCTCTAATGAAACAATAGGAGAGAGAGATTCTCCTACTTCTCCTCTGCGCTGCTGCACTTTGTTATCTGCTGCCTGCCTGCAAGCCAGAGCCAGGTGTCAGGACCCTCCTGCTTCAGACTCCCTGCCAGCTTTGGTGAGTCTGATACTCTGGACTGTGCCCAATACACTGGACTGTGCCCCTACACGAGGCGAGTTATCCGGTTACTGTATGGCGGTGTTATCCAGTCACTGTATGACGGATTATCTGGTTAATGTATGGCGGTGTTATCCAGTCACTGTATGGCGGTGTTATCCAGTCACTGCATGGTGGTGTTATCTGATCACTGTATGGCGGTGTTATCTGATCACTGTATGGCGGTGTTATCCAGTATGGTGATGTTATCCGGTCACTGCATGGCAGTGTTTTCTAGTCACGGTATGTAGGTGTTATCTGATCCCTGTATGGAGGCGTTTTCAGATCACTGTATGGCGGCGTTATCTATTCACTGTACAGCGGGGTCATCCAGTAACTGTATGTAGGTGCTATCTGATCCCTGTATGGAGGCGTTATCAGGTCACTGTAAGGCGGTGTTATTATTTGGTTGTAAGGCTAATATATTTACAGTATATACTGTAGATTCCAGTATATTATTGTCACGCTCTGGTGTGGAGGGAAGGGAAAAGACCAAACAAGGGAAACGGTCACCTCCTGCAGGGAACCCTGAAACTAGGCCCTGACTGGCTACCAGTATGAACAGGCCTTAGTTGTAGGAGAGTTCATACACAGGAACCTAATAACAAACTCACCCTATAGAACCCTGCAGCTAGTGACAGGGGAAAGAGTCAACCCGTTCCTCCAAGAGGACAGACGAACAGGAGACTCCAGAAGGCAAAACCACAACAGGGAAAAGTAGGATAAACACAATAGGGAAAATGACACTTATCTTAATGCAGATATTGCAGCAACCGGATCTCAGCCGAGAACAACACCACACACAACAATGTCAGCAGAAAGTATAAACCGCAAGGGATACTGGGAGAGGAAGGGATAAATAGGGGACAGACAATCACCACATCCGCAACAGCTGAGAGGAAGGGGGTATGGTAAACAACAACCAAACAAAGAGGAAAACATGTCAAATTATGTCACTTTTGAAAATCTAGCCGAACGCCTGTAACCTGATGCAGACACATTCGTGACAATTATGCTGTAGTGTGGCTTGTATTTCCCAGAGAAAATGAGCTACTCATTTTTGTGACCTCACGCTGTGCACGCCGGGTCACAGCACAGTCAGCGGCAGGGAGAAGAAAGAGCGCGGGCGTAGTGGAGCGGCAGCGTCCAGGTCAGGAGAGGTTAGTGGCTTTTTTATTTTATGGCTGGCATGGGGGCTGACATGGAGCTGGCATGAGGCTGGGGGCTGACATGGGGCTGGCATGAGGCTGGGGGCTGGCATGAGGCATGAGGGCTGAAATGGGGCTGGCATGAGGCTGGGGGCTGACAGGCTGGGGGCTGGCATGAGGCTGCTGGGAACTGATATGAGGCTGCTGGGGGCTGATATGAGACTGCTGGGGGGGGGCTGATGAGAGGCATGGGGCTCTTATCTGAGGTCTGATTGGGGGTTATTCACATTGGGGTCTGAGCTGAGGTCTGATTGGGGGTCTGATCTGAGGTCTTATTGGGGTCTTATCAACATTGGGGTCTTATTAGGGCTGTTAGCTGAGGTCTGATTAACATTGAGTGTCTGATTGCTGGTCTGACCAGAGGTCTAATGAAAAATATTTTTTTTCTTGTCCTCCTCTAAAACCTAGGTGCGTCTTATGGGCCGGTGCGACTTATAGAGCGAAAAATACAGTATACTTTTTTTACCGGACTCTGCAGGACACAATAGCATGGTGTTCTGCATTTTTGCATCCCTTTTTTCCAATGTATACATCAAACAGATGGTAAAAAGGTGATGTGAACCTACTCTTACATATGCACACATGTAATGCCAGGAGGTCAGGAAGAGGGGGCCCAGTACAAAAATTTGCTGTGGGGCCCAATCAGTTCTAGCTATGCCCCCAATGTCTGATAGATGCTGGTCAAACCTCTGGGACCCACACCTATACTTAGAATGGAGCCTGCATGCACGGTTGAGCTCTATTCATATTTTCAGAAATACTGTTGAATGGGAAGCGCACCGTGCAAGTGCAGCCACTGCTAAATTCACTTCTATGGGGCTTGCAGAAATAGCCAAGCCAGCTCTCAGCTATTTTTGAAGCGCCCATAGGAATAAATGGGGGTTGGGCACTCATGCCCGGTGCAACCTCCAGCACTTTGCAGGCACCTTTCTAAGTATAAGTGTGTATCCCAGAGGTAGGACCCGCACCTATCAGACATATAGCAATAGCAATATGCCCCCAGTGTCCAAGATGGAAATACCCCTTTAACCTCAGAGCCTCAGCAATTGTCAGTCAATGCTGTATAAATAACCAAACTAGGCCTCAAATGCACATGGTGTTCTTGCTCTTCTGAAACCTGCAGTGTGTCCATACAGAAGTTTATGACCACTTATGGGGTGTTGCCATATTTAGGAGTAAATGGGTTACAAATTTTGGGATTTTTTTCATGTTACTCCTTTTGAAAATGAGGAATCTGAGGCTAAAGCAACATTTTTTTGGAAAAAATGTAGTTTCTTTTTCACAGCCAAGTATTTCTAAATTCTATGAAATGCCTGTGGAGTCAAAGCACTCAGTATACACTTTGATATAAATTCCTTCAAGGGTGTATTTTCCTAAATGCTGTCACTTTTTCGGGGTTTCCACCGTAGGAGTACCTCAGGGTCTCTTCAAATGTTACCCAAAAACCATTCCAGGGCACAGCCACACGGTCAGGTTTCTGCATGCAATTTTGGAAGCCAAAATCAGGAGTGACTCATAAAAGGAGAGTAAGTATAAGGCGCCATTCACACGACCGTATGTTCTTTTCCATATCTTATCCGCATTTTTGCGGATAAGATGCGGAACCATACGGACCCATTCATTTTTCCATAGGAGAAATAAAAATGCGGAATGCACACCGTGTGCATTCTGCATCCGTATATTACGGAAGTTCTCCCGCAAAAAAAATGAAACGTCCTATACTTGGCCGCAAAACACGTCCGTAGCCCCATTAAAAGTCAATGGGACCGCAAAAATGTGGAACACTACGGAAGACATTCCGTATGTCTTCCGTTCCGTTTTTATACGGGCACGGAATACATACGGTCGTGTGAATGGGGCCTAAAGGACATATACGACTTCTCTTCTTTTTTCTCCACCTGAACATGTGGCCATACCCTTAAAGTCTTATGGTGCTTCTTCCCTTCTGAGCCCTGCAGTGTGCACATACAGCATTTTATGACCACATATGGGGAGTTGCTGTATTCAGGAGAAAAGTATAACAAATTTTGGCATGCTTTTTCTCATGTTACCCATTGGGAAAATAAAAATCTGTTATAAACATTTTATTGGAAGAAATTACATTTTTCATTTTCACAGCCAAGTGTTCTATGAAACACGCTTGGAGTCAAAGCACTCAGTATACACCTTTATAAATTCCTTCAGGGGTGTAGTTTCCAAAAGGGGGTCATTTTTTAGGAGTTTCCACTGTATAGGTACCTCAGGGTCTATTAAGATTTGACATAGCACTCAAAAACCATTTTAGCAAAATCTGCCCTCCAAAAACCATATGGCAGTTCTTCACTTCTGAGCTATGCAGAGTGCCTATACAGCAGTTTCAGCTCTGAACCCGGAAAACCCTTTTAAGTCGGGCGTCACTAGGCCAAAACAGACTAGGGCACTACATAGGGCAGGATCATTATAACTACTAGAGTGCTACAGGAGGGCATTATAACTATTGGGGCACTAAATTAGGGCATTATAACCACAGGGGGCACTATAGGCGGCATTATAACTAATGGGCACTACTTGAGTGCATTATAACTACTGGAGAACAACATGAGGCATTATAACTACTGGGGCACTACAAGGGGACATTTTAAATACTAGGGCACTATAGTAGGCATTATAACCACTGGCAGCTCTACAGATGGACCTTGTTAGCCTTTAATACTACTGGGTTCACTATGGTGGACATTATGATTGGGCACACTATGGAGGGCACCACTACTAACAGACACTAACTAACACTTGGGGAGCATAGTCATTACTTGGGGCACTATTACTAATGAAGGCACTCTGGGAGAGAATTATTGTTATTGGGGGGACTTTTATATTACTATCGAGTAACTATCTGTATGGCACTCGTGGGTGTAACTAAGGAGGCATATTTCTGCTCAGACATAAGGTTATGTACATAATGACTATAGGAGGCGGTGAACAAAACCCTATGCATTAACCCTTAGTGTGTCAGTACTTGTTGCATTATAATATTCATGTGTACATTATACCAATATGTGACATCAATATGAATTTTTGAGGGTACATGGTGATCTTTTTTATTGTTTGCTTTATCTCTGTGCTGTATAGATTATGCATTGTTTTTCTGCACGGATTCTGCAGAAAAAAAACACAATGTAAAGCCTTTCCATTGTTTGGTCAGTGATTTCCATCAGTGATTGTGAGACAAAACCAGGATTGAAGCCTCCACAGAGATAAGGTTTAATGTAGGGATGGCCAGCCTGTGGCTCTCCAGCTGTTGTAAAACTACAACTCCAACCATGCCCTGCTGTAGGCTGAAAGCAAGTCTTGGCATGCTGGGAGTTGTAGTCTTGCAACAGCTGGAGAGCCTCAGGTTGGCCATCCTTGGTCTAATGGAATTATCTTCACCTGTTCTGTTTAGTCTTTATAGAAACATAGAAGACTGACGGCAGAAAAAGACCACCTGGTCCATTTAGTCTGCCCTTTTATTATCCTTTTATTGTTATCTTAGGATAGATACATGTTTATCCCAGGCATGTTTAAATTCAGTTACTGTGGATGTATCAACCACCTCTGCTGGAAGTTTGTTCCAAGCTTCTACTACTCTTTCAGTGAAATAATATTTTCTAATGCTGTTCTTGATTTGTCCCCCAACTAACCTCAGATTGTGCCCCCTTGTTCTTGTGTTCAGTTTCTTATTAATAACCCTTCCCTCCTGAACTTTATTCTGCTTTCAACTGATGTACATTAAACATGGCTCACTGCAACTTTTTCTTTTACTGTTGATAAGGTGTCCTCAAAATCCTTAAATAAAAACAAAAAATACAAATGATGTGAATAAGAAACTGACGAATAAGAAACCAACTTCAGCCTTGAATAAGAAACTGGCCGAATAAGAAACCAACTTCAGCCTCGTCATGGAATGGTGGTATTGTCCAATTATGGCATGGCAGTGTTATCAAGTCATAGCATGCAGGGCCGTATTTACAGTCAGGCACCACTGATGACATCACTGTTATGTGATCAGTACAGGAGGGGGCGGAGCTCAGAGGTGCAGAGGAGAAGTGGTAAGGACCTATAATGATCTCACCATCATGTGATTTGTGCAGGAGGGGGTGGAGCTTTGTAAGGAGCAGGAGAAGTGATGCATTTAGCCTGAAAGGCAGAGAAATGCTGGGAGTTGTAGTTCTCTCCTCTTACACTTCCTTCTTGTAATGTCTAATAGCACACGCTTGGAGGCAGTGAGGAAAGGCGTCAAATATCGCAAATAGGCTCCAAGTTTGGGGAGTAAAGCAATGACATACCTCCCAACTTTGTAAATGAACAAAGAGGGACACATTCTGTGGCCAGCGAATTTTTCCGCACTAGGCCAATCCTCTAACTCCACCCAAAACATAACTATACACCTAATCCCACCTAGTCCCCTTAATTCCCCACATAGTAATTATTCCCCCTTAACGCCTAGGGTGGCCACTTGCGGA
>ONZH01000165.1:0-57614 GCA_900303285.1 Rhinella marina | reverse complement strand
GCGTCACTTGGAAGTCAAGCACTGGGCTGAGTGGGAGAGAGCAAACGCAATACAACCTGCGCCCGATTTTGCTGCCACTGCCTCTTCCCCTTTGTTGTGTGCTGCCACTGCGGTCCAGACCTCCAGCCAGGACACCTCCACATCTGCCTCTGCCTCGGCTACTTTCGGGCCTTCTCCTTCAGCCTCCCCTTCCCCCGCCTCTTCGCCTGCACCTTCACACTCCTCGTCCCAACAACTGTCCATCTCGCAGGCGTTCGACCGCAGGCGAAGTACGCCTCGAGTCACCCCCAAGCCCAAACCTTAAACTGCCACATCTCCAAACTGCTGGGCGCTGGAGATGTTGCCGTTTAGGCTTGTGGAGACGCAGGCCTTCCGCGACCTGATGGCGGCTGCCGCACCTCGCTATTCCGTCCCCAGCCGCCACTACTTTTCCCGGAGTGCCGTCCCCGCCCTGCACCAGCACGTGTCGCGTAACATCAGGCGGGCCCTGAGGTACGCAGTCAGCGCAAAGGTCCACTTGACCACCGACTCGTGGACAAGCGCTTGCGGCCAGGGACGATACATCTCTTTGACGGCACACTGGGTGAATGTAGTGGAAGCGGGGACGGGGTCGCAAACAGAGACGGCCTACCTACCACCCCCGCCCAAGATTGCCAGCACGGGTTCTGATAAACCCCCCTCCTCTTCCTCCTCCTCCTCTGCCTTAACATCGCCCTCAGCCGCTAGCTGGAAGCGTTGCAGCACTGGCGCGGGGAGACGTCAGCAGGCGGTGCTTAAGCTCATCAGCTTGGGCGACAGGAAGCACAGCGCCCCAGAGGTGAGGGACGCCATATTGCAGCAGACGGAGATGTGGCTGTCGCCGCTGCAGCTAGGACCAGGCATGGTCGTGTGCGATAACGGCCGTAACCTGGTGGCGGCTCTGGAGCTTGCCGAACTCAATCACGTACCATGCCTGGCCCACGTTTTTAATCTGGTAGTCCAAAAATTTCTAAAGACTTACCCCAACCTGGCAGAGCTACTGGTGAAAGTGCGGCGCTTGTGCGCTCACTTTCGGAAGTCAACTGTAGCTGCTGCTAGCTTAAAAAAACTCCAGCAACGCCTCCATTTGCCTGAACATCGGCTGTTGTGCGACCTGCTGACTCGCTGGAATTCCACCTATTCCATGTTGGCCAGGGTGTGTGAGCAGCAGAGAGCATTGATGGAGTACCAGATTATGAATCCACGCGTGCCTCCAACTCAGCTCCCTCAGTTTGCCAACCACGAGTGGCCATGGATGGCAGACATATGCGATGTACTGCGTATCTTTGAGGAGTCCACCAAGAAGGTCAGCAGCGAGGACGCTATAGTGAGCGTAACCATCCCGCTCCTATGCGTCCTTAAAGAATCGCTCATCGCAATAAGGGAGAACGCATTGCACGCAGAGGAGACGGGGGTAGGAGGAGACGCAACGGAGCTACACAGTCAGACCACACTTTTGTCTGCTTCTCGGTGGCAGTTGCAGGAGGAGGAGGAGGATGAGGAGGAGGAGGACGACGTGGAGGTGGCTGTGGAAGAGGAGGAGGATGCTGGCGGCGAGGGTAGCAGTCAGGCTGTGTGCGTCCCATTGGTTCAGCGCGGATGGGGCGGAGAGGAGGCGGAAGAGGAAGAGGAGGAAATGGCAAGTGATCCTTCTGGTGGGGTCAGTGACGTCATGCCTATTCTGAGTCTGGCACACATGTCTGACTTCATGCTGGGCTGCTTTTCCCGGGACACACGTGTTGTCCGGATAGTGGAGAACAAACTGTACTGGGTCTTCGCAATCCTGGACCCCCGGTATAAAGATAACGTCTCCTCTTTTATTCCGGTAGAGGAGAGGACGAATCGATTGCTGGAATACCAGAGGGAACTCGTGCAGAACATGATGGAGATTTTCCCACCCACCATCGCTGGCGGCAGAGAGGAGAGGGTCTCCCAGAGTCCCTCAACATCGATCAGGCCCACAGCCACCAGGGGAACACTCTCCAAGGTGTGGGACACGTTCATGGCAGCCCCTCGTGCAACTTCCATCACTGCGGGGCCCGCTATCAGCAGGAGGGACAAGTATCGGCGGATGTTGCGGGAGTACCTGGCAGACCGTAACCCTGTCCTCCCCGATCCCTCGGCGTCCTACACTTACTGGGTCTCCAAGTTGGACACGTGGCTGGAACTGTCCCTGTACGCCTTGGAGGTGCTTGCCTGCCCTGCCGCCAGCGTGCTATCAGAAAGGGTGTTCAGCGCAGCCGGGGGCATTATAACCGATAAGCACAGCCGCCTGTCAACCGACAGTGCCGACAGGCTGACGCTAATCAAAATGAACAGCAAGTGGATTGACCCGGACTTTGCTTCTCCAACAGTGGAAAGCAGCCAAAAGTGAAGTGCCATCTGTATGAAGTGCCATTTCCTCCTCCACCTCCTCCTCCTCCTCCTTAACCGCTGTAGAATTGCTCCGTAAATAAAAAAAATTATATATTTATGGCTCACCTCTTGGGCCTCCACAAAATTTTTAAGAGGTCTCACCTCTTGGGCCTCCACATAATTTTATCGAGGTCTCACCTCTTGGGCCTCCATATAATTTTATCGAGGTCTCACCTCTTGGGCCTCCACATAATTTTATCGAGGTCTCACCTCTTGGGCCTCCACATAATTTTTAAGAGGTCTCACCTCTTGGGCCTCCACATAATTTTTAAGAGGTCTCACCTCTTTAGCCTCCACACAATTTTTAAGACGTCTCACCTCTTGGGCCTACAAACAATTTTTATTATGGCTCACCTCTTGGGCCTTAATACAATTTTTAAGAGGTCTCACCTCTTGGGCCACCATATAATTTTTTCGAGGGCTCACCTCAAGCTAACTTTGCGCACTCATTAAAATATTTTCACAACAAGGACCTAAGAGCCCTCGATGGGAGAGCTTTGTGTGGGGGCCTGTTATAGGGAAGAGATGCGGCCCTGCGGGCCTGCCTTCTCCATGAGCCTCTGGCCAGCCCACGGCCTCTTCCTGCCTTTTGCGGTCCTACGCATCCCTCAACATCCCCACTGCTTTACCTGCTAGACATGACACTGGGCCAGGTCGGGTCACTGACTTCGTCATACTCAACCACCTCCTCTTACACTGCCTCACTTTGCTCCAACAGCCTCCCTTGCTGGCAACTGTGTCTCATCATCGTCCCTAATCATTTTACACTTTAGTGCCCGTTCCACACCACCATCAGCTAGAGATGGAGCTTGCTCCAGTGTTTGGGCATCAGAACAAACAAAATCCTCAGATAGCTCCTGCGATTCTTGCATGGGTGGGAACACTGGGTTGATAACATTGGGCAGGGTGGGAGGAAGGAGGGTCAGAGTGAGGTCCCTGCAGTTTCTCCAGGCTATCGACGAGACTGGACTTTGTGGACTTGACTGGGTGGTGGACAGATTTAAAAGGAGAATCTAGAAGGAGAAGGAGGGGTTTGCCGAGCTGTCTGTAAGGGTTGCGGAAATCCAGACAGAACCAAGGCCCCAAACTTGGGTGGGGGTAGCAGGTTTGCCCGTCCCCGCCTCCACAACATTCACCCAGTGTGCTGTCAGGGAGATGTAGCATCCCCGGCCTCAAACCAAAGTGTTGGTGGTCAAATGGCCTTTTGCAGTAACCGTGTTACTCGGGCGTGGATGATGTTTTGGGACATGTGCCTGGGCAAGGCAGGGATGGCACAGAGGGAAACATAGTGATGGCTTGATTGCTTTCCCCCTTGCCTATGCCATCTGTGGTTGTCATAGGCAACGTGATTTTAAGGGGTGCAGAATTTCATCTTCTTTTTTGTCTAGTTTGGCTTGGGGTCCATGGCAATGTAGAGGAAAGAAGGTTTCCTTGTATGGTCTCACTTTACAGAGAGGTTACATTGTCTTTGGCGTGTATTGTTGAGAGGCTGTGATAGTGGCATAATAGTGCGACTTGGGCGCGTTATATGCACCCAGACATGCTTCCCCTGCTGTCCCAGTTGCATTCCAGCAGTGTTGGCATCCTTTTCTGAGGTTTCAGGGTGGACTTGGTGACCTCCAAGTGGTCGAATTGAGATTTCCAAGTGGCAAGCATTTTTTTCCCATAGACTTTAATGGGATTCGATATTCGGTCGAATAGTCGAATTTCGCGGTCTATTCGAATCGAATTTCGAACTTTCGAATATTTCACTACTCGCTCATCTCTAGTAAGCAAGTGAGCATGCATCGTGCCATTTGCGCAAGTGACTCGGAGGGACTCCCTGCCTCCAACTCCACTGTATGCTGCCATGATGTCTCTGGGTCATCTGCCTCATCTTCCTCATCTCCCTCTACCTCCTCTCGCTGCTCCTGCTCCTCCTCTTCTGTCACCTGGGTAGAAAAACCACTAAATACTTGTGCTCCAATGTCCTCCTCCTCCTCCAGTTCAGCCCCCACCGGACTCATGTGGCCATGAGATGCAGTCTCCACGTCTCCAGTCCCCTCACCAGAAAGATTTTGCAGCATCTGTTTCAGGACATGAAGCAGTGGAATGACGTTGTTCATACAGTAGTTCTGGCGACTGAGGAGGCCACGTTATTTGTCAAAGGGCCTGAGCAAGCGGCAGGTGCCACGCATGAGCTGCCACTGGATGACATCAAAATTACACAGGGGAGTACTCCTGTCCGCTTGGATCATTAAGAAATCATTTATGGTCTTTCTCTGTACGTACAGTCGGTCCAACATATGGAGGGTAGAATTCCAATGGGTGGAAACATCACATATCAGCCTATGTTGGGGGATGCCATTCTGCCGCTGCAGCTCAAGGAGGGTGTGCTTGGCGGTGTAGGAATGGCTGAAGTGCATGCAAAGTTTCCTGGCCATTTTTAGAATGTTTTGCAGTTGGGTATAAGACTTAAGGAACTATTTGACAACCAGATTAAATACGTGCTCCATGCAGGGCGCATGGCTCAGCCATCCTTGGTGCAGCGCGGACACCATGTTCTTTCCGTTATCTGTCACCATGGTTCCGATTTTTAGTTGTCGCGGAGAAAGCCAGCAATCGATTTCTTCTTTCATGACGCGGAGCAGTTCCTCCCCTGTGTGACTTCATTCACCCAGGCAAACCTGGGCGTGACACCGCCATGCCCTGCACATGTGGTACACTGGAGGAGCACTATGACTTGGCCCTGCAGTGGAGGCTGAGGTGGAGGAGAAGGAGCCGGACATTAGCGCCGGATCAGAAGATTGACAACGAGGAGGAGAAAGTGGCGTCACCTGCTCAAGTTGCTCGTGTGGCTGGGCAGGAAGCACATTGACCCAGTGGGCCATAAAGGACATGTACGGGCCTTGACCGTAGTTACAACTCCACACGTCGGCGCTGCCTTGCACTTTGGCAGACACCGACAGGCTCAAGGACTGGGCCACCTTCTCTTCTACATATTTGTGCAGGGCTGGGACTGACTTTTTGGCAAAGAAACAACGGCTTGGGACTCTCCACCTTGGCTCAGCACAAGCCATCAGTTCTCTGAACGGTGTAGAGTCCACCAGTTGAAAAGAGAGGGACTGCAGCACGAGCAACTTGGACAGGAGCACTCTGTAGGATGGCTGAACGCGTACTGCTGTCTCTTTGCAATCGCCTCGGTGAACAACTGCTGACGTAATGAGTGGCAAAGAATAAGAGGAGGAGGAGCAGGAGCATCTGGAGCGGTAGATAATGACAGACAGCTCTCTTCGGCAGAGGTGCTGAAGCCTTAACTGCCTGAAATGGGATGCGTGCCACTGGGTGATGCTGCTGTTGCTGCTGCCGACTGGACCGCCACATCTGAGCCACGGTTCTCCCAGGCCACTTTGTGGTGACGCTGCATATGTTGGCGCAGGGCCATGATGCCAACATTAGCACCCTGGCCATGCTTCACTTTCTGACCACAGATTCTACATATAGCCATGTTCACCTCCTCAGGCGTCTTAACAAAAAACTTCCACACCGCCGAGTAGGCGATTTTACCACCAACACTCCGCACTGACTGAGTGGTACCTCCGCTGCCTGGCTGAGCCCCTGCGCCGCTCCTTTCATGGCCAGAAAGCACCTGCGAAGAGTGCGGTCTACCCCGTGCCCGTTTGGCTCCCGACCTCGCACTGCTGCCACTCCGCTGACTAACGGCCACACTACCTACTTGCTGCTTGCACCGCTGCCTGACGCGCAAGCTGTCAGTCTCATCTGCAGATGATGTTAATGATCAGGGGCTTAGCTAGTGACTGGGCCCTACAGCAAATTTTTGTATCCCCCCCCCGCCTCAACCCCGCACTTCGCAACCAGTTACGATCTAGAAAAATAAGGGCCAGGGGCTGCACTGAAAGGACCAGGGTGAAGCACACAGGGGGCAGTGCTTTTAGGGGGCACAGACAAGGGCCAGGAAGGAGCAGACAAAGGCCAGGGGGCACAGATAAGGGCCAGTGGCACAGACATGCCCAGGGTGGCACACACAGGGGCCAAGGAGACAGAGACAAGGACCAGGGAGGCGCAGACAAAGGCTGGGGGGGGTCACAGATAAGGGCCAGGGGGAACAGATAAGGGCCAGGGAGGCACAAACCAAGTGGGGAAAGGGGCCCAGATAAGGGACAGGGCCCAGTGGCGCAGACAGGGGCCAGGGAGGTGCAGACCAAGAGTGGGGGCACAGATAAGGTCCAGGGCCCAGACAGGGGCCAGGGAGGTACAGACCAAGTGGGGGAAGGGGCCCAGATAAGGGCCAGGGCCAGTGGGGGAGGCACAGACAAGGCCCAGAGGGGCTCAGATAGGGGCCTGGGGATGCTCTGAAAGAGCCAGGGAGGTACAGTCAGAGGTCAGGGGCTGTGCTGACAAGGATAAGGGGGGCATAGGCAGCGGGCACAGAGATACCTGAAAAGCCCAGTGAGTTATGTGCGCTGCTGTGCCGCTCCTGTTGCCTTCCGCGATGTATCTCACACTGCTCCCTCCTCCTGTGGTCAGAAGAGGAACTTGGTGGGCAGGCTTATCTGGAACAGCGCGCTGCCGGCTTGTACCAGTGTGGCTATTCCAGCACCATGCTGTAAATTGATTCCGGGGAGGGGGGAATTTTTTGGGGACGCTGGCGGGGGGTAGGGGGCGCTGCTGGGTGATGATGATGGACAACAGCAGGCCGGGTGCGGGCCCCCTCTGTCACCGCACTGTTTGTGAAGTGGCCTGGCCTGAAAAGATGATAATTACTTACCGGTAATTGGATTTTCCTTTAGCCTCCACAACGGCACCACCTGGAGGTTAACCCGCCTTCTCAGGGACAGGAAATAACAGTGAGTTCAGCCCATAAAAGGCCCCCTCCCTCCTACCTTCTCCAGTTAATAACCTAGGACTCTGAGGTATAAGTCAAAATTTAATTATCAACAAAAAACTGCAACAGAACGCACTTGATGCAGTAATATAACCATACACTAGCAGGATATATAGATTGTTAGAACTTCATCTATATGGCTCAGAGATGAACAGAATTATAAACAAAATACAACTTATATATATAATAATTCTCTTATATATATGAATACATTTTTTGGGGGGAATTCCTCGTGCCGTTGTGAAGGCTAAAGGAAAATCCAATTACCGTTAAGTAATTATCATCTTTTCCCCACGCCTCCACAATGGCACCACCTGGAGGAATAACAGAGAAAATTCTATAGTGGGACTACCGTCGACAGGACTTTCCTACCGAAGGACAAGTCTCTGTTGGATAATACATCCAATCTGTAATGCTTAAAGAATGTACAGGGGCTAGACCAAGTAGCCACCCGACAAATGTCTTCAAGAGAGGCAGAGGAACCTTCTGCCCAAGACGTGGCCAATGCCCGGGTGGAATGAGCCTTCAAGAGGGGAGGAGGAGAAACCCCCGCTCTATTGTAGGCCAGAAGAATACAAGACTTAATCCACCGAGCAATGGCCGTCTTGCTAGCAGCTTTCCCACGATTAAGTCCGAGATATTGAACTAGAAGCTGGTTCGATATTCTTAGATCTTTTGTAGCGTCGAGGTATTGGAGCACACATCTTCTAACATCTAAATGATGGAAAAGCTTCTCTCCCTCGGAAACTGCATGGGGACAAAAGGATGAGTAATTTCCTGTTGGCAATGGAACTTTGAAACTACTTTTAGAAGAAATTCAGGGGAATGTTTTAAAACAATCCTGTCATCCAAGACCGTCAAATATGGGGGCACCACAGAGAAAGCCTGGATTTCGCCCACTCTTCTAGCAGTGGTGATGGCTAGTAAAAAAACAGTTTTAAGGGTCAAATTTTTAGATGAGAAAGAACTAAATTTAAATCCCAGGGAGGGACACAGGACCTAAGTCTAGGGAAGGGTCTACTAGCCCCTTTAAAGAATCTCCTAACGAGGTTTATGTCTGCAAGTCTAATCCCCAGAAACGCACTAAGAGCCGCTGACTGAACCTTTAGTGTACTCACTCTTAGACCCTTATTTAATCCTGACTGAAGAAAGTCCAGGATAAGGTTAACATCAGGAGCTATGGAAGGGTCCCAGGAATTTTCTGCAAAACGTAAGAAAGCCTGCCAGGACCTCAAATAGATCTTTGAAGTTATTGGTTTTCTGCTCTGCATGAGAGTGTGGATAACTGTCTCAGAAAGCCCCTTCTTTGTCAATATGACCCTCTCAACCTCCAGGCCATCAGGCGGAGTTGAGGGACCTCCGGATGCATCACTGGACCTTGACTCAGAAGATCCGGAAGACTGGGAAGAATCCAAAAGTCTTCCCCTGCTAGGTTTTTTAGTACCGGAAACCAAGTACGTCTTGGCCAAAAGGGAGCTATCATGATAATCTGAGCTTTCTCCTCTATGATCTTCATGAGTACTCTGGGAATTAGAGAAAATGGGGGGAAGGCATAAAGGAGACCCCTGGGCCACGGGACTGACAGAGCGTCTACCTCGAGAGGATTGTCCTGAAAGGATAGGGAATAAAACTGGTCTACCTTCCGTTTTTTTCTGGAGGCTAGTGATGAGCGAATCGAAGCAGCAATATTCGTGATTCGCACGAATATTGCCCGCTTCGGCTCAGCTCGGCATCCCGAGGCAGCACGGACTCGTGATTATTCGTGCGTCACTGCAAGTTTGAAATGCCTGGTTTTTTCAGCCAATCAGCATCAAAGGGAAGCCTGTGGGAACGCCTGCTGTGATGTAACAGCCCCTATACCTCCCCAGCAGTGATTGGCTGGCAGTGACGTGACCTAAATTTACATAAGGTAGGGACCTGCACAGTGTCGGACTGGCCCACCAGAGGACCGGAGGATCCTCCGGTAGGCCCCAAGACACCCAGCCACTTAAAAAAAGCATACTTACCTGTCCTGCCGCGCTGCCGCTGTCCTCGGCTCCCACGCTCCACTGTCTTCCCTTCCGGTGCGCACTATGACCTGACGCAGCGTCAGGTCATAGTGCGCGCCGGCAGGGAAGACAGTGGAGCGCGGAACCTGATGGCAGCGGCAGGGCAGGTAAGTATGCTTTTTTTAAGTGGCTGGGTGGGCTGATCTGAGGTCCGACGGGGGGGGGGGACCCTGATCTGAGGTCTGATGGGGCACAAGACGCCGACCTGAGGTCTGATGGGGGCACGAGACGCCGACCTGAGGTCTGATGGGGGCACGAGACGCCGACCTGAGGTCTGATGGGGGCACGAGACGCAGATCCCTGTACTGTGACATCACTGTGTTTATTATCCCTGTACGGTGACATCGCTGTGTGTATTATCCCAGTGCAGGAAGAGGTAAGTGGTCTGTGTTTGTGTGTTTGTTTTCTATTTTTCAGGGTCGTGAATGCAGAGGACTACGTCGGATTCGGTGGACTACGTCGGACCAACTTTTTTTTTTTTTTAATAAAATGGTCAAACAGGGGTCTGGGGGAGTGTTTATTTCAATAAAATGTTTTATACTTGTGTGTGTGTATTTTTTTTTTTTTACAATGCTACAGTTTTAGTAATTATGGCTATCTACAGACGGCCCTGATTACTAATACGGGGCTTAGTGCTTGCCGGTATGGCAGCACTAACCCCAACATCTATTACCTCGGCACCCACCGCCACCAGGGGTGCCGGGAAGAGCCGGGTACCCGCAGGACCGGACCTTCTAAATTGAGGGTCTGGCTCTGGGGCGGCTGCAGGCTGGTACCATTAGGCTGGGAAGGGCCAATAACCGTGTCCCTTCCCACCCTGGTAGTGCCAGGCTGCCGCTGCTGGTTGTATCTGGCTGGCGAAGGAAAAAAGTGGGGGACCCCACGCCATTTTTTAAAAAATTATTTAATTATTTTTGTTAAAAAATGGCGTGGGGTCCCCCACTTTTTTCCTTCGCCAGCCAGATACAACCAGCAGCGGCAGCCTGGCACTACCAGGGTGGGAAGGGACACGGTTATTGGCCCTTCCCAGCCTAATGGTACCAGCCTGCAGCCGCCCCAGAGCCAGACCCTCAATTTAGAAGGTCCGGTCCTGCGGGTACCCGGCTCTTCCCGGCACCCCTGGTGGCAGTGGGTGCCGAGGTAATAGATGTTGGGGTTAGTGCTGGCCTGCCATACCGGCAAGCACTAAGCCCAGTATTAGTAATCAGGGCCGCCTGTAGATAGCCCTAATTACTAAAACTGTAGTATTGTAAAAAAAAAAAATACACATACACAAGTATAAAACATTTTATTGAAATAAACACTTCCCCAGACCGCTGTTTGACCATTTTATTAAAAAAAAAAAAAAAAAAAGCTGGTCCGACGTAGTCCACCGAATCTGACGTAGTCCTCTGCATTCACGACCCTGAAAAATAGAAAACAAACACACAAACACAGACCACTTATCTCTTCTTGCACTGGGATAATACACACAGCGATGTCACTGTACAGACATAATAAACACAGTGATGTCACTGTACAGGGATAATAAACACAGTGATGTCACCGTACAGGGATAATAAACACAGTGATGTCACAGTACAGAGATAATAAACACAGTGATGTCACAGTACAGGGATAATAAACACAGTGATGTCAAAGTCCAGGGATAATAAATGAGGTTCCTGAACTCCAAGGTTTTGTTTCAATGCAACTTTAATTGTTACAAGCATATAGCTTGACAGGAAGCAGCTCTGAAGCTCAAAACGTTTTCGGCTTATTGCCTTCTTCAGTGAGCTGAAATATATACGTGCATACAGAAAATAAGTAAATGTGCATAAATTCAGTTATAACACATGTTACAGAAGAAAAGCATTAGTAGTGGCGAGAAGTAATCACTTCCAAGTATACATACAAAACGAGCGGATAAAGTTATAGTATATAGAGCATACATAATAGTGGATGGTGTGCAGATGAATGTCCCTGAATGGATAGGGATGCGAGATGGGCCTGGTGGCAGGGTAAATGGTAGGCCTTGTAACCGACTGGCAGTTAGATGCTAAGTTAAGGTAGTGTCGGAGTTGGATACATGGTGTGCCCTGTACTGTATGTGCTGTAGTGGAAGAGCAATGTCAAAGAGGCATTGTAGATGCAGGATGCCAGTACTGAAGGGAGAGGAACTTGTGTGGTATGAATAGTTTACCTTACGGTGGTTCCAGTGTAGTGCTCAATGTAGTCTCCGCGGGTATGCGGCTGAGTGGCTGCTGTGAGCCAGTGTAGGCGTTTGGTCGCGAAAGGGGCTGCTGCCCGGTGACTATTGGCGCCAGCCTTGCTAGGAGAATACCTCGTCTTTTGAGTAGCGCGGTGTGCCCTGTCCAGAAGAGGCAGGGCGGGAGCCGGAAGGGATGCCGCGTCATAGCTCATCGGTGTTGGGCATACAAAGATGGCGTCTAATGCCTCTGCAGGCGTACTGCGCATGCGGACATGCGCAGTGGGGATAGAGGCTCGGAATAGGTACAGATGCTGAGATGCGCACCACAATTGCGCTACGCTAGAGTGTTGGTGGGTGTGAACAGAAGGGTTAGAGGGAGGGCATGTGTGCAATAGCATGTATAGTGACATAAAATAAAATAACTGGAGGACTGTATAGAAGAGAAAACATAAAAAGTTGATGTGCACTATATTATGCTGTCTAAATTTCTATATTAAACGTATACACTATGTGTAATTTACCACTATCCTGGAATGTGATTGGGGTAACAGTGTCTAGATCACAGTCTCATTGTCGGTTCTGTGGAAAAAAAGGAAAATTGTGTTAAAAAGGGAGATTATGTTAATTGTGACAGATAATTAGCAGGTACAGTACATCGCAAGCATGCACACAGTAGGTATATATAACCAATGTACATTCATGTATAGCTGCCTAGATCGTAGTCCCGATTCAGACCCTTTGGTTCCAGTGTTTGTAACTGGAATATCCAATATGCTTCCCTTTGTTTCAATAACCGTGATATGTCTCCTCCTCTCCTCGGGTTTTCAACCTGTTCTATAATTTGAAATCTCAACTGTGAGATATTATGTCCTTTAGAGATAAAATGAGCTGGAGTTGGAAATAATGTGTTTTGGCATCTGATGGTGGATTTGTGTTTAGAGATTCTGTCTTTGATTTGTTGTGTGGTTTCCCCAATGTAGGCCTTGCCGCATGGACACTTGATTATGTAGATTACATTGGCGGTGTCGCAGGTATAGAAGCCTTTGATAGGGTATGATCTACCGGTTAGTGGGTGGTAAAATTTATCACCTTTGGTTACATGTGAGCATTGCATGCATTGTAGGCACGGGAATGTGCCTCTGCGCTGGGTGTTAAGGAAAGTCTGTCTGGGTACTTTCTTAGTAGATCCCTCATCCGCCCTGACTAAAGTGTCCCTCAGGTTTTTGGGGCGTCTATTGCAGGGCATAGGGGGTAAAGCGAACTCCTTAATGTGTGGATAGGCCTGCCGGAGGAGATGCCAATGCTTTCTCAGGATGTGTTGAACTTTGGTGGTGAATGGATGGTACGTATGTACAAATGGGATCCTCGGACCCTGTGTATTGTCTTTCGTGATTTTATTTTTGTGACTTTCATTAATGATGTGATCAGGGTAGCCCCTGCTGCGGAATCGTTCACCCATTTCATGGAGTCTGATTTTTTTGGTGGAGTCATCATCAATAATCCTAGAGATCCTAGTGAATTGGGATCTGGGGAGTGATTTTTTAATACTCCTCGGGTGAAAGCTGGAAAAATGTAGGAGACTGTTACGATCGGTTGGTTTAGTGTAGAGATCTGTGTGGAGAATGCCTGCGGGATCTTTGAAAACTATTGTGTCGAGGAAATTGATGGATGTAGTGTCTGCGTGTAGAGTGAATTGCAGTTCTGGCCAGATTGAGTTTATGGAATTGACAAAAGTGTGCAACGATTCTAAGTTGCCATCCCAAATACAGAAGATGTCGTCTATGTATCGTTTCCACACCTTAGCATGTTTACAAAAGAGTTGGTTACTGTATATGAAATCTTGTTCATATATTGCCATGTAGCAGTTAGCATAGGGGGGCACCATGTGTGCCCCCATCGCGGTGCCCTGTTTCTGAACAAAAAAATCATCTTGGAACATGAAGTAGTTCTCTGTGAGTGCCAACTGCAGCAGGTCCATGCATAGGGTGATGACCTTTGTGTTGATGTCTGAAGATTTAAGGAGCCTTTCGGATGCCTGAAGCCCTTATAAGCTCACTACATCCAGAGTTACAAGGATGGCGTCGGGGTCTATCTGTTTGGTGTTCCTAATGAGGTGGAGGAATGCTGAGGTGTCCAGCAAGAATGATTCCGTGTTTTTCACTAAGGGTGTCAGTATTTTTTCTAGAAAGATCGAGATAGGGGAGAGGATAGAGTCTGAGGATGAGACAATGGGACGTCCCGGTGGCTTCTCAAGGCGTTTGTGGACCTTGGGTAGAATATATATTACCGGTATAATGGGGTAACGTTTGGTGAGATAGGTGCAAGTTTCCTGGTCTTGGAACTTGGAAGTGATTACTTCTCGCCACTACTAATGCTTTTCTTCTGTAACATGTGTTATAACTGAATTTATGCACATTTACTTATTTTCTGTATGCACGTATATATTTCAGCTCACTGAAGAAGGCAATAAGCCGAAAACATTTTGAGCTTCAGAGCTGCTTCCTGTCAAGCTATATGCTTGTAACAATTAAAGTTGCATTGAAACAAAACCTTGGAGTTCAGGAACCTCATTTATTATTAATGGTGGCCTGGGAACCATTTCCTGAAATATACTCCCACACGGTTTGAGGACCAAACCTTATTTCTACTTTGATCTTCCCCTTTTGGATCTGCATTCCAACATGTCCACTTTCGCCTATAACGATCAAGAGCGGGAAAGAATCTTATCCCAAGTTACAACACCGAGGGATTTTTTACAAATTCCCAATTCGGAAATTAAAAGTAAAGATCTGGAGAAAGAATCACGCAGGCTCATCAACTATCAACTCCATAGTGCCACATTGGCCGAATATATAAGGGAGGAGCGCATCCCAAGGGGTCTACGTATGATAATCAGGCCATCCCTATTCAGGGATGACCCGGAATATTGCAATCAGTTTGTCCAAATTTTGAACCGCTGTTCATTTGACCTGATGACTTTGACCATCTCCTTTTTGGAAAAGAATATAAGCAGGATACAAGAACAAATCCAAGTAGCTGAACAACAACTTCAAGCGACACTTCAACCATCTGATTACATTACACTTAAAGATAAACTATCATCTACCCTGCAGGGACATAGACGTGAAATAGAGAACCAAAAAAGACGCAAATTCCAGCGAGATATGGAGGACTACAGAACCAACAGGATTTACAAGTGGCAATACAGCAACCAACAACCACAGGACTACCAACGAGATTATTCGTCCTCATCTGATTCATCCCGCTCTGGTGACGAACGCCGACGTTTCCAGAACCAAGCATCCACACTCCCAAGAACAAGGAGGAACAGGGCTTTCAGATCAGGCGATCGACCAGCTGGAACAAGAGAGGACATCCCAACTGCTAGGACTACACGATCACAGGTAAATAACACCACACCACAATCTCTAGTGATTAACATCTCCTCTAAAGTCCTGAATCCACTACAGATCCGGGTTTTAGAGAAGGGACTATCCTTTTGCCCCTCTTACAAATTTAACCCCTTTCAAACTGAATTGGACCTACAAAGACTTTTTCGAAACTTGCGCCTTAAGGTGCATTTCGAAAGAGATCAAAGACCCCTGGACTCTCTACATAAGCAGACGGTGAACACGACTGCTTTGATAACAACAAAACAACTCGGACTTAAGACAAAGAGTTCCTTCTCCCCTCCAAAGAATTCACACCCGCTGGAAACCTTTATCACCTTGGTTAACAGAGATATAGAGATTTTCAGAAAAAATGTCGACAAGGGCAACTTCAGCTGCCAAGCCAACATGTCCAGAGATGAACTAGATGCCTTAATGACCCTACGTAAGGACAAGGACTTGATTATCAAACCCGCTGATAAAGGTGGGGCTTTGGTAGTCATGAACAAAAAAGATTACATTGATGAAATACGCAGCCAGCTAAGTGACACAAATGTGTATCAACAGGTGAAAGCAGACCCCACCCCACTCATTATGCAAAAAATAAAACTCTTACTGACACAACACTTAGATGCAGGCACGATTGACCAGGAAACTTGCACCTATCTCACCAAACGTTACCCCATTATACCGGTAATATATATTCTACCCAAGGTCCACAAACGCCTTGAGAAGCCACCGGGACGTCCCATTGTCTCATCCTCAGACTCTATCCTCTCCCCTATCTCGATCTTTCTAGAAAAAATACTGACACCCTTAGTGAAAAACACGGAATCGTTCTTGCTGGACACCTCAGCATTCCTCCACCTCATTAGGAACACCAAACAGATAGACCCCGACGCCATCCTTGTAACTCTGGATGTAGTGAGCTTATACACCCCCATTACACACATAAAAGGGCCTCAGGCATCCGAAAGGCTCCTTAAATCTTCAGACATCAACACAAAGGTCATCACCCTATGCATGGACCTGCTGCAGTTGGTACTCACAGAGAACTACTTCATGTTCCAAGATGATTTTTTTGTTCAGAAACAGGGCACCGCGATGGGGGCACACATGGTGCCCCCCTATGCTAACTGCTACATGGCAATATATGAACAAGATTTCATATACAGTAACCAACTCTTTTGTAAACATGCTAAGGTGTGGAAACGATACATAGACGACATCTTCTGTATTTGGGATGGCAACTTAGAATCGTTGCACACTTTTGTCAATTTCATAAACTCAGTCTGGCCAGAACTGCAATTCACTCTACACGCAGACACTACATCCATCAATTTCCTCGACACAATAGTTTTCAAAGATCCCGCAGGCATTCTCCACACAGATCTCTACACTAAACCAACCGATCGTAACAGTCTCCTACATTTTTCCAGCTTTCACCCGAGGAGTATTAAAAAATCACTCCCCAGATCCCAATTCACTAGGATCTCTAGGATTATTGATGATGACTCCACCAAAAAAATCAGACTCCATGAAATGGGTGAACGATTCCGCAGCAGGGGCTACCCTGATCACATCATTAATGAAAGTCACAAAAATAAAATCACGAAAGACAATACACAGGGTCCGAGGATCCCATTTGTACATACGTACCATCCATTCACCACCAAAGTTCAACACATCCTGAGAAAGCATTGGCATCTCCTCCGGCAGGCCTATCCACACATTAAGGAGTTCGCTTTACCCCCTATGCCCTGCAATAGACGCCCCAAAAACCTGAGGGACACTTTAGTCAGGGCGGATGAGGGATCTACTAAGAAAGTACCCAGACAGACTTTCCTTAACACCCAGCGCAGAGGCACATTCCCGTGCCTACAATGCATGCAATGCTCACATGTAACCAAAGGTGATAAATTTTACCACCCACTAACCGGTAGATCATACCCTATCAAAGGCTTCTATACCTGCGACACCGCCAATGTAATCTACATAATCAAGTGTCCATGCGGCAAGGCCTACATTGGGGAAACCACACAACAAATCAAAGACAGAATCTCTAAACACAAATCCACCATCAGATGCAAAAACACATTATTTCCAATTCCAGCTCATTTTATCTCTAAAGGACATAATATCTCACAGTTGAGATTTCAAATTATAGAACAGGTTGAAAACCCGAGGAGAGGAGGAGACATATCACGGTTATTGAAACAAAGGGAAGCATATTGGATATTCCAGTTACAAACACTGCAACCAAAGGGTCTGAATCGGGACTACGATCTAGGCAGCTATACATGAATGTACAATTGGTTATATACAGTATACCTACTGTGTGCATGCTTGCGATGTACTGTACCTGCTAATTATCTGTCACAATTAACATAATCTCGCTTTTTAACACAATTTTCCTTTTTTTCCACAGAACCGACAATGAGACTGTGATCTAGACACTGTTACCCCAATCACATTCCAGGATAGTGGTAAATTACACATAGTGTATACGTTTAATATAGAAATTTAGACAGCATAATATAGTGCACATCAACTTTTTATGTTTTCTCTTCTATACAGTCCTCCAGTTATTTTATTTTATGTCACTATACATGCTATTGCACACATGCCCTCCCTCTAACCCTTCTGTTCACACCCACCAACACTCTAGCGTAGCGCAATTGTGGTGCGCATCTCAGCATCTGTACCTATTCCGAGCCTCTATCCCCACTGCGCATGTCCGCATGCGCAGTACGCCTGCAGAGGCATTAGACGCCATCTTTGTATGCCCAACACCGATGAGCTATGACGCGGCATCCCTTCCGGCTCCCGCCCTGCCTCTTCTGGACAGGGCACACCGCGCTACTCAAAAGACGAGGTATTCTCCTAGCAAGGCTGGCGCCAATAGTCACCGGGCAGCAGCCCCTTTCGCGACCAAACGCCTACACTGGCTCACAGCAGCCACTCAGCCGCATACCCGCGGAGACTACATCGAGCACTACACTGGAACCACCATAAGGTAAACTATTCATACCACACAAGTTCCTCTCCCTTCAGTACTGGCATCCTGCATCTACAATGCCTCTTTGACATTGCTCTTCCACTGCAGCACATACAGTACAGGGCACACCATGTATCCAACTCCGACACTACCTTAACTTAGCATCTAACTGCCAGTCGGTTACAAGGCCTACCATTTACCCTGCCACCAGGCCCATCTCGCATCCCTATCCATTCAGGGACATTCATCTGCACACCATCCACTATTATGTATGCTCTATATACTATAACTTTATCCGCTCGTTTTGTATGTATACTTGGAAGTGATTACTTCTCGCCACTACTAATGCTTTTCTTCTGTAACATGTGTTATAACTGAATTTATGCACATTTACTTATTTTCTGTATGCACGTATATATTTCAGCTCACTGAAGAAGGCAATAAGCCGAAAACGTTTTGAGCTTCAGAGCTGCTTCCTGTCAAGCTATATGCTTGTAACAATTAAAGTTGCATTGAAACAAAACCTTGGAGTTCAGGAACCTCATTTATTATTAATGGTGGCCTGGGAACCATTTCCTGAAATATACTCCCACACGGTTTGAGGACCAAACCTTATTTCTAAAGTCCAGGGATAATACACACAGTGATGTCACTGTACAGGGATAATAAACCTCAGATCAACACATTGTGCCCCCATCAGACCTCAAATCAGCGTCTTGTTCCCCCAACAGACCTCAGGTCAGCGTCTTGTGCCCCCATCAGACCTCAGGTCAGCGTCTTGTGCTCCCATTAGACCTCAGATCAACACAATGTGCCCCCATCAGAGCTCAGGTCAGCGTCTTGTGCCCCCATCAGACCTCAGGTCAGCGTCTTGTGCCCCCATCAGACCTCAGGTCAGCGTCTTGTGCCCCCATCAGACCTCAGGTCAGCGTCTTGTGCCTCCATCAGACCTCAGGTCAGCGTATTGTGCCCCCATCAGAACTCAGATCAGCGTCTTGTGCCCCCATCAGACCTCAGGTCAGCGTCTTGTGCCCCCATCAGACCTCAGGTCAGCGTCTTGTGCCTCCATCAGACCTCAGGTCAGCGTCTTGTGCCCCCATCAGAACTCAGATCAGCGTCTTGTGCCCCCATCAGACCTCAGGTCAGCGTCTTGTGCCCCCATCAGACCTCAGATCAGCGTCTTGTGGCCCCCCTCAGACCTCAGATCAACACAATGTGCCCCCATGTGCCCCCATCAGACCTCAGGTCAGCGTCTTGTGTCCCCCTCAGACCAGCGTCTTGTGGCCCCCCTCAGACCTCAGATCAGCCCACCCAGCCACTTTAAAAAAAGCATACTTACCTGTTCTGGCCGCCGCTGTCCTCAGGCTCCCCACTCCACTCTGTTCCCTGCTGGAGCGCACTATGACCTGCGGTCCGCCTTTGGTGAAAGAACTTTGACTCTGTCGGAAATCCTTTTTTCTTATCCGATGCCTTTTCAAGGATGTCATCCAAAGCTGTCCCAAACATTCGAGCACCTTCACAGGGAAGCGAACACAACCTGTTTTTTGAGGAGGAATCACCTGACCAGGATCTTAACCAGATTGCCCTGCGCGCAGCATTAGATAGAGCTTCTGATTTTGCTGACAGCTTTACGATATCCACCGAGGCGTCTGCTAAAAAATTTGCCGCTTGCTTGAGCATAGGGATAGACGTAAGAATGTCTTCTCTTGGGGTACCTGCTTCCATGTGTTCCTCCAGCTGACCTAGCCAAAGGGACAGGGTCCTGGCTGTGTAGGTGGCTGCTATACCCAGTCTAAGCATGGCCGTAGAGGATTCCCATGTTTTTTTAAGAAGGGACTCACACTTCTTATCCATAGGGTCTTTTAATAATCCGAGTTCTTCAAAAGGCAAGGAGGTTTTTTTTAGATATTCTTGCTACCGGGGCATCCACCTTCGGGGGCCTATTCCAAGTAGAGGAATCCTCATCAGCAAAGGGATATTTCCTCTTAAACATCCGGGAAACAGACCATCTCTTCTCCTGGTCCTTCCACTCGCTTTGTATCAGGGTTTTTTTTATTATCATGCACCGGGAAGACACATTTCTTTCTATCTGTCAGACCCATAAACATCTGGTCCTGAACTGTAAGCGGTTCTCTGGGCTCTTCCAAATTAATAGTTGCTCTAATAGTCTTTAATAATGACTCGGTGTCTTCAATAGAGCACAGAGCACGACTAGAGACATTCTCCGTAATACTGGATTCTGACTCTGATGAAATCTCTACTTCATCCTGATCAGACGGCTGTTCAGGCATAACAGATCTGGAGGTAGAAGCGACAATGGGGGCTGCAGACAACTTAGCTTCAACCGCAGCGCCCACTTCTTCCTTAATCATGGTTCTAAGACTTTCCACAAGACTAGGAGTCTCCTCTGAGACTACTCTATTAGTGCATTTAGGGCACAGCGATTTTTTGGAAGAAGCTGAAAGACCCTTTTTACACAAGCCACATTTCCTCCTCTGTGACGGTTCTCCCTTAGGACACTCCTTCCCCTAAAATAATAGAAGAGGAGGGTCAGAATTTTTGTAGAGAATAATGGCTAAAAAAGTGAACCGTCACCAGGAGGAGAACCACGTGAAATAAGTAGGGAGGCTAAAAAATTGTCCTCATGGAGGAGGCTTACCGGGCTAGAGGGCCTGGAGATATCAGTGGCCTTGCGGGCTGAGTCGGATTCTGGCTGGCTGGACATTCTGGCTGGCCGACTGGAAGATTCCAGGAGAGCTGGCAGGCACACCGCAAGTAATCAGCGTTCCTCCCTTAAATCCACTTCCTCTTCTGGTCAGCTGACGCGCCACGTGATCCGCACGCCAGCGTGATGACGTCATACGTCCGCGCTGTGCCCGCACACGAGGGAGCGTCCCCGCCCATCAGAACGCCCCCAGCCACTGTCTCCAACACATTCCTCACCGGAGAATGGAAAGGAAGCCCGGGGATGCCCGCACACGCAGGACTTACTCCTAGAGCGAGGAAGAGCACCAGGGCTCCGCGACCCATGCTCCTGCAGCGGCCCTCCGGAGTACCGGGAACTACTTACCAAGGCCCTGCGCACCACAGCTGAACCACCTCCTGCCTTCCAAGGGACAGAAAATAACTGGAGAAGGTAGGAGGGAGGGGGACTTTTATGGGCTGAACTCACTGTTATTTCCTGTCCCTGAGAAGGCGGGTTAACCTCCAGGTGGTGCCCCTTGTCAGCCCGGGCCCCGAAGCAGCCGCTTTCCCTGCTTCCCCTGTAGTTACGCCACTGATAATGATGATGAAGCCCTTGCTTCACCCGGCTCCCAAGTGCGATTGGCTACATCATCATCAACTACAGTTTGCACGTCGCTAATGTCCTCCTCAACTGTCTCGGTGTACAAACCCTGACCGCTCTCAACATCACCTCCCACTACACTCACCTCATCAGTACTTGACCGCCTACTGGAAGGAGTGGATTTCTGCCCCACGTCTTGGCTTCCCAGTAGCTGCTGACTGTCCTCAAGTAGTTTGTCCTCGCTGTATAGTGGCGCAGAGCCGACAGCATATAGTACTTCTCTGGCTGAGGGAACCGAAAAGGACAGAGGCAGGTTGAGGACAGGTGAGGGCACTGGAGGGCTGGGTTGGTGGTCAACACACGACCACTAGATGACACCGGTAGCTCTGGCCTCGCCAAGTGACCCCTAATGCCATGTCCCTTTTCTCTTCTGCGACCTGAGCTTATTCCAGAAACATTTGTGCCACTGCCCCTCCCCTGTGAAGCACTATATGGCGCTTGTCTGTTTGTATGGCGAATAACTCCACAAATAGTTATTTAAAATGAACAACCCCACAAACACGGATTCACAGTTTTTTTGGCAATTCAACTTTACTTTAGAAGTTAGCACTATATGGCGCTTGTCTGTTTGTATGGCGAATAACGCCACAAATAGTTATTTAAAATGAACAACCCCACAAACACGGATTCACAGTTTTTTTGCCAATTCAACTACACTGAAGAAGTTAGCACTATATGGCGCTTGCCTGTTTGTATGGCGAATAACACCGCAAACAGTTATTTAAAATGAACAACCCCACAAACACGGATTCACTGTTTTTTTGGCAATTCAGCTACACTGAAGAAGTTAGCACTATATGGCGCTTGCCTGTTTGTATGGCGAATAACGCCGCAAACAGTTATTTAAAATGAACAACCCCACAAACAGGGATTCACTGTTTTTTTGGAAATTCAACTACACTGAAGAAGTTAGCACTATATGGCTCTTGCCTGTTTGCATGGCGAATAACGTCGCAAATAGTTATTTAAAATGAACAACCCCACAAACACGGATTCACAGTTTTTTGGGCAATTCAACTTTACTTTAGAAGTTAGCACTATATGGCTCTTGCCTGTTTGTATGGCGAATAACGCCGCAAATAGTTATTTAAAATAAACAACCCCACAAACACGGCTTTTTTTTTTTTTTTGGCAATTCAGCTTCACTGAAGAAGTTAGCTTGTCTATTTGTATGGCCAATGACGCCGCAACAATTTCTTTCACATTTACAAGCTGGCAATCACGGATTATATATGTTTTTCCCACAGCGCAAAAGATATATATATTATTTTTTTAATGTACCCCAAACAAGGCTCTGACCCTCTTACTGCACTGCAACAAGGGACACTAGTGGTGCTTCTTTAAATAAAGCACCCCAAAACAGCCTTTAGAACAGAGTTCAGTGCTGTATAACAGGCTAACCCCAATGCCCATTCACGGCTGCTCAGTGTACCAGAATAGCGATTTCACTGCCTGATAATCCCCTATGGATTCTGTCTAGAAATCGTCCCTCTCCTATCCCTGCAATTCAGATTATCTATCACTGATCTCCTCATTTCTTTTCTTTAGCAATTTTTTTTCTATTACTTGCCCTATCTCTCCTGACGTCTGTCTCTGGTCTAAAATCAATTGCAAATGGCGGATTCCAGCGCTGCAGAGCTATTTATAGGGCTGTGACATCACAGGACCTGGCTGGCTGCTAATTGGCTACATGTCTGCATGTGATCGCATTGTGGGTGTTTACTTCTTTGTCCCAGAAATCCTTCCCCTATGTCATGCCTTGTGCTTGCGGCCATTTTAGGAAAAAAAAAATATGAAATTCGCTTTCGTGGCGAATCGAATTTTCCATGAAATTTGTAACGAATTCCCTTCATCAGCTTCAATTCGCTCATCTCTAGCAATAACAGCCACAAAAAGACTTCTTATTGCCAAACTAACAAGGAGGACAATAATTAATAGGACTAGTTGTCCTTTAGGAAATATTTTTTATTTTCTATCTTACTTTTAATCTGATGGGAGATCTAATAACGTGTATAAATATATCAGGGGTATATCATCGCTGTGGGGTGACGACGTGACGTAGTACGTTGCGCTGAAGCTCCGCCCACCACGGGGGGCCGTATGTGGAGCGAGATGTGACGACAAGCCAGGCTGATCTATTGCAGGAAGACTGCGGGCGCAGCGAGGGGAGAGCGGTGGTATCGCGAGAACTCTAACCCTGTGGATTCCCGGCGTGTGGCCTGGTGGTGACCCGGAGCGAGGGGGAGACTGAGGATCTCGTGAGAATCCTGCGGCGAATTGCTGGTCTGCGGCTCGGTGGGGGCCTGAAGTGGCGTGGATGAGCCTGAGGAGCCGAGCCCTTGAATTCTTGGCTGACAGAGAATGCCCTTCCTGGGTTAGCATGATGGAGTGCTGGTGAAAGGAAACCCCCCTAAACTGGAGAGCTGTGTTCTGCCTCGTGGGTCTGATGTCTGTGGTGATTAAGTAAATCTCCTGGAAAGGTCGGCTGTGCTTCGTCGGACCTGTTTGTTTTCCTTACTGACGCATGGAATGCAGAGTTGCTGGCTTGCTGTAGCGTTGAAGAGCCGGTAGGAATGATCTTGCATATGTCTAATCCCACAGTGAGTGGACACTCTGAATCGTCAGAGTTTTCCTCAATCCCCTCATTTCTGCTCATTCTAAGTAGATGTAAATTGCTCTTGTAATAGTAGAGCGTTTGCTAATTGGATTTCACTGTTATTATTGTGTCTTCCCTATCATCTGGAGTTTCGTTTTATTTGACTATAGACTACTAATGAGACTTTAATAATACTAATCCTTAAATACCACCGACATAATTCTAATGACTATTGAAAGGGCTCACTTTTAATTACACTATCTGGAGGTCGTTGGACTTTAAGATTAACAATCGTATAGGGAGGAGGACTTTTCCTTTTAAGGAATTGGGAAGGTATATGTGGAGGGGTTGTAAGGAATTTTGGGTTAGATAACATGGCGAGGAGGGAGAAAGGTAAAACAGCGGAAAAGATGGGGGAGCAGAGACGATCCATTGGTCCAAGCCCGCCGGAGCAAGTTATAAATCGATCTAGAAGGGATATGAAAGATAATAAGATTGAGAAATATCTGCAAAGTCCTAGCATATTAGAGGGAAAAAGTACAAGGCCCATTGCTCAGAGCAAAGGAGATAAAGGAGATAAAACTGGGCCTGATAAATCCGCTGTAACGGACATGACGGAAACAATTACTAGTGACTTAGATAGTGTCTCTATTGTACAGGCAACTGCAGAACCAGCGTTAACTGATATTTTAACTGCTGTTAACAAAACTAATGTGACGCTTGAAATTCTAACTTTACAGATTGGGGAATTAAAAACGGACATTCAGATAATCAGAGACGAACATAGGAAGGTGAAGGAAAGAGTGAATGAGACAGAGCAACGTATTTCTCATCTAGAGGATCAATTGACAATCATTAAAAAGGAGATGAAAGTAGTCATGAGTGATAACAACTCTCTGACAAAAAAAATTACGGATATGGAGGATAGGGACAGGCGGGCAAATATTAGGTTAATAGGTATACCTGAGAAGATGGAAGGTGGGGACTGCACTAATTATATACAAGATTTATTAAGAAAAACTGTAGGGCAAGAAAATCTCTCCAAGATGTTCCTAGTTGAACGAGCACACAGAGTTCCTACCCATAGTATACCAGGGAATAAGCCCCGTACCATTATTGCCAAAATTTCTCCTTGCAAGGATAGAGATACTATCATTAGGAAAATGAGAGAATTGCAGTCTATTGATCTTAATGGATCGAGGGTGGTCATATTTCCTGATTATTCTAGATATACACAGAAAGAGCGTGAAAAGTTTATAGACATAAAAAAGCGTCTCCGTCAAGTAGGCATGGTTTACTCGCTGCAGTATCCTGCAAGGATGAAAATAATTTATCAAGAAAAAATGTTTTTTTTCTCCTCCCCGCAGGAAATTAATGATTGGCTTGAGTCAAATGGAATGTGAAGTAGGGATTGTAATAATTAATTGACCCCCATGGTGGGCGGAGTCCACATATGATTAGTAGGGCAATGAGGAAACTTTGGCTAAAGAATCCTCAGGCCAAGTGTAGGGATAGATATGGGACGAAGGGTTTTTTTTTTTTTTTTTTTTTTTTTTTTTTTTTATCCTGATTTTATTGGAGGGGTGAAAAGTTTGTATGCAAATAGTAACTGGAATATTAGAGGGTTTGGTGACAAAGTGAAGAAATTTGCTATATTTAGAATTATTGGGAGACATCTCCCGGCTATTGTTTTTCTATTGGAGACACACCTCATAAAAGAGAAGTTGGGGATATTTAATAGACGGTGGATAGCACGCCAATATCATTCTACTTAAAGCAATTATTCAAGGGGAGTAAGTCTGTTAATACACAACAAGATATCATGCGTGGTTCAAACCTTAAAGATAGATAAGGAAGGACGTTATATATTTCTACATGGGATCTTGGATGGGACACTGTGTGTTGTCGCTGGTGTATATATACCCCCTCCATTCTCCACAGAGATATTATATACATTGCAAAGATTTCTGCTGGATAAAGGAGATATACCACTTTATTTAATGGGAGACTTCAATATGATAATGGATGAGTCTTTGGATAGACTTAGAGAAAATACACAATCACTAAAAGGGAGGAGCTCTCTAGAAAAAATTATAAAAGAATTTGGGTGGAATGATGTTTGGAGGGTCCAAAACCCTCTGGAGAAGAAGTATACGTGCTATAATAAGACCCACCGTGTTCTATCCAGGATTGACTTGGTCTTTGGAAATTCTGAAGCTTTGAGAAGGGGTATTGAGGTGGTATATGGGCCAAGATGTATCTCCGACCACGTTTTAGTTTTAGCAAAAGTAGAAAAGGAGGTAAATAGAGGAATGGGGTATAGGATTAACCCACATTGGCTTACTTTATTGGGAGACCAATTGAATAGCAAAAAAAGCATGGATAATTTTTTCATAGATAATGAGGGATCGGCTGGAACAGGAGTGGTCTGGGATGCATCCAAGGCTTATTTAAGGGGTATATTATACAAAGAAATCGCTCAATTGAAAAAGAATTTTAAAAAAAAAGAGAAAGAATTGATTGATGATGTTTTAAGGTTGGAACAGACGTATGTGTATAGTAATACTGTGTTGGCGAAGAGGGAATGGCAAATGGCGATTGACAACTATAACAATTATCTCTTGGAGAAGGCTCAACAACGAGAGCTATTCTCTAGAGCTAGGTATTATTGGGAAGGAGGTAGACCGGGAAAATATCTTTCTTTGATACTTAAGAATAATAGTTCTAACCAAAATATTTTGGCAATTAGGGATGACTCAGGTGAGGTGCTCTGTAGCCCTAATAAAATAGTGGAGATCTTTAGGAGTTTTTATGCAGGTTTATACAACACAGAAAAAAAGATCGAAGAAGAAAGGATAGTAACTTTCCTCCGGGATATAGAATGCCCAAAAATAACAGAGGAAGATAGAGATTATTTGGAGCAAACGATAACCTCAGAAGAGATCATAATGGCTATACAGGAGATGACAAATGGGAAGGCGGCAGGACCAGATGGGTTGCCAATTGAATTATATAAAAGGGATAAGGAAGACTGGGCGAAGAGACTTTTGGCAATTTTTTCACACATACAGAGACAAGATAACCTCCCAATGTCAATGGAAGAAGCAATAATTATATTAATATATAAAGAGGGGAAGGATAGAGAGGAACCTGGATCCTACCGTCCAATTTCATTGATTAATAATGATACCAAGATACTGGCAAAGGTATTGGCCAATAGACTGCGACAACTGATACCTAGAATCGTACATGAGGACCAGTCTGGTTTTATACCGGGAAGATCCTCAGCTAGTAACATCCAGCGAGTTTTTGCTAATATCCAGTGGCCAGCGGGCCCGGAGGGACGCCGATCCATACTGTCTCTAGATGCCGCTAAGGCGTTTGACAGTGTGGATTGGGGGTTCCTCTGGGCTGTACTGGAGAAATTCGGGCTTGGTCCCAGGTTTATTGGCTGGGTAAAGATCCTGTATAAACATCCCAGAGCTAGGGTATTGGTAAATGGTCTAATGACACCCTTTTTCGACATGAGGAGAGGTGTACGACAGGGTTGTCCTCTCTCCCCCTTACTCTTTGCATTGGCAATGGAGCCATTTGCAATTAAGATACGAGCAGACCCCGATGTAGAGGGATTTGGAGTGAGGGGGAGAGAGGACAAAATATCACTTTATGCAGATGATATATTATTTTTTTTAGGTTATACTGATAGGGATTTGGATTATGTGATGTCATTAGTGGAGGAATTTGGATCTGTCTCTGGGATAGGGGTGAATTGGGACAAATCAATACTTTTACCATTAGATCCAGAAGTGGAAATCCCTAATTCTAGAATGAAAATATTAAGCTGTCAAGGAAGTTTTAGATATTTAGGGATTAATATTGCAATGAATCACCGTAGGTTTATAGATCTTAACCTAAATCCCTTGTTAGAAAAAATAAGATCTAGAATTACTGTCTGGAATAGGTTGCCAATGAATAAGGCGGATAGAATAGGCCTGATAAAGATGATTATTCTGCCACAGCTTATGTATGTTATATCTAACTCCCCAATATTTTTGGACAATGTATCATTTAAAGCTATCGAAAATATCTTTAACAAAATAATTTGGTTAGGAGGTAGAGTTAGAAAGAGACTATCACACTTAAGCCGTCCGTATGATGAAGGAGGGTTGGAAGTCCCTAATGTTAAAATATATTTTTGGTCATCAGTACTTGCTAGATTAATGAAGATTGAACAATTTGATTATTTAAAATTCCTGGTAGATAATAGTGAGGGACATCTGCCGAGTATATTCGCAGTGTTAGAGTCATCACAGTTGGATAGAAATAGGCTGGGATCTATACCTATAGTTAGACTAATAGTTAAAGTGTGGAGGAAATTAAAGGGAATTTTGGAGGTGGAAGGCTCACTGATTGTCACTCCCTTATGGTATAATTATAATTTAGGGGTTAAAATGGATAGTACAATAAGTAAATATTGGATTAGTAAAGGGAAATGGTATATTTCACAATTTTTTTTGGAAGGAAATTGGTTATAAATGAAGAAGGTTCACAAAGTGGTGATAAAATTAGTGTGCTATTTAGACAATCACAATTGAAATCACTAGTTAAGGAAGTAAGGGATAAGAGACATTTGAAGGTAGAGAATTATAAAATAATTAATTTTATCACTGGATGGAAAGGGAAAAATAAACTGATATCACTATTATATAGTAAACTTAATGAATTAGTTATTAAAAAGGCTGGTTGTGATAGTAAGATTAAATGGGAGAAGGATGTTGGGGAACTAACTATGGAGGAATGGTACAGCTTTTGGAACAACCTAAGTTACCTCCGTAATTCATCACATAGAGTCACCCAATTTATGATTCTTCACCGACTTTATGTAACTCCGAGATGGCTTCATAAATTGAATACCAATACACCGATGGTGTGTCCTAGATGTGGCATTTTAGAAGCTGATATTAGACATATGTGGTGGAATTGCTCGAAGATTTCTCCATTTTGGGACGACCTGATTGAGATCATAGGGGAAATTTATGATTGCAAATTACCAAAAAGCATTAAGTTATGTATATTGGGTGAACGACCAAATAGGAAAGATGTATATAAAGACCATATGATTTATAAGTCATTATTTTTTGGCCGATTATTGATTGCAAGAAAATGGATGCGATCTGATGTCCCTGTGATAGAAAATTGGATTACAATTATGAATCTGAATAGGTCTATTGAGAAGATAGAGTTTAGTCAGCAAAATAAAAGGTATAAATATCATCGGATGTGGCAAGATTGGGAAAAATTTATGGAGTCTAAGTTTAACATTAGAATACTTTAAAAATATATATACATATGTATTTTTTTTTTTTTTTTCATATTCTTCGTCCCATATAGAACGGATGGGTTAGGGTGGTTGGGAAGGGTGGGGATATTGTTTATGTAATGAATGTAAAAATATGATATGTAATGTCTTTTTTTTATTTATGAAGAAAAAAATGAATAAAGAATATTTAATATAAAAAAAAAAATATATATATCAGGGGTCAGTACAAAGATCTCTCCCATCATCTATTTATCCCCAGGACTGTGACTGTGACGAGGGGACATCCTCTGTGACTAGAGGAAAGAAGGTTTGTACACAAACGTAGAAGAGGATTCTTTACAGTAAGAGCAGTGCGACTGTGGAACAATCTGCCTGAAGCAGTGGTAATGGTGAATTTACTAAAAGAGTTCAAGAGTTCTGACTGCCTAATTGGAGTCGAGAAGGAATTTTGTGGGGAAAATTGGCTTCTACATCACTGTTGTTTGTTGTTGTTTTTTTTTTGCCTTGTTCTGATCAACTTGCAGGATAACAGGCTGAACTAGATGGACAGTTGTCTTTTTTCAGGGTTATAAACTATGTTACTATGTTATACTTTTTTATAGTTCCCATAGGGAGTCATGCTTGTCCCTTAGAGAGTCAATTAGAATTTTTGTATGTTCCTATGGAGTTCTGCCACACTCAGGGGCTTCTTAGAAACTAATATGCAGCAGCCTTCTGTCACAGAGGAGGACAAGGGCTGCCGCACGCATGCTCTGGTACCCCAGATCCCCACCGGGGGATGCTGGAGCACACCAAAAAGCAAATGAAAGGGTTTAGTGCATTTAGTGAAGGGTTAAAAGGGGCATCTGAAGGGTTAAAATTTACATTGGGTGGTCGGGAAAGGGTTAAAATATTACATCAATGGTAGAACACGTGTTACAGTACAGTTTTGCACTTATTCCACCTCCAACCCCTCAACACAAATAAAAAAGAATTTCTGTTAAAATGGAAAAAAACATTAAAGAAATGTCCTAGGAGGTAGTTGCTTTTGAGGTCTGCAGCAGCTGCAGTTGTGCTAGAAGGCAAAGCTAGCCTCAGCTCCTCACATCTCCCTGGCTGAGAGCTTTCCCTGCCTATTCTACGCACACAATTCTACTTCTTTGTGATTCTAACCTTTTCCTTCACTGTCCCTGAATTTAAGCTTGATTTGGATTTTTGAATTTTTCTGACTCCCTTAGCTCATTTTTCTGGCAGACACTGTAAGACTCATCCACCCTCATTTACTGCTCATTCTGCTAGGGCACCTACCTGCCTGTTGCAACACTAATCAACTAGACTGTCGTCCAGGGTATTTTTTGTCCTGGCTCACATAAAGGGGGCATTGTTTGATCAATCATGCAGCCATGCAGAATCCCTGCTTTTCCTTTTATATTCTCCTGTCATACTTGTCACTTCTCCCCCCCCCCACAATGCTCCATTACAAAATTATTGTCCCCCATACTGCCCTACTGCAATAGTAATGTCCCCTACTGTGCCCTGTTATAATAGACACATCCCTTACCATGCCTGTTCCTTGCAACAATAAAAATAAAAAAAACTGAAACTCCTCTAACCCCATTCCCACAATGACCACTTGCCGTGACTCTGGATCCTCCTGATCTCCAGGAGTCCAACTTCCAGACATCAGGTAGGTAACAGACCTAAAGTAGGCTGTGGTTTGAAAGAGTAAATTGTGAAGCAGGGAGCCAAATGCTCTCTGCTCTACCATAGCTTTTATTTGGATCTGCATTGAAGATGAGAATATAGTTGAAACAGGGTACCCCCCTCAGGGATCTTTTCCTGTGGTCCTGGTTGCTCCTGTGGTGACCACATTTCTTTCCCTACTGTCTGCAGCATGGCTTCACTTATGTTTGTTTCTTTTATGTGGGGTTTTGCGAAGTCATATTCAAGTGCATTGTATTGTGCTTGTACTGTATTCTGTCATACATAGAGCAATATATCTCCCAAGTAAACTAAAAGATAACGAGTGAATGATGGTTATGGTAGAGCATAACGTGTAGCTAATAACTCATATCATATATGAATAACATCAAACAGCAGCTGCTATCTTTTATTTTATAGCTTCATTTTACTTAAGCAAAAATACACTGTAATATCATTGGAATATATTTATAAGTGGAGTTTTATGAACATTGAGTGAAAACATTTATTGGATTAGGCTAGTTTCACACTTGTGCTAAAGCTATATGGAAAGCTGTTTTGGCAGAGGAACGCCTGCTGGAGTTCACAGTATCTGGCCTAGCTGGATACTGCTATTCACCTCCAGACTGCATTAACTCATCAGTTTTTGTCCATCTGAATCCCAGAGCTCATGCTGGTAACTGGTTGAATCCCCAACAGTTCCCATGAGAGTCAATGGGCTCTGGCTGTGCATGGCCCTATCCCACAAAGGCTGGAACAGCTTACCTAATAGCTTAAGCGGATGTGTAAAAGAAGCCTTAACATTTCATCATTATATCAAATACAAAGGATTTAATTTTTTTCACAGCTGGTTTGTTTCTTCTGAGGACATCAGGGAGGTTAAATTGTCAAGTGCACCAGACTCTGAAAGGAAGGGACAAAAGACATATTAGGCGGTTAATGGAAAATGAAATAATAATTCTCTTAATATGACATAATTACAAACAGAGCTATTGTGACAGATTTGACTGTGAACAGGAGTAAGCAGCCTACATTGTGTGTGAACACATTCAGGCTACAGAAGAAAGACAAATTTTTGAGCAAAACCAGTAACAAAAGTTATTTTTTATCACACAATAGATGCAGTACAGTTCAATAAAAAATAATGCAATCGTCCATAGGATCTGGAAACCTCAAATACTTCTAATGGCTTCCTTATACAGTACTTTCATGGGATCCCAAAACTGACATGTTATCTCCTCAAAATTTACAAAGACTAAATGATTGCATTACTTCAGCATTTGTTGTTTCATGCAAACAAAGGCTTTAGATTGCAAATATTAGTGTTTCTCATTTTCCGTCAATTTAGTTGAAGATGAGGATGAAATATTAGCTTTATGGTCTTGGCTAGAGTGGTGGAAATATTCCATAACTGGTTACATAGAGCCAGGGTATTAACTCTCTTCAAGTGATAAGTGATTGGCTGAAAATAAATCCTTTTGGTATACTGGTATCATACAGTGGCATAGCGTGGGGGGGGCGTGGGAGGCATTGCCCCGGGCGCAAAATTGCAGGGGGCGCCAGGTAGCAAGCACTTCAATGAGGGCAACGGGAGCCTATGGCTCCCATCCCCTCCGGTCTTCCTCAAAGGCTTCAGGCCAGGCCTGAAGCCTATGAGGCAGTAGAGTCACCGTAGTGACTAGAATGGAGTTGCTCCTGGTAGGTCAGGGCAAGAGGCGCAGTCTCATCATCTAGGGTTGGGGCCTCAAGATTTGCAGAACATTCAGGCTGTTGGAGAGAGGAACAGAAGCTGCAGGTCAGTGTATGGAGAAGAATGACTGTTATTTTTACTTGGGGGGGCTGAAGGGAGGAGGAATAATCCTTGTACTGGAGACTGTATGATAGAGGGGTCTGAAGAGGGGGTGATATTATTTACATGGGACTGTATGCTGGAGGGGCTAAAGGCAGGAGAGGTGATATTATTTTACATGGGTCTGTTTGCAAGAAGGGTTGAAGGCAGGGGGAGTAATGTATTTTACATGGGACTGTATGTTGGAGGGGTTGAAGGCAACGGGAGTGATGTATTTTACATGGGACTGTATGTTGGAGGTGCTGAAGGCAGGGGGAGTGATGTATTTTACATATAACTATGTTGGAGAGGCTGAAGGCAGGGGGAGTGATATATTTTACATGGGACTGTATGTTGGAGGGGCTGAAGGCAAGAGGGAGTGATGTATTTTACATAGGACTGAATGTTGGAGGGGCTGAATGCAGGGGGAGTGATGTATTTTACATGGGACTGAATGTTGGAGGGGCTGAAGGCAGGGGGAGTGATGTATTTTACATGGGACTGAATGTTGGAGGGGCTGAAGGCAGGGGAAGTGATGTATTTTACATGGGACTGAATGTTGGAGGGGCTGAAGGCCAGGGAGTGATGCATTTTACATGGGACTGTATGTTGGAGGGGCTGAAGGGGGCTATATGTATTGCTATAATATCATACAGAGAGGGCCATAATAATAATAATAATAATAATAATAATAATAATAATACAGAGGGGACCATTATATATTATAATTATACAGAGGGCATTATACTTATGGGCACTATGGGGGAGGGGAGGTCTGTTATCTGAGGATAATAGTAAAGTGGCGAATCTAAACATTTTTCTGCGAAACTCTGAAGAGACGAGATGCAGCTGAAAGAAGATATCATGGCGGTCTGATCTCCGAATGAAGATGCTGAGGAAAGAGTCTACATCACAGGAGACGTCACTGAACGTAACAGGTATGTGGTACTGAATGTAACAGGTATGTGGTGCTGTATTCTCCTGTATACTTCATAGTAATGTATTTCATATTTCATAGTAATGTCCATCCAAATTTTTTATTTATTTTTTTTTGGGGGGGATATTTAATTTGGCCCACACTGCCGAAGCCTGGCCTCAGACTTCAGGTCACACTGTTTGTGTTCTGAATTCTGGGGCCTCACACCCATCTACTACATTATCTGTACTCAGAGAGTTATCACTGTGTTATCTGTGGTGTTACATAGGACTGCAGGTGAAATCTACTACATTATCTGTACTCAGAGCATTATCACTATGTTATCTGTGGTCTTACGTAGGACTGCAGGTATCATCTACTACATTATCTGTACTCAGAGTTATCACTGTGTTATCTGTGGTGTTAGGCTACTTTCACACTAGCGTTTTTAAATTCCGGTATTGAATTCCGTCATAGGGGCTCAATACCGGAAAAAAATGCTTCAGTTTTGTCCCCATTCATTGTCAATGGGGACAAAACTGAACTGAAGACAACGGAATGCTCCTGAAAGCATTCCGTTCCGTCTTCAGACCGGAGAACAAACCGCAGCATGCTGCGGTTTGCTCTCCGGTCCAGGCATCCGCACCAAGACGGATCCGGAATGACCCCCAATGCAAGTCAATGGGGACGGATCCGTTTGGTGTGGACACACCAGTAATCCGGATCTGTCCTCCATTGACTTGCAATGGGGGGTCATTCCGGATCTGCCTAGATACATACAGACAGACAGACATACACACATACATACTCACATACTCCAGCCAGGGACGCCGGCAGCATGTCTTCACGCGCCTCCTGCGCGCAGCTATGACGTTTCCCCAATGCGCCCAGCAGAGGGCGCTGTGGGGAATCGTCATCACTGCGCGCAGGAGGCGCGTGAAGACGTTCTGCCGGCGTCCCTGGCTGGAGTATGTAAGTATGTATGTATGTATGTATGTGTGTGTATGTATGTATGTATGTTTGTCTGTGTCTTGTTCCAATGTGTGTGTCAACATGTGTGGGGCCGGAGCGCTGCTCCGGCTCCACACATGTATCAGTGGCAGTACGGATCCGTCGGCACCCTTTAGGTGCCGGATCCGTGCTGCCGCTAGTGTGAAAGTAGTCTTACATAGGACTGCAGGTATCATCTACTACATTATTTGTAAATAGGGCGTGGTCACAGCTTGGCGGGGCACAATACTTGGCTTGCCCCGGGTGCTGGCAAGCCAGCCTACGCCACTGGTATCATACAAAGACTGCGGCTCATGAGAAACATGAGTTTCGGTCAGTAGTATCTTCTAGAGGATATCATTAGATTGTTTTGTTATCCTAGCAGACAGTGTCTACTTTTACTTACCTTTCAGGTGTAAATAAGTTAAAAATTCAATTAGTGTACGCAGTATGTTGTCATCAGATATGGTTCTAAAAAAGTTTCCTGGAAAACATAAACAATTATTAAAATGCAAAAGATCCATGAACATTACAGTGTGAGCATTGTGAGCAGAGAATTACAAGGAGTAAAGTTTATTATTCTAAATGCTGACCAATTTTTTTGCAGATTGTTGAATTCATTCTTTCTAAACTAATAGAATTTGTTACAAATTTCCCCAAAATTTGGATCCTAGTCCTAGAGAATCCAAAACTTTCGCAACCCATTTTGATTGAATTGCACAAAATAACATTCATTATTTTACAGACCAGAGCAGGGCACAGATGACGGAGTATCACATGAACCTGGTCCGTAGCCTGGCCAGCAAGCTTGCAAATAAGTCCCTGCAGCCAGCAAACCAGGAGGGGGTATACTGACATATCAGAACCCAACCAGGAAATGCATGTGTGTGCAGGGGTTCACCCACGTCCAACAGGCCTGGACTTCCCTAGAAACAGTTTTGTTTTTTTACCCTTGTGCAGCCCCTGAACTCAATTTTATCTGCATCCACTAGACACAGATACAATTTAGAATGCAGAAGTGCTGGCGGAACAGCGGAAGAACTGGTTCCATACCCTGCCATTCCTGGTTCCACAGGAGCAGACCCACCAGAAGAGGCCTGGTCTGCATCATGGGACCATGCCGGACATGCCCTGATCCTTTCCCTAGTCTCTCCATATGCCCTAACCCTCATATGACCCCCAGATTTAAAACTGATCCCTAGCCCTAATATGACCCCAAATTCTATGCCTGACCCTAATCCTAACCCCAATACTGACCCTAATACTGGCCCTAACCTTAATAATGAACTCTAGCCCTAACACTGAACCCTAATTCTATGCTTGAGCCTAATCCTAACCTTAACACTGACCCTGACCTTAATACTGATGACTAACCCTAATACTGACTCAACCATAATACTGATCCTTAACCCTAATACTGACCTTTAACCATAACACTGACCGTAACCCTAATACTAATATGAACCCTAATGCTATTACTATCTATAACTGTAATACTAATTCTAACCCTAATACTGACTCCTAACTGTAATACTAATTCTAACCCTAATAAAGACCCTAATATTTACCTGAACCCTAATACTGTCCCTAATATATTAACTCCTCAGACTGACCCTAACCTTAACTACAACCCCCAATACCTCATGTACCTCACATAGTGACCAAATATATAGTGAAGATATATATACAGATGAGCGAATCTATTCGTTGATTCGTATCGAATCTTGGAAATTTTCAGCTGCTAAGCGAATCCGAATATTAGGTGATTCGCTCCGTTAAGATTCGAAAATGTTCCTAAGGCTTTCTATGCATTTGCTATGTACTTGTCCGATAAATTGTACGCTAATGCTACGTATAAGTTACTCTATACGCTGTTGCCTACGAATTCAAGTAATTAGGCAGGACTTGCTCTGACTGGCTCAGGCTCGGTAAGCCAGTGATGCATCACTTCTGCTGCGACTGCTGAGACAAGCAGAAGCACTGTGTGTGAAGTTCTGAGACACTGAGACCTGTGTTGTTGAAATTGAGGTGTAATTGTTCAGGGAATCCATATTACACATCAGGGATACTGCAGGGCAAGTGCAGTGCCAGTGCAGGGCTAGTAATTAATCAGGCAGGGAGAGAGAGACAGGGAGAGAGATAGGGAGAGAGACAGGGACAAAGACAAAGACCAGCTGCAGGGCCACAGAGTGAAGTGAAAAATGTCTGGAATGGATAAGCAAAAGAGGTCCAGTTCCAGCCAGACCTCGAGCTCTAAAAAAAGGAGAAGGTGGCACAGGGCAGCAGTGCCAAAGGACCAGTAGCCGGAGCTTCTACTTGTAGTATTCGCAATACTTGGCCGATGTTCCACCGGGCTAACCCACCAAGGTGCAAAATTGTAGTGGAGGAGAAAGTGGATGACATAGTGGAGTGGATGGCACGTTCATCTCAGTCTCAGCTGGATGATCTGCTGTCATCTGCTGATACAGTATCCATATGTAGCCAGGGGTCAGACTCAGAGCGTTCCTCCTGCTCCATCATTCCTCTCTAGCAAAGCCCGTCATTTTTGTACGCAATTTGTACACTCATGCGTACATGTTCAAAGAAGTTGCGTACGTTTAAAACTGAACGTTCGTTATTAGTGCGTGAATGTTCGCTAAACACCACATAATAACGTATATTTTGTACGCAGATTCAACGAATATATTCATCGAATATACGAATGTTATGAAAAGTTTGACGAATAAAATTTTGAATGATTCGCTCATCTCTAGATATATACTATAGATGTAGTGGGTTCAGATACAGTGCCTTGTAAAAGTATTCGGCCCCCTGGAACTTTTCAACCTTTTGCCACATTTCAGGCTTCAAACAAAAAGATATAACATTTTAAATTTTTGGTGAAGAATCAACAACAAGTGGGTCACAATTGTGAAGTGGAACGAAATTTATTGGATCATTTAAACTTTTTTTGTAATAATAAAACTGAAAAGTTGGGTATGCAAAATTATTCGGCCCATTTACTTTCAGTTCAGAAAACTCACTCCAGAAGTTCATTGAGGATCTCTGAATGATCCAATGTTGTCCTAAATGACTGATGAAGATAAATAGAATCCACCTGTGTGTAATCAAGTCTCCATATAAATACACCTGCTCTGTGATAGTCTCAGGGTTTTGTTTAACCCCTTCAACCCCAGGCCTGTTTTTACCTTCATGCCCAGGCCATTTTTTGCAAATCTGACATGTGTCACTTTATGTGGTAATAACTTTGGAACGCTTTTACTTATCCAGTCCATTCTGAGATCGTTTTCTCATCACATATTGTGTTTCACGACAGTAGTAAATTTGTGGCAAAATATTTCATTTTTATTTATAAAAAAATACAAAATTTACCAAAAATTTGGAAAAATTTCCTAATTTCAATTTCTCAATTTTCAAAATAAATAGTAATACCTCCAAAAATAGTTATTATTTTACATTCCCCATATGTCTACTTTATGTTGGCATCATTTTATAAATGTCATTTTACTTTTTTAGGACGTTAGATGGCTTAGAAGTTTAGAAGCCATTTTTCAAATTTTCACCAAATTTTCCAAAACCATTTTTTAAGCACCAATTCAGATATAAAGTGATTTTGAGAGGCTTACATAATGAGACCCACCCATAAATGACCCCATTTTAGAAACTACACCCCTCAAATTATTAAAAAAACTGCTGTTACAAACTTTGTTAACCCTTCAGGTGTTCCACAAGAATTAAAGGAAAATGGAGGTGAAATTTCAAAATTTCACTTTTTTGGTATATTATTTATGTTAATAATTTTTTTCTTGCAACACAGCAAGGGTTGACAGCGAACTAAACCTCAATATACATTGCTCTGATTCTGCAGTTTACAGAAATACCCCATATGTGGTGGTAAACGTCTATATGGGTTTGTGACAGTGGTCAGAAGGAAAGGAGCGCCATATGGATTTTAGAGGCAGATTTTGCTATAATGGTTTTTAGGCACCATTTAGTAATTGAGAGACCCTGACGTACCCCTACAGTGGAAATCCTCATAAAATGACCCCATTTTGGAAACTACACCCTTCAAAGAATATATTAAGGGGGGTACTGGCCACTTTGACCCCTTTTACGAAATTTATGGAATTTGGAAACACTTGGCTATGAAAATAAAGAGTTTCATTTCTTCCAATAAAATGTTGCTTTAGCTCCAAATTTTTTATTTTCATACGGGGTAACAGGAGAAAAGCACCCTATAATTTGTTACCCATTTTCTCCTGAATATGGCAACACCCCATATGTGGTGGTAAACTGCTGTGCGGGTACATGGCAGGACTCAGAATGGAAGGAGTGCCATATGGATTTTGCAGAACAGATTTTGATGGATTGGTTTGCAGGAGCCATTGATTTTTATTTTTTTGAGTTATTGTCTTATGTGGGGGCTCATTTTTTGCAGGATGAGGTGACATTTTTATTGGTACCATTTTGGGGTACATAACACTTTTTTATTGCTTGGTATTACACTTTTTGTGAGTCAAGGTGAAAAAAATAGCTGTTTTGGCATAGTTTTTTAATTTTTTTTTTACAGCATTCACCTGAGGGGGCAAATCATGTGATATTTTTATAGAGCAGGTTGTTACGAATGCGGGGATACCCAATATGTCTACCATTTTTATTACTGTTAAGTTTTACACATTAGATGCATTTTAGAACAGAATTAAATCTTGTTTATGTGCTGCCATTTTCAGACAGCCATATTTTTTTAATTTTTTGGGCGATTCTCTTAGGTAGGGTATCAATTTTTGCGAGACAAGATGATGGTTTGATTGGTACCATTTTGGGTTAAATGCGCCTTTTTGATCGCCTGCTATTACACTTTGTGAGGCAAGAGGGAAAAAAAATGGTTGTTTTGGCAGTTTTTTTTTTATTTTTTGCAGCATTCACCTGGGGGGCCATCTCATGTAATATTTTTATAGAGCAGGTTGTTACGGACGTGGCGATACCCAATATGTCTAACTTTTTTATTTTAGGAAAGTTTTACTCAAAAGAATTATTTTTGAACAGAATAAAATCGTTTTTTTGTGTTGCTATTTTCTAAGAGCCATATTTTTTTTATTTTTTGGGCGATTGTCTCAGGTTGGGTATCATTTTTTGCGGGACGAGATGACGATTTTTTTAGTACCAGTTTGGGGTAAATACACCTTTTTGATCGCGTAGTATTACACTTTTTGTGGGGGAAGGTGACCAAAAAATGGCTGTTTTGGCACTGTTTTTATTTTTTACTGTGTTCACCTGGCGGGATGGATCATGTGATATTTTTATAGAGCAGGTCGATACGGACGCGGCGATACCTAATATGCCTACTTTTTATTTTTTAACAATTTTTTTTACTTTTTTGGGGGGGAAATGGCATTATTTTTTTTTTACTTGAAACTTTTATTATTATTTTTTTTTAACTTTATTTTTTAACTTTTTTTTCACTTTTTTAACTTTTGGGGGTTCTAATCCCCTTCACAATGCATTACAATACTTTGTATTGTAATGCATTGGCTGTAAGTGTATTACTCACAGTAATACACTTAAAGCCTGCTTCCTGTGCGATCCAGGGGGTTGGATCACACAGGCTCGCAGGAATGGCAGCCACGATGCCTAAGGAAGGCATCGGGCTGCCATCCAAGCCATCGGGTCCCCGTCACAGCAGCGCGGGGACCCGATGGCCTCCGCTCGGCATCCTGAACATGCGGCACACCTCTGACCCTGACCGCGGCACATGACGGGTTAATGCACCGCCATCGGTGTTTTGACCAATGCTGGCGCATTCCCCAGGGGTCCGGCACCTGGGCACAGCCGGACCCCCGCCTCTAATCGGGCGGGCGCAGCGCTGGGCGTTAAGGGATTAAAGCACAGAATGCATCATGAAGACAAAGGAATACACCAGGCAGGTCCACATGATACTGTTGTGGAGAAGTTTAAAGCCGGATTTGGATACCAAAAGATTTCCCAAGCTTTAAACATCCCAAGGAGCACTGTGCAAGCGATCATATTGAAATGGAAGGAGTATCAGACCACTGCAAATCTACCAAGACCCGGCCGTCCCTCTAAACTTTCATCTTAAACAAGGAGAAGATTGATCAGAGATGCAGCCAAGAGGCCCATGATCACTCTGGATGAACTGTAGAGATCTACAGCTGAGGTGGGAGAGTCTGTCCATAGGACAACAATCTGTCGAACACGTCACAAATCTGGCCTTTATGGAAGGGTGGCAAGAAGAAAGCCATTTCTCAAAGATATCCATAAAAAGTCTTGTTTACAGTTTGCCACAAGCCACCTGGGAGACACAACAAACATGTGGAAGAAGGTGCTCTGGTCAGATGAAACCAAAATCGAACGTTTTGGAAACAATGCAAAATGATACGTTTGGCATAAAAGCAACACAGCTCATCACCCTGAACACACCATCCCCACTGTCAAACATGGTGTTGGCAGCATCATGGTTTAGGCCTGCTTTTCATCAGCACGGACAGGGAAGATGGTTAAAATTGATGGGAAGATGGATGGAGCCAAATACAGGACCATTCTGGATGAAAACCTGTTGGAGTCTGCAAAAGACCTGAGACTAGGACGGAGATTTATCTTCCAACAAGACAATGATCCCAAGCATAAAGCAATATCTACAATGGAATGGTTCAAAAATAAACGTATCCAGGTCTTAGAATGGCCAAGTCAAAGTCCAGACCTGAATCCAATTGAGAATATGTGGAAAGGGCTGAAAACTGCTGTTTACAAATGCTCTCCATCCAACCTTAAAGAGCTCGAGCAGTTTTGCAAGGAGGAATGGGCAAGAATTTCAGTCTCTAGATGTGCAAAACTGATAGAGACATACCCCAAGCGACTTGCAGCTGTAATCGCAGCAAAAGGTGGTGCAACAAAGTATTGATGCAAGGGGGCCAAATAATTTTGCACGCCCCACTTTTTAGTTTTATTATTACAAAAAAGTTTAAATGATCCAATAAATTTTGTTCCACTTCACAATTGTGACCCACTTGTTGTTGATTCTTCACCAAAAATTTAAAATGTTAGATCTTTTTTTGTTTGAAGCCTGAAATGTGGCAAAAGGTTGAAAAGTTCCAGGGGGCTGAATACTTTCGCAAGGCACTGTATATCAGTAAACTGCCTTGTATACTATATATCTGTACTCACTACATATTTTATAGCTTGTACTTCACATATCGGTACTAGAGATGAGCGAACGTGCTCGTAACGAGCACTGTAGCGCTCGGCTCCCCTGCGCTTGTATGGGCGCAGGCATCCGGATCCGTCGGGTGAGGAGGATGGATCCGGATGCCTGCACCCATGCGAGCGCAGGGGAGCCGAGTGCTACAGTGCTCGTTACGAGCACGTTCGCTGATCTCTAATCAGTACTCATCTATATCTGTACACACTGCATGTATTATATGGTATAATAGATGCAGTGTGTACAGGTATATAGCATAAACTGCAGTGTACTGTTATGTGAGGTACAAGGTATAAATGACACTGATGGATATACTACATTTTCCAAGTCGCCTCCCGAACGGCACGAATAGGAGGATTTCCCTGCCCAGGGACAGGAAACAATAACGGAGAAACTGATTAAAATGGCCCCTCCTCTTCACCTCTCCAGTTGTTTCCTGTCCCTTGGGATGCACGGAGAAAAGCTCCTACCCGCTCGTGGGGGAGCTTACCTCGCACAGGCCTGGAGAGATCCCGGTTCGTCCGGAGGGCCTGTGCAGGGAGCAGGTACTTGAGGCCTCGAGCTTCCCCTGTCTCCTGGCATTAAGTCCTTCCCTGGAAGGCAGCCCTGGGCAGCGCAGGTTCCTCTTCGGAGGAAGATGCAAAGGTTCTCACCGCGTGTGGTTGGAGCGGCTTGTGGAACGCATCAGGGCGGATGCGTTCCACGAAGACTTCCGGGTGCGGCGTCTCCGGCATGCGCGCGCGCATGCGCAGTGGGGGCGGTGACATCACCAACCCGGAAGATGTTTAAATTTGGCGCCAGATTCAAAAAAGATTTGTGTTTTCTCTGGGTGTCAATCTGTATGTGTTGAGCATTCGCCAGCAGCTGGTTGTTTGTCTCTCCTTGCACTTACTATGTCGGAATCTGAGCCAAAGAGATCCGCAGAACCTCAGGAAGCCCCTGCCCAGGTCGGTCCCTCCTCTTGGAATTATGTGAGTGAAAATTTTGTCTTCCTACCATTAGTTATATTATTATATTATTTTTTTCTATTAGGAGTCGCAGAAAGCTCCAACCAAAAGATGTGGCATTTGCAGGAAGTCTTTATCCTCCTCACATAAGAAACCCCTATGTGCAAAGTGCATTCAACATGTTGTCTCTGAAGAATCCCCCTCCTTCATCGCCAATCTTAAAAACATGATTAAAGATTAAGTAAATTCAGCTTTGAATAAAACCGCAAGACCATTAGCGTCTACAGCTGTCCCTTCTGAGATATCTCCTCCGTTCGATTTAGCTGTAGCAGGTCCCAGCCGAGTGTTAGACGACCGTAGTGATACGGAATCTGAGGGGTCAGAGATAGAAGACACTTCTGGGCAACCTCTGTGCCCTTTTGATGATATGGATGAGATCGTTAAGGCTGTTAGAGCCACTATGGGGTTGCAGGATCCTAAGGAGACTCTGTCAGTCTCAGTTAAAATGTTCCAGGGCCTTGGTGAAAAGAAAAGGGGGTTTTTCCCGGTTCATGAGAACCTGGTTAGACTCATTAAAAAGGAGTGGAAGGATCCTGAAAGGAGAGCCCCAGTTACTGATTCTTTTAAGAGAAAATAACCATTCTCTGAAGAAGATGCAGCTCTATGGGACAAGATACCAAAAGTGGATGCCGGCATGTCAAAGAGAGCGGCTTTACCTTTTGAAGACGCCGGTCTTCTCAAAGAGCCTTTAGATAAGAAATCAGAGTCCCTTCTAAAACGGTCATGGGAAACTTCTGCTGCTTTGTTAAGACCCAGTATCGCAGCCACTTGTACAGCCAGGTCTATGGCCTTATGGGTGGAAGAACTAGAACATCACTTGGTGGCGGGTACGCCTAGAGAAGAAATCTTGGCATCCCTTCCCCTTTTGAGAAAAGCTACTACTTATATTGCAGACGCTTCTGCAGATATTGTTAAATTCTATGCCAGAGCAGCGGCCTTGTCAAATTCTGCCCGAAGATTTACTTGGCTGAGAGCATGGTCGGGTGATGCCGGCTCAAAAAATAAGTTAGTAGCGGTCCCGTGTGAAGGTGACAGGCTGTTCAGTACCAGCCTTGATGATATTCTGGAAAAGGCTTCAAAAAGGAAGAAAAAATTCCCTATGGATTCTAAATTCTATAATCAGAGACGAAGCGCTAGGAATCAGAGGGGGCTTTGTCCAGTCTCAGGGAAAAAAGACCAGACCTTTCAGTCCTCCTCCAGATCGCAATCCTTCAGAGGCAGGGGGAAAAACATCTTCCTCTCCAGAAATTCTTCTACAAAACCATCTTCCCAATGACGCCAGCCTTCCAGTGGGAGGAAGGTTGTCCCAGTTTCACCCAGAGTGGAAGAAGATTTCAGATTCTGCCTGGGTGTTGGATACAATCCTGCTGGGATATCGTCTAGAATTTCAAAGTTTTCCCCAAACATTTTCCTGCCTCTCAGGAGGGTCAGGCATTTTATTATCCAATTTTTCTGATAAAAAAACCAAACGGGTCTTTTCGTACCATCATCAATCTAAAAAAGTTGAATATGTTCCTAAGATACAAAAGATTCAAGATGGAGACAGTAAAGTTAGCCACCAAACTGGTAACGCAGAATTCCTACGTGGTGACCCTGGACCTGGAGGATGCATACTATCATATTCCCATCCACCAAGACTCTCAGAGATTCCTCAGGATTGCAGTAATATTGAAGGGCACTGTTCATCTACAATTCAGAGCCCTCCCATTTGGTCTATGTGCAGCACCAAGGGTCTTTACAAAAATAATGCTGGAGGTAGTGGCCCACTTTCATCTACAGTCAATTTTAATCATTCCATTCCAAGACCTGAAGTTTGTAATCCTGGGGTGGAAGATAAATCAGGAAAAATCAGATCTCCTCCCCGAGCAAAAGAAATGTTTTCTAGGAATTCTGCTGGACTGTAAGAATGTTTTCCTTTCTTCCTCCAGAAAAATTGGACAGTTTTCCACTGAGGTTCCAGCAGATGTCCCAGAAGTTTTCCAGTTCCTTCAGGGAAATCATGACTATCCTGGGGTGGATGACTTCTATGATCCCAGCGGTAAGTCGGGCCCAGGCCCACTCTCGTCCACTTCAATCCTTTCTCCTTTCCAGATGGGACAAGGATCATTGTCCCTGGCCGAAAGAGTGAAGTTTCCTCTGTAGGTCAGGAGGTCCCTGAATTGGTGGCAGGAAAGATGGAATCTTCAGAAGGGTGTCCCTTGGAGACCAGGTCCGCAGATAGTGGTCACAACAGACGCCAGCGACAGTGGCTGGGGAGCCCACACAGTCAATACCTTTATTCAGGGGTTATGGGACGAGTCATTGAAGGGGAAGTCCTCAAACCACAAAGAACTGTTGGCAGTTTGGTGCGCATTTCAGGCCCTGAGAAAGGAGTTGCTTTATCAACACGTGAAAATCCTCTCAGACAACTCCACGGTGGTGGCTTACGTCAACAAACAGGGGGGAACCAAATGCTTGGCCCTAAGCAGGATAGCCTCCCAAATATTCTTTTGGGCAGAAGAAAATATTCTTTCCCTCATTGCGGTTCACCTAAAAGGTACGGCCAATGTTACAGCAGACTACCTGAGCAGAGTCACGATAAAAGAGGGGAATGGAGACTGGAGACAGGAGTCTTCCAGTTGTTAATCAAGAGATGGGGATATCCAGTGATAGATCTCTTTGCTACCAGGGCAAATCGCCAGGTTCAACAATTTTTTTCCCTCAGTCAGAACGAAAAACCTCTAGGGGTAGATGCCTTCTCCCAGGATTGGTCAACAGACCTATTGTATGCCTTTCCACCTGTCCCCCTTATTCCAAAGGTCCTTCAGAAGATCCAGGAAGACAGAGCCTCGGTGATTCTGCTAACCCCTTTCTGACCGAAAAGAAGCTGCTTTCCTCTGCTTCTGGAGTTGTCTGCAGGGGATTACTTCAGACTCCCTCTGAGTCCGGATCTTCTTTCTCAGGGTCCAGTATTTCACAAGAACCTCTTGTTCCTGAAATTGACGGCTTGGTATCTGAAAGGCTAATCCTAAGAAAGAAGGGGTTTTCGAAGCAAGTGATTTCCACCCTCTTATATAGTAGGAAAAAGATCACTTCAAAGATCTACACCAGAATGTGGAAAGCCTTTTTACAATTCTTGAATTCAAAGGGAAGATCTTCCACTACAGCCAGTATTTCAGATGTTCTGGACTTCCTACAGATGGGTCTAGATAAAGACCAGTACGCTAAAGGTTCAGGTCTCGGCACTTAGTGTATTTCTGGATTGAAAGCTGGCAGAAGACTCCTTCGTAAAAAGAGTCTTACGAGCCGAGAGAATAAGACCATTCATCCACTCTACAGTACCTCCTTGGGACCTATCTTTGGTCCTTTCAGTCCTGGCAGGAAGTCCATTTGAGCCTTTAAGTACGATCCCAATCAGGTTGTTGACTTTTAAAACTACCTTCTTACTTGCAATCACCACAGCCAGAAGGGTCGGTGAAATACAAGCGTTCTCCTGTAAGGCCCCCTACATGGAGGTTCTAGATGACCACATTATTCTGATACATAATCCAGTCTTCTTGCCAAAAGTGGCTACCTCTTTTCATCGTCAGCAAGTAGTCACCCTTCCTTCATTCTGCCAAAACCCTACATCTAAGAAGGAAGAGGAGTTTAGTCATCTAGATGTTAGAAGGTGTGTCCTGGCCTACCTTGAGTCTACCAGTTCCTTTAGATCTTCAGGCAGTCTACTGGCTCAGTTCCAGGGTAAGAATAAGGGGGCTAAGGCTAGTAAAACCTCTATAGCTAGGTGGATAAAAACAGCTATCTCCCTGTGTTATGAAGAGAAGGGGCTGTCTCCTCTTGTAGGCTTAAAGGCCAACTCTACTAGGGCTGTATCCACTTCCTGGGCAGAAAGGGCTTCAGCTTCGATAGATCAGATTTGTAGGGCTGCTACCTGGAAAAGCCCTTTAACCTTTTTTAGACACTACAAATTGAATGTAGGACAGTCAGAGTTATCTTTCAGTAGAAAGGTCTTGTCTGCTTCTGTCCCCCCCTAAAAGGTTCTCTGGTATATCCTCCTATCCATGCCGTTGGGAAGGCGACTTGGAAAAGCCTAAAATTACTCTTACCGATAATTGTTTTTTCCAGTAGCCTCCACAACGGCACCTATTTTCCCACCCCCAAAAAAAAAAAAATTATATATATATATATATATATATATATATATATACATACATATATATTTGACATGAGGTATATTTAGTGATTGCGTTGTTTAGTTCAGAAGGTTTATTTCTATTAGACTGGTCAGAGTCTTATTTTTCTTTTTATTCTGGTCCTATGAGGTGTTAAATAGGATGCCTTTGTCTGTGTTAACCATTTTTGTCTCCTGTAAGCATCCTTTCCTGTGGTATCAACTGGAGAGGTGAGGAGGAGGGGCCATTTTAATCAGTTTCTCCGTGATTGTTTCCTGTCCCTGGGCAGGGAAATCCTCCTATCCGTGCCGTTGTGGAGGCTACTGGAAAAAACAATTACCGGTAATAGTAATTTTAGTCTATCTGTACCCACTGCATTTATTATACCTCGTACAGTATCTTGCATATCCTCTGCTATATATCATTTATATCTGTACACATTGTATATATAATGTCATATAATAGATGAAGTGGATACAGATAAAGTATATAGTATATATAGCAGTGTACTGATATGTGAGGTATGAGGTATCATAGATGCACTGTGTACAGATATTTGGTATATAAAGCAGTGTACTGATATTTAAAATACAAGGTGTAATTTTTACCTTGTACCTCAAATATCAGTACACTGCTGAATATACTATACTAGCTGAAGGACCCGGCTTTGCATGGGTATATTTCATCGATTTCATTTAATGTTTGTGTGTGTCGTTAAGATATCGACAGTATCCGCTATAACAGTGACATCTACAGCACCCCACCCCCTTAACAGTAACCTCCATAGCCCCCACCACCCCACCCCTTAAAAACGGACCCCCCTCACAGTGCCCCGAGCCCACCCACTTAACTTTGACCTTCACAGCAGCCTGCCCGTTTAATAGTGAGTTCCACAGCACCCCACCCCCTTGACAGTGACCTCCACACGGACCTGCCCCCTTAACAAGGACCTCTACAGCACCCGCTCCTTAACACTGACCATAGGTTACAGTCCTCTTAACTGATCTCCACCATTCCCGGCCCCTTTAACAGAGACCTCCACAGCGACTGCCCCTTTAACAGTGACTATATATATAGAATAAAAAGAACAAAAAAAATAGCGCCTCATGTGCTGTATCGTCTGGGTGGTAATATCAATAATTTGGTGCGTATTATGCTTACCAGAGGCTGTTGTGAGGAGTCACAACAGCTGTATTTGCTTTGCTAGTATATGCCCCACCAGCATCAAGGTCTGCCGTGCTGCTGCCTTGGTCTCTTCCTGTCTAGAGCCCCCGAGCACCAAGAAAATATTATGCAGAAAATAGTAAAAACTTGGAACCAATCCTTCGGTGCTGCCAGCATACAGAAGAAGCCTTTAGGTAAGTATCGATATTCTTTTATTATGTGTCAGTCGACGCGTTTCAAGGGAGAAGAGCCCCCTTCATCAAGACAATTACAGATTAAAAATATGTTACATACCATGTAATTTAAACTTAGTTTTGGTGCGCTAAGTCAGAGGGAGGAGAGTTCGGGAGGCAGGAGCGGGCGTGTTTAGTATAATGAGGTTTCTTGCTATACATGTGAGAGCGGGTGTGTTTAGTTTAATGAGGTTTTTTTGCTGTGCAGTACATGTAGTTGGAATACACATTTGTAAACACTACCCCTTCTTTCCGTTTTTTAGATTTTTTATATAGCCTTTTAACTATTATGACAAAAAAACAGGCTGATACAGAGTTACAGCAGTAGTATAATTATACCCTCCATCTATCACCCTGCCACCCCGCAACTTCTACAAATGAACATATTATCACCATTGACAATACTGAATCAGGCTCAGAGGTATTTGTACCATTCTTAAATCAAGCCATACCCCTTGAAATACCCGCTTCTTTTTTAGAGGCTACCAAACTCCATCCCCCCACACGCAAGTCAAGTTCACAAGTCACTCATTACTTCCCAACAACAAAAAGAAAGTTAGAACCCGCCATATAGATAGAAAGATTTCTCTCAAAATAAGGAAATTTCTACAGTAAAAAAATTGAATCTATCCACACATATGCTATCTAATCATGAAACTAGTCTCCTACAAAAAGGGTTATCATTTTGTCCCCAAAATAGAGTGGATCCTCTAGGGTTATTCATTGATGTTCAAAAGTTTAGACAAAATTTGACAATAAAAAGACACTATGATATTGAAAAGAAAAAAACTCATATACAAAATAGGATTAAAGAAAAAAAACATTGAAACCAATGGAGAAACTCAAATAACAAATGATGATACCTTTAAACATATGGATGTCCTAAATCCTTTTTTTCCCACTACAGAGTCAGGGATACTGTATCCCAACATTCTTTGATTTATTATCCACTGATTTGAAAAGAATGAATAAGGAACCCGAATTCGGATTCCCTAAAAAATAATAAGGGGCTAGGTATTCGTCCGGCAGAAAAGAGAGGGGGTGTAGTCATCCAGAATTATGAGGATTATGAAAGAGGCCCAGAACATCCTCTGTGATAGCACGCATTATGAACAAACTACGTATGATCCATTCCCTGAAATAACAAAAAAAACTTAAAAAACCTAGTTAAAAACGCCTATGAAAATCATGATATCAATAAAAGAAAATGGAATTTTGTACTTCCCAGGGCTCTGTGAACCCCATATTTTTACCATCTACCCAAAATACAGAAAAATACAGAAAATCCACCGGTTAGACCTATAGTTTCCAACACAAAATGCGCTGCTAGCAATTTGTCGCAATATATGGATATGCATCTACAACCATACGTAAAGAGCCTCCCAAGCTATCTCCATGACTCAAGTCAGCTCATCCGGGAACTAAAAACAATTAATTTGAAAGACACATATGCTCTATTAACAATGGATGTTACATCTCTTTATTCCAACATACAACATGATTTAGGAATAGAGTGTGTAAAAACAGTTTTGGAGATAGACACTACATTAAAACCCCCACAAATAAAATTTCTGCTGTAGAGTCTACGTTTTATTCTTGAGAATAACTATTTCATATATAACAATACAGTCTACCACCAATGTAAAGGGATTGTTATGGGGACACGAGTGGCGCCGGCGTTTGCAAATTTATTCATGGGGGAATTTGAAGAAAAATTCATTCTTAGCCACCCCATCTTCCAAAAACAAATCAAATACTACAAAAGGTATATTGATGATTTATTCATTATTTGGGATGGAGATGAAGAATCTGTAATAATTTTCTGCGAGTCATTAAATAACTTATCACAGATTAACTAGACGCTAAAATACTTTTACTTTATTCGCAACTTGTGCAACACACTTACAAGGGAAAGAGGGGAGAGTGAATTTATCACATATTAAAATAAAGGGGTTGACAAATGTGTTACAAGCCAACACCCATAACTATGCTGGTGCACATAGATAAGCACTTGGAATGGGTATAATCATGTGTGATGATTTATAAATACCCCTTCCAAAAGTGCTATATAAAAGGGTTCAGGCATAAATGCACCTTAGATATGCAATCACTGCAGCTACGTTTGACCATGGACACTATGACTGTGTTTTGTCTTGTCCTAGGCACAACGCTAAGCTACAGATTTTATTTGTCCCGATTGCATATCAAGGATACTCGTGGCATTAAGCACATAAGGCAACCAGCCAATGCTTCATCATCATATGCCAACCAAAGAGTATACTATGTGTAAGGGGAATCCGCCACCCATGTAGCTGAACAGCTAAGGTGGTCAATTGCCCCATGCCCGACCACTAACAAAAAGATAGCTACTGCCCCAGCATGCTATTACGCTCGACGCGTTTCATCTTATGAATCATCAGGAGCATTTATCATTCATCTGCGCTGGTAGTCTATCAGATGTGCCGTCACACTGGTGGTGTGTGACCGCATGTATTGGCACTATGATGGCCGTGCGCGGCTGCCGATGCCGCACGTTTAAGAGGAGAAAGTCACGCCCCTCAGTGGGTGGAACAGCGTGACGTACGACTCAGACGAGCGGGAGGCGGGACCCGGCAGTAATTATGCACGCCTCCCCGCACAGAGAGCCGCATACAGTCTATCATAGGTGCTCCACTCCATTACTGTATACCAAGGGATACTAACTAGGCAGGATTCTGTCAGACATTATCAATAAAAAGGAAAACAAAGTAAGGCAAGACCAGACACTCTGATGGCCTCAACACTGCATACATGTAGGGACTACAAATAAGAGTAAATTCTCTAACAGTGATTATATGGCAAAACATAATGCACAGAGTGAGCCTATATACATATATACCTGAACAGGCATATTCATATGCAGATTGCAGGTGAAGGCAAAGAGGTGAATCATCACCCTGATAGCCAAATACCCTGCACAGTATATCATTGTTCTTTAAATACACCACAAAGGATGGTCATACCAACGCATTGGGACACATTATAATAAAAGAAATACCCACTATTCAATGAAACATCCATAAGAGATATACTCATTGATGCCTGAGGGACGCACAGTACCCAATCTAAAGGTCCATTGGGCCTCTTTTTGAAGGATGTGCCGATCCAGGTTGCCACCTCTAGGGGACGGTCGAACTATCTCTATACCCTGAAACCGGATTGATTTAGTATCACCAGAGTGGTAGGTGTGAACATGGCGTGCGATAGGAGTATCAACGTTATTTTTAATGTCGTTGAGATGTTCTCTTATACGACGACGAAACTGCCGAATGGTCTTGCCAACATACTGCAAGCCACAAACACATGTGGCCAAATAGACAAGACCAGTTGATTTGCAGTTAATGAAACATCTGATGTCATAACTCCTAGACGTGGTAGTACATGTAAAAGTACGTCCAGGTAGAATAGAATCACACGCAATGCAATTGCCACAACGGAATGTCCCTTTTAATGTGTTGGTCAACAAGGTATTTGGACCCGGGGATTGGAAGAAACTATGTACAACCCGATCTTTTAAATTCCGTCCACTGCGAAAAGTGACAGAGGGAAAATTGCCTACAAGATGTCCAACATCCGGATCCATGCGAAGGATCTTCCAGTGTTTCCGTAGGACTTCTTGTATGTGAACCCAAGCAGCATCATAAGTACCAATCAAGCGGATCCTTTCCTCCTTGATTTCCCTTTTTCCCTTTTTGTCCATGGTCAAACGTAGCTGCAGTGATTGCATATCTAAGGTGCATTTATGCCTGAACCCTTTTATATAGCACTTTTGGAAGGGGTATTTATAAATCATCACACATGATTATACCCATTCCAAGTGCTTATCTATGTGCACCAGCATAGTTATGGGTGTTGGCTTGTAACACATTTGTCAACCCCTTTATTTTAATATGTGATAAATTCACTCTCCCCTCTTTCCCTTGTAAGTGTGTTGCACAAGTTGCGAATAAAGTAAAAGTATTTTAGCGTCTAGTTAATCCGTGATAAGTTTATCAATATAGGACGTCATATATTGACCATTTTATGAGCCGTGAATTGAGTCATTAAATAACACAAATTGGGGGATCTCTTTTGCTCCAAATTACAATGAAATAGAAAAAGAATTTCTAGATATAGTCATTACCCATGAAAACAGTTATCCACGGGGACATTTTTCAAAACAGTAGATACTAACAGCTACATCCACTATTCAATCTTCTAACAAAAAAATTGTTGCAAAACATATCCTACAGTCAATGTAAAAGGATCAGATGCAACTGTACTAACAATTTCAAGTCACAAACAAGAATTTTGGAAAAAAGGTTCAAGGATAAAGGGTATCCCAAACAACTTTTAAAAAATGCCATAAAAAAGAGCAGTTTATTCTCACAAGAGGATTGTTTAGTCACTAGTACTAAATCAAAACAGACAACTGAAGAGATACGGATCATTACTAGAGATGAGCGAGCACTAAAATGCTCGGGTGCTCGTTATTCGAGTCAAACTTTTCCCGATGCTCGGGTGCTCGTTTCGAATAACGAACCCCATTGAAGTCAATGGGAGACTCGAGCATTTTTTGCAGGGGACCAAGGCTCTGCCTAGGGAAGGCTGGGTGAAAACCTGGAAACCTCAGAAAATGATGGAAACACCACAGAAATGGACAGGAAACAGCAGGGGCAGCATGCATGGATGCCTCTGAGGCTGCCTAATCCCACCATTACCCCAAATTCTCAGGCAACAGCCTGGTGGTTACCCTCATGGCAATTGTGCTCACCCAGACCAAGAAAGGTGAGGCACATGCCCATCACATGTTAGGGAACCACCCAACTAGGTGCAACGAAGGTCCATCACCGCCAATTTTCAGGGACACGGTAATGGTGACCCACTTAAAAATGCTGCCTGACAACCTGGCGGTGAACCCCTGATTGTCTGTCTTTCAATAAGATTGCAGTGTAAAGCATGGTGGTGAGCCTCAGTTATAAGATTGCAGTGTAAAGCATGGTGGTGAGCCTCAGTAATAAGATTGCAGTGTAAAGCATGGTGGTGAGCCTCAGTATTACTTTTTGGATGTAGATTGCATGTGGTCACGTACTCCCTGGAACCCCATAGTCGCCCCTTCTCTGATGTGCTACCCCAGAACATTCTCTGCCCCAATTCGCAAGACCTTTTGCAGTCTCCGTGTGCTGACAGTGGGGATTTACCAGTGTTGTCTGAGGAGGTGGTGGACAATGGCGAGACACAGGTATCGGGGATTGAGGTAGTTGTATGGGAAACAAGTTACAGTGGGGACTCCTTGGGGGGACTTTCTCATGATGGGACAGATTCAACTTGGGTGGATCAGACACAGGAACAGATCAAATTTTTTTTTTCGTGTTTATTTAACTTTTATATAGCACAAATAACCACAGAGATATTTATTCGTTCTCTTCGCTGCGCAGTCTGGCGTTGGGGTTCGTCACTTTGATGGCGAGCTGTGCTGCTCTCTCCACAATGGTCTTTCGGTTCTTTGAGGAGACGTTGAGGAGATCAGTGAAATTCAGTGAATGACGACGCAGGACCCCAACTTAAAAATTTAGCATCAACCGGTACAGTCGTAAATAATGAGCTTGAAGTGTGGCATGTGTTCTATGTATTCTTCTCAGTTTAATACCGTATATGGCAGCTATCCGGGAAAATAGTTTGGAGAGAGAGAAAGATAGGAAAAAGACGTAAATTGTTTGGAGAGAGGGCCTGTAGGTCGACCTCCGGAAAAATTGTTTGGAGAGAGGGCCTGTAGGTGGGCCTCCAGAAAAATTGTTTGGAGAGAGGGCCTGTAGGTGGACCTCCGGAAAAATTGTTTGGAGAAAGGGCCTGTAGGTGGACCTCCGGATAAATTGTTTGGAGAGAGGGCCTGTAGGTGGACCTCCGGAAAAATTGTTAGAAGAGAGGGCCTGTAGGGGGCCCTCCTGAAAAATTGTGGTAAAAGAGTGCCAGTTGGACCTCTAAAAAATGGCGTTTTTTTGGTCAGCGTTAGGCAAAGACGACAAGGAGGAGGGGTAGGAGTAGAGAAGAGTAATCGGATACATAAGTTATTTAAATCTTTAGCTGCTTTCCCCCGGAGGAGATTTGATTTCCGGTGAAATCCAGGCTTTGTTCATTTTAATAAGCGTCAGCGCTGTCAGTTGACAGGTGTGTACGCTTATCGGTGATGACGCCACCAGCTGCACTGAATACCCGCTCTGACAGCACGCTAGCGGCAGGGCAGGCCAGCACCTCCAAGGCGTACAGCGCCAGTTCAGGCCACATGTCCAGCTTTGAAACCCAGTAGTTGTATGGAGCAGAGTGATCGCTATGGACATTGGTATGGTCAGCTAGATACTCCCTCACCATCTTTCTGTACAGCTCCCCCCTACTCTGCCTAGACTGGGGACAGGTGACAGTGTCTTGCTGGGGTGACATAAAACTGGCAATGGCCTTGGAGAGCGTTCCCCTGCCAGTGCTGGACAAGCTGCCTGCTCGGCTCCTCTCCCCCGCTACTTGGCCCACAGAACCATGCCCTCTGCCGCTAGCGGCGTCAGATGGGAAGAATTGTTTCAGCTTGTGCACCAGGGCCTGTTGATATATATTCACTCTCATACTCCTTTTCTCTGCAGGGATGAGAGTGGAAAGGTTCTGCTTGTACCGTGGGTCCAGGAGAGTGAACACCCAGTAATCGGTGTTTGAAAAAAATGCTTCTAACACGAGGGTCACGGGATAGGCAGCCTAACATGAAGTCTGCCATGTGCGCCAGAGTCCCAGCACGTAAGAATTCCCTCTCCTCACTGGCCTGACTCTCCATTTCCTCCTCCTCCAAGTCCTCCTCTTCAGCCCGTACACGCTCAAGAGTTAAGGACTGAGTACTGGTACCCTCTTCTGTCTCGCCGACATTCTCCTCCTCTTCCTCCTCATCCCCCTCCTCCGATACGAGCTGAGAAACAGACCGGAGGGTGCTCTGGCTATCAAGCGACGTATCTTCTTCCACCGTTCTTGTGACAAGCGCAAAGCATCCGACTTGATGCTGAGCAGGGAGTTTTTTAACAGGCAAAGCAGCGGGATGGTGAGGCTGATAATGGCGGCATCGCCGCTGACCATCTGTGTTGACTCCTCAAAGTTGCTCAACACCTGGCAGATATCAGACATCCACGTCCACTCCTCATTGTAGACTTGAGGAATCTGACTGACCTGACTACGATTTCTGGTGGAAGTTGACATCTGGCAGTCTACAATCGATAACATGTTTAATGTCGAATTCCATCTTGTGGGCACGTCGCACAACAGTCGGTGAGCGGGCAGTTGTAGGCGGCGCTGCCCTGCCCGGAGAGTGGCAGCATCTGTGGTCGACTTGCAGAAATGCGCACAGATGCGGCGCACCTTGGTGAGCAAATCAGACAGATTGGGGTATGTTTTGAGGAACCGCTTAACTATTAGATTGAACACGTGGGCCAGGCATGGCACATGTGTCAGTCTGCGGAGTTGAAGAGCCGCCACCAGGTTACGCCCGTTGTCACACACAACCATGCCTGGCTTGAGGTTCAGCGGTGCCAGCCACACATCGGTCTGCGCCGTGATGCCCTGTAACAGCTCTTGGGCGGTGTGCCTTTTGTCACCTAAGCTCAGCAGTTTGAGGACCACCTGCTGGCGCTTACCCACTGTTGCTGCGCCTAGAGCTACCGACTGAAGGCGCCGTGCCCACGGATGGTAATTCGGAGGAGGAGGTGGAGGAGGAGGAGGGGTCGTCGGAGGAGGCATAGTACGTCTGAGAGACCGTGACCGAGGTAGGCCCCGCAATCCTCGGTGTGGGCAGTACATGAGCGGCCCCAGGGTCAGTCTCGGTCCCAGCCTCCACCAAGTTAACCCAATGTGCCGTCAGTGAGATATAGTGTCCCTGCCCGGCAGCACTTGTCAACGTGTCCGGGGTTAGGTGGACCTTCTCAGAAACAGCGTTGGTCAGGGCACGGATTATGTACTCTGACACGTGCTGGTGTAGGGCTGGGACGGCACATCGGGAAAAATAGTGGCGGCTGGGGACCGAATACCGAGGGGAAGCCACCGCCATGAGATTGCGAAAGGCCTCGGTCTCTACCAGCCTATAGGGCAGCATCTCCAGGCTCAGCAATTTGGAGATGTGGACGTTGAGGGCTTGGGCATGTGGGTGGGTGGAACTGTATTTCCTCTTGCGCTCCTGCGTCTGCAGTAAAGACAGCTGAACGCTGCGCTGGGACACATTGGTGTACACTGTGGAGGATCATGGAGGCGAAGGTGTGGTTTTCCGGCGGGAGGCGCTCGTGCCGGGGTCCTGGGCAGGGGGTTGACTAGCAGAGGCAGGGAGTGACACAGGGGAAGGAGCAGTGGTGTGACCCGCAGGAGGTGGTGAACGGCCTTGGTTCCATTGAGTGGGGTGTTTAGCACTCATATGCCTGCGCATGCTGGTGGTGGTTAGGCTAGTAGTGGTGGCACCCCTGCTGATCCTGGTGTGGCACATGTGGCACACCACAGTCTGTCGGTCATCCTCACTTTCTTTAAAGAACCTCCAGACTTGCGAACATCTAGGCCTCGCCACAGGAGCTTCACTACGTGAAACAGTTGCTGCTGATGCACCAGCTCTGGCCCTGCTTCTCCCTCTGGCCACACCACTGCCTCTTCCAACCTGTTCTGGTGCAGCACTCGCCTCCGCCTCAGAAGCACTGTCTTCACTCGGCTTATCAATCCAGCTTGGGTCAGTCACCTCGTCATCCTCCAATTCCTCAGTCTGCTCCCCCCTCGGACTTCCTGCCCTGACAATAACTTCACCACTGTCTGACAACCGTGTCACCCATCGTCCGACACCTCTTTACAAACTTCTTCCACTAACTCAACATTGTCATCATCATCATCATCACCCACAGACTGCGACAGTTGGAAAACTTGGGCATCGGGAACGAGGTCAGCAGCAACCTGAGAAGTGGTTTGTGACTCTGGGAAGGGTCCAGAAAACAGTTCCTGAGAGTATGCCGGATCTCATTCCAAATTTTCCTGGGAGGGGGCAGACTGGGGGGAAGGAGGTTGAGGTGGAGGAGCCAGAGGAGTGCTCCCTTGGGTAACGTGGGTGGACTGCGTGGAAGACTGACTGGTGGACAAATTACTTGAAGCATTGTCCGCAATCCACGAGATCAGCTGTTCGCACTGTTGTGGTTTCAACAGTCCTCTA
>ONZH01000164.1:0-19924 GCA_900303285.1 Rhinella marina | reverse complement strand
TAGAGATGAGCGAGTAGTGAAATATTCGAAAGTTCGAAATTCGATTCGAATAGACCGCGAAATTCGACTATTCGACCGAATATCGAATCCCATTAAAGTCTATGGGGAAAAAAATGCTCGCCACTTGGAAATCTCAATTCGACCACTTGGAGGTCACCAAGTCCACCCTGAAACCTCAGAAAAGGATGCCAACACTGCTGGAATGCAACTGGGACAGCAGGGGAAGCATGTCTGGGTGCATATAACGCGCCCAAGTCGCACTATTACGCCACTATCACAGCCTCTCAACAATACACTCCAAAGACAATATAACCTCTCTGTAAAGTGAGACCATACAAGGAAACCTTCTTTCCTCTACATTGCCATGGACCCCAAGCCAAACTAGACAAAAAAGAAGATGAAATTCTGCACCCCTTAAAATCACGTTGCCTATGACAACCACAGATGGCATAGGCAAGGGGGAAAGCAAATAGACCCCACCCCTAATTGTCATTGTGTGTGTGTGTGTGAAATGTGGTCAGACATGTCTTCTTTAAAATGTAAAAACAACTCAAACACATGCAGAAGCCTTAAAATGCCCAAATTGTTGGCGCTTAGAGATGTCAGTGACCCGACCTGGCCCAGTGTCATGTCTAGCAGGTAAAGCAGTGGGGATGTTGAGGGATGCGTAGGACCGCAAAAGGCAGGAAGAGGCCGTGGGCTGGCCAGAGGCTCATGGAAAATTTTGTGGAGGCCCAAGAGGTGAGACGTCTTAAAAATTGTGTGGAGGCTAAAGAGGTGAGACCTCTTAAAAATTATGTGGAGGCCCAAGAGGTGAGACCTCTTAAAGATTTTGTGGAGGCCCAAGAGGTGAGACCTCTTAAAGATTTTGTGCAGGCCCAAGAGGTGAGACCTCTTAAAGATTTTGTGGAGGCCCAAGAGGTGAGACCTCTTTTTTAAAAATTAATGTGGAGGCCCAAGAGGTGAGACCTCTTAAAGATTTTGTGGAGCCCAAGAGGTGAGACCTCTTAAAGATTTTTGTGGAGGCCCAAGAGGTGAGACCTCTTAAAAGATTTTGTGCAGGCCCAAGAGGTGAGACCTCTAAAGATTTTGTGGAGGCCCAAGAGGTGAGACCTCTTAAAGATTTTGTGCAGGCCCAAGAGGTGAGACCTCTTAAAGATTTTGTGGAGGCCCAAGAGGTGAGACCTCTTAAAGATTTTGTGGAGGCCCAAGAGGTGAGACCTCTTAAAAAGATTTTGTGGAGGCCCAAGAGGTGAGACCTCTTAAAGATTTTTGTGGAGGCCAAGAGGTGACACCTCTTAAAAATTATGTGGAGGCCCAAGAGGTGAGACCTGTTAAAAATTATGTGGAGGCCAAGAGGTGAGACGGGTTAAAAATTATGTGGAGGCCCAAGAGGTGAGACCTCTTAAAGATTTTGTGGAGGCCCAAGAGGTGAGACCTCTTAAAGATTTTGTGGAGGCCCAAGAGGTGAGACCTCTTAAAGATTTTGTGGAGGCCAAGAGGTGAGACCTCTTAAAGATTTTTGTGCAGGCCCAGAGGTGAGACTCTTTAAAGATTTTGTGGAGGCCCAGAGGTGAGACCTCTTAAAGATTTTGTGGAGGCCCAAGAGGTGAGACCTCTTAAAAATTATGTGGAGGCCCAAGAGGTGAAGACCTGTTAAAGATTTTGTGGAGGCCCAAGAGGTGAGACCTCTTAAAGATTTTGTGGAGGCCCAAGAGGTGAGACCTCTTAAAGATTTTGTGGAGGCCCAAGAGGTGAGACCTCTTAAAGATTTTGTGCAGGCCCAAGAGGTGAGACCTCTTAAAAATTATGTGGAGGCCCAAGAGGTGAGACCTCCTAAAGATTTTGTGGAGGCCCCAAGAGGTGACACCTCTTAAAAAATTATGTGGAGGCCCAAGAGGTGAGACCTCCTAAAGATTTTGTGGAGGCCCAAGAGGTGACACCTCTTAAAAATTATTGGGAGGCCCAAGAGGTGAGACCTCTTAAAGATTTTGTGGAGGCCCAAGAGGTGAGACCTCTTAAAAATTATGTGGAGGCCCCAAGAGGTGAGACCTCCTAAAGATTTTGTGGAGGCCCAAGAGGTGACACCTCTTAAAAATTATGTGGAGGCCCAAGAGGTGAGACCTCTTAAAGATTTTGTGGAGGCCCAAGAGGTGAGACCTCTTAAAGATTTTGTGGAGGCCCAAGAGGTGAGACCTCTTAAAGATTTTGTGGAGGCCCAAGAGGTGAGACCTCTTAAAAATTATGTGGAGGCCCAAGAGGTGAGACCTCCTAAAGATTTTGTGGAGGCCCAAGAGGTGACACCTCTTAAAAATTATGTGGAGGCCCAAGAGGTGAGACCTCTTAAAGATTTTGTGGAGGCCCAAGAGGTGAGACCTCTTAAAGATTTTGTGGAGGCCCAAGAGGTGACACCTCTTAAAAATTATGTGGAGGCCCAAGAGGTGAGACCTCTTAAAGATTTTGTGGAGGCCCAAGAGGTGAGACCTCTTAAAGATTTTGTGGAGGCCCAAGAGGTGAGACCTCTTAAAGATTTTGTGGAGGCCCAAGAGGTGAGACCTCTTAAAGATTTTGTGGAGGCCCAAGAGGTGAGACCTGTTAAAAATTATGTGGAGGCCCAAGAGGTGACACCTCTTAAACATTTTGTGGAGGCCCAAGAGGTGAGACCTCTTAAAAATTATGTGGAGGCCCAAGAGGTGAGACCTCTTAAACATTTTGCGGAGGCCCAAGAGGTGAGACCTCTTAAACATTTTGTGCAGGCCCAAGAGGTGAGACCTCTTAAAAATTATGTGGAGGCCCAAGAGGTGAAGACCTGTTAAAAATTATATGGAGGCCCAAGAGGTGAGACCTCTTAAACATTTTGTGGAGGCCCAAGAGGTGAGCCATAAATATATACATTTTTCTTATTTACGGAGCAATTCTACGGCGGTTAAGGAGGAGGAGGAGGTGGAGGAGGAAATGGCACTTCATACAGATGGCACTTCACTTTTGGCTGCTTTCCACGGTTGGAGAAGCAAAGTCCGGGTCAATCCACTTGCTGTTCATTTTGATTAGCGTCAGCCTGTCCGCACTGTCGGTTGACAGGCGGCTGCGCTTATCGGTTATAATGCCCCCGGCTGCGCTGAACACCCTTTCTGATAGCACGCTGGCGGCAGGGCAGGCAAGCACCTCCAAGGCGTACAGGGACAGTTCCAGCCACGTGTCCAACTTGGAGGCCCAGTAAGTGTAGGACGCCGAGGGATCGGGGAGGGACAGGGGTACGGTCTGCCAGGTACTCCCGCAACATCCGCCGATACTTGTCCCTCCTGCTGATAGCGGGCCCCGCAGTGATGGAAGTTGCACGAGGGGGTGCCATGAACGTGTCCCACACCTTGGAGAGTGTTCCCCTGGTGGCTGTGGGCCTGATAGATGTTGTGGGACTCTGGGAGACCCTCTCCTCTCTGCCGCCAGCGATGGTGGGTGGGAAAATCTCCATCATGTTCTGCACGAGTTCCCTCTGGTATTCCAGCAATCGATTCGTCCTCTCCTCTACCGGAATAAAAGAGGAGACGTTATCTTTATACCGGGGGTCCAGGAGTGCGAAGACCCAGTACAGTTTGTTCTCCACTATCCGGACAACACGTGTGTCCCGGGAAAAGCAGCCCAGCATGAAGTCAGCCATGTGTGCCAGACTCTGAATAGGCATGACGTCACTGCCCCCACCAGAAGGATCACTTGCCATTTCCTCCTCTTCCTCTTCCGCCTCCTCTCCGCCCCATCCGCGCTGAACCAATGGGACGCACACAGCCTGACTGCTACCCTCACCGCCAGCATCCTCCTCCTCTTCCACAGCCACCTCCACGTCGTCCTCCTCCTCATCCTCCTCCTCCTGCAACTGCCACCGTGAAGCAGACAAAAGTGTGGTCTGACTGTGTAGCTCCGTTGCGTCTCCTCCTACCCCCGTCTCCTCTGCATGCAATGCGTTCTCCCTTATTGCGATGAGCGATTCTTTAAGGACGCATAGGAGCGGGATGGTTACGCTCACTATAGCGTCCTCGCTGCTGACCTTCTTGGTGGACTCCTCAAAGATACGCAGTACATCGCATATGTCTGCCATCCATGGCCACTCGTGGTTGGCAAACTGAGGGAGCTGAGTTGGAGGCACGCGTGGATTCATAATCTGGTACTCCATCAATGCTCTCTGCTGCTCACACACCCTGGCCAACATGGAATAGGTGGAATTCCAGCGAGTCGGCAGGTCGCACAACAGCCGATGTTCAGGCAAATGGAGGCGTTGCTGGAGTTTTTTTAAGCTAGCAGCAGCTACAGTTGACTTCCGAAAGTGAGCGCACAAGCGCCGCACTTTCACCAGTAGCTCTGCCAGGTTGGGGTAAGTCTTTAGAAATTTTTGGACTACCAGATTAAAAAACGTGGGCCAGGCATGGTACGTGATCGAGTTCGGCAAGCTCCAGAGCCGCCACCAGGTTACGGCCGTTATCGCACACGACCATGCCTGGTCCTAGCTGAAGCGGCGACAGCCACATCTCCGTCTGCTGCAATATGGCGTCCCTCACCTCTGGGGCGCTGTGCTTCCTGTCGCCCAAGCTGATGAGCTTAAGCACCGCCTGCTGACGTCTCCCCGCGCCAGTGCTGCAACGCTTCCAGCTAGCGGCTGAGGGCGATGTTAAGGCAGAGGAGGAGGAGGAGGAGGAGGGGGGTTTATCAGAACCCATGCTGGCAATCTTGGCCGGGGGTGGTAGGTAGGCCGTCTCTGTTTGCGACCCCGTCCCCGCTTCCACTACATTCACCCAGTGTGCCGTCAAAGAGATGTAGCGTCCCTGGCCGCAAGCGCTTGTCCACGATTCGGTGGTCAAGTGGACCTTTGCGCTGACTGCGTACCTCAGGGCCCGCCTGATGTTACGCGACACGTGCTGGTGCAGGGCGGGGACGGCACTCCGGGAAAAGTAGTGGCGGCTGGGGACGGAATAGCGAGGTGCGGCAGCCGCCATCAGGTCGCGGAAGGCCTGCGTCTCCACAAGCCTAAACGGCAACATCTCCAGGGCCAGCAGTTTGGAGATGTGGCAGTTTAAGGCTTGGGCTTGGGGGTGACTCGAGGCGTACTTCCGCCTGCGGTCGAACGCCTGCGAGATGGACAGTTGATGGGACGAGGAGTGTGAAGGTGCAGGCGAAGAGGCGGGGGAAGGGGAGGCTGAAGGAGAAGTCCCCAAAGTAGCCGAGGCAGAGGCAGATGTGGAGGTGTCCTGGCTGGAGGTCTGGACCGCAGTGGCAGCACACAACAAAGGGGAAGAGGCAGTGGCAGCAGGACCGGGCGCAGGTTGTATTGCGTTTGCTCTCTCCCACTCAGCCCAGTGCTTGACTTCCAAGTGACGCCGCATGCCTGAGGTGGTCAGATTGCTCTTCTCAGAGCCCCTACTCAGTTTTGAGTGGCAGAGTGTGCAAACCGCGCTCAGTTTGTCATCCGCACAAACATTAAAAAATCTCCACACCACAGAAGTACGAGGCCTCGATGGGGGAGCTTCGCGCGACTGCCCGCTGCCGGGAACAGCTTCGGCCGTGCTGGCTGTGGCCTCACTACTCTGTCCTCTGCCTGTGGACATCCCTCTGCCTGTGGACATCCCTCTGCCTGTGGACATCCCTCTGCCTGTGGACATCCCTCTGCCTCTTGCTGCCTTTTTCGGTGCTGCGCAGACCACCACCTCTCCACTGCTTTCCCCGCTGGACATCACCCCTGGCCAAGTGGGGTCGGTCATTTCGTCATCCACCACCTCCTCTTCCTCACTCTGCTCCTCCTCCTGCCCACTGGACATTCCAACAGCCTCCCTTGATGGCAACTGCGTCTCATCATCATCATCGCTCATGATAACACATGCTGGTTCAGGGTCCACATCAGCAGGAGATGGCGAAAACTCAAGTGTTTGGGCATCACTACAAACAAATTCCTCTGCTAGCTCCTGGGATTCTTCCGGCACATCTGAAAAAGGACCCGAAAAGAGCTCCTGGGAGGGGTCAAGGGTGGGATGACTCTGTTGGCCAGGTGTGGAGGAAGGAGGGTCAGAGTGAGACTGTGTGGATGACTGGCTGGTGGACAACTGTGTGGAAGCGCTATCGGCTATCCATTGCACCACCTGTTCAACCTGCTCAGGCCTCAACAGCGGTGTAACTCGCCCCCTGCTTAACTGTCCCATAAAGGCAGGGATTCTGGATGAGTGGGATCCTGGCTGACCCTCACCAGCACGCATTGTATCCCCACTGGCTTCAACAAGGCCACCAACAGCATTTCCGCGCCCCCGTCCTCGTCCACGTCCGATTCCGCTAGCCCCCCTCCGCATTTTATTTTTTTTTGGTTGCAAATACAATATTTGGGTATATAATTAGGTATGTGAAATAATTTAGCAAGAGAACGCACAGTATAGTGGCCAATTAAAAGGCCTAGATATTGTATATTTCAAGGTACACAGCCGTGTACTAACTGCTCAGACGGTGGGTATTTACACCAGGTATGTGAAATAATTTAGCAAGAGAACGCACAGTACAGTGGCCAATTAAAAGGCCTAGATATTGTATATTTCAAGGTACACTGCCGTGTACTAACTGTACAGACGGTGGGTATTTACACCAGGTATGTGAAATAATTTAGCAAGAGAACGCACAGTACAGTGGCCAATTAAATGGCCTAGATATTGTATATTTCAAGGTACACAGCCGTGTACTAACTGAACAGACGGTGGGTATTTACACCAGGTATGTGAAATAATTTAGCAAGAGAACGCACAGTACAGTGGCCAATTAAAAGGCCTAGATATTGTATATTTCAAGGTACACAGCCGTGTACTAACTGAACAGACGGTGGGTATTTACACCAGGTATGTGAAATAATTTAGCAAGAGAACGCCACAGTACAGTGGCCAATTAAAAGGCCTAGATATTGTATATTTCAAGGTACACAGCCGTGTACTAACTGAACAGACGGTGGGTATTTACACCAGGTATGTGAAATAATTTAGCAAGAGAACGCACAGTACAGTGGCCAATTAAAAGGCCTAGATATTGTATATTTCAAGGTACACTGCCGTGTACTAACTGTACAGACGGTGGGTATTTACACCAGGTATGTGAAATAATTTAGCAAGAGAACGCACAGTACAGTGGCCAATTAAATGGCCTAGATATTGTATATTTCAAGGTACACAGCCGTGTACTAACTGAACAGACGGTGGGTATTTACACCAGGTATGTGAAATAATTTAGCAAGAGAACGCACAGTACAGTGGCCAATTAAAAGGCCTAGATATTGTATATTTCAAGGTACACAGCCGTGTACTAACTGAATAGACGGTGGGTATTTACACCAGGTATGTGAAATAATTTAGCAAGAGAACGCACAGTACAGTGGCCAATTAAAAGGCCTAGATATTGTATATTTCAAGGTACACAGCCGTGTACTAACTGCTCAGACGGTGGGTATTTACACCAGGTTTTTAAAATAATTTAGCAAGAGAACGCACAGTATAGTGGCAAATTAAAAGGCCTAGATATTGTATATTTCGAGGTACACTGCCGTGTACTAACTGTACAGACGGTGGGTATTTACACCAGGTATGTGAAATAATTTAGCAAGAGAACGCACAGTACAGTGGCCAATTAAATGGCCTAGATATTGTATATTTCAAGGTACACAGCCGTGTACTAACTGAACAGACGGTGGGTATTTACACCAGGTATGTGAAATAATTTAGCAAGAGAACGCACAGTACAGTGGCCAATTAAAAGGCCTAGATATTGTATATTTCAAGGTACACAGCCGTGTACTAACTGAACAGACGGTGGGTATTTACACCAGGTATGTGAAATAATTTAGCAAGAGAACGCACAGTACAGTGGCCAATTAAAAGGCCTAGATATTGTATATTTCAAGGTACAACTGCCGTGTACTAACTGTACAGACGGTGGGTATTTACACCAGGTATGTGAAATAATTTAGCAAGAGAACGCACAGTACAGTGGCCAATTAAATGGCCTAGATATTGTATATTTCAAGGTACACAGCCGTGTACTAACTGAACAGACGGTGGGTATTTACACCAGGTATGTGAAATAATTTAGCAAGAGAACGCACAGTATAGTGGCCAATTAAAAGGCCTAGATATTGTATATTTCAAGGTACACAGCCGTGTACTAACTGAACAGACGGTGGGTATTTACACCAGGTATGTGAAATAATTTAGCAAGAGAACGCACAGTACAGTGGCCAATTAAAAGGCCTAGATATTGTATATTTCAAGGTACACAGCCGTGTACTAACTGAACAGACGGTGGGTATTTACACCAGGTATGTGAAATAATTTAGCAAGAGAACGCACAGTACAGTGGCCAATTAAAAGGCCTAGATATTGTATATTTCAAGGTACACAGCCGTGTACTAACTGCTCAGACGGTGGGTATTTACACCAGGTTTTTAAAATAATTTAGCAAGAGAACGCACAGTATAGTGGCAAATTAAAAGGCCTAGATATTGTATATTTCAAGGTACACTGCCGTGTACTAACTGTACAGACGGTGGGTATTTACACCAGGTATGTGAAATAATTTAGCAAGAGAACGCACAGTACAGTGGCCAATTAAATGGCCTAGATATTGTATATTTCAAGGTACACAGCCGTGTACTAACTGAACAGACGGTGGGTATTTACACCAGGTATGTGAAATAATTTAGCAAGAGAACGCACAGTACAGTGGCCAATTAAAAGGCCTAGATATTGTATATTTCAAGGTACACAGCCGTGTACTAACTGAACAGACGGTGGGTATTTACACCAGGTATGTGAAATAATTTAGCAAGAGAACGCACAGTATAGTGGCCAATTAAAAGGCCTAGATATTGTATATTTCAAGGTACACAGCCGTGTACTAACTGTACAGACGGTGGGTATTTACACCAGGTATGTGAAATAATTTAGCAAGAGAACGCACAGTACAGTGGCCAATTAAAAGGCCTAGATATTGTATATTTCAAGGTACACAGCCGTGTACTAACTGAACAGACGGTGGGTATTTACACCAGGTATGTGAAATAATTTAGCAAGAGAACGCACAGTACAGTGGCCAATTAAAAGGCCTAGATATTGTATATTTCAAGGTACACAGCCGTGTACTAACTGCTCAGACGGTGGGTATTTACACCAGGTTTTTAAAATAATTTAGCAAGAGAACGCACAGTATAGTGGCAAATTAAAAGGCCTAGATATTGTATATTTCAAGGTACACTGCCGTGTACTAACTGTACAGACGGTGGGTATTTACACCAGGTATGTGAAATAATTTAGCAAGAGAACGCACAGTACAGTGGCCAATTAAATGGCCTAGATATTGTATATTTCAAGGTACACAGCCGTGTACTAACTGAACAGACGGTGGGTATTTACACCAGGTATGTGAAATAATTTAGCAAGAGAACGCACAGTACAGTGGCCAATTAAAAGGCCTAGATATTGTATATTTCAAGGTACACAGCCGTGTACTAACTGAACAGACGGTGGGTATTTACACCAGGTATGTGAAATAATTTAGCAAGAGAACGCACAGTATAGTGGCCAATTAAAAGGCCTAGATATTGTATATTTCAAGGTACACAGCCGTGTACTAACTGTACAGACGGTGGGTATTTACACCTGGTATACAAAAAGGGTATTGCAGGCACACAGAACCCAGAACACTAGAGCCAAATAAACTGTATTTAAAAAATAAAATAAAATTCACAGCCGTATACTGCCAGATCAGATGGTGCATATACACACTAGTTATATAACAGGGTTTTTCAGCCAAAAAGAACGCTGAACAGTAGTGCCAAATATAGTTTGGTATGTAGCAGAGCACCTAATACACCACTAATGCCTCTCTCTGTCCCTACTCCAGCAGCTATCCCTGAATACGGCAGCCGTTCTCTGTAAAGTGTATCTTGTAGTAAAGCTATCACTGTAGTGCACTATAGTAGCCCTGATAAGGGCTTTTAATCACGCTCCTGCCTGTCCAACTGCTAAAACCTGTCTGTCCCTTCTCCAGCCTCTGTCCCTGACTAAGTTCACGCAGCATATGCGTACGAGCAGGAAGAGCTGAGTTTTTAATATTCGAGGTCACATGGTTTTTCCAGCCAATCCATGTAGACGCTGTTTTCGCGCTGCCAGCGTGCTCAGCGTGCCTGTCATACCCCCCCTGCATGTTGATTGGTGGAAAAAGAGCGCCAGGGAAGGTGGGAGGGGAAACGAATTCTAAGTGCGCCATCGCCGTTATACTCGATTGAAATCGAGTATGCCGAATAGCGTAGTATTCGATCGAATACCGGCTCGATCGAACACTACTCGCTCATCTCTATTAATATATAAATAAAAAACAGACAATATGAAAACATATCCTGTTATGAATAATCAATAACAATTACAAGGTTTATACAACTGGTGAAACAGAGTAATGAATGGGTCAAAGCATTTTTCTGGAATCCCAGCAGAAAACAATACTGTCAGTTGTACGCCCACTTAAAATAGCTAATATCATTTAGCTTGCATTCTGCTTGATAAAAAAATGTGAAACATGCGTACATCATAGATCAAGGGTGTGTTGAGGAGTGAACTTTAATTCAATGACTATGCAAAATGAAGCAGGGGATTTGAATTTCCATAATGTAAAAAAAAAACAGAACTATACCATCTCCATGAACCTGCAAAATATTTGTATTGTGTATTTTTGTATTTTTCACCAGGCACCCCCTCTTAATTTTTGAGGGGTACTATAAAAAAAGTGATGTTTCATTCACAGGATATTATTGGATGTTGTATAGCTGCATTGTTCAATGGCAGAAATATGTATTGTGTCCAACTGATGTAGATATGAGGTAGGGGATTTGAAATTCCAGAATGGAGAGACCAGAACTATGAAATCTCCATGAACCTGCAAAATTTTTGTATACTGTAGAAGGAAGTGTTGGATGTGTATATATATATATATATATATATATATATATAAATATATAGATATATACATATATATATACACAACACAAGAACAGCAGCACAAGTCTTGAATGGAGATGGTGGTGCAATCCCTCACGGCTAAGGATATTAAGCCGGATATATAGAACAATGGAGAATGAGGCAGCACTCAGATGTGGTGAAGATAGTGGACCTTCTGCATTGTCTGGAATAAAGGTCCACTATCTTCACCACCTCTGAGTGCTGCCTCGTTCTCCATTGTTCTATATATATATATATATATATATATATATATATATATATATATATACTCCCTTAATCTGCATGTATATATATATATATATATATATATATATATATATATATATATGTATATTGGCCTAGGCTGGCCAGTGGGAGCGTATGTATTTATATGGTGCCTCTAGTAATATATATATTTATATATTATTATGCCCCCAGTAATATATATTATGCCCCCAGAAATATATATATTAATGTCCAGTACAGAGGTAAATACATAGATATACATGTATGCCCCTATATTACATGTATATCTATGTAAGTTTATGACTCCCATTCACAGATGCCCCCCCTATAACCACCTGCAGGCGCATACCAGCCCTCCTGCAGGAGGGAGATGCCGCCCTTAAGACTGGACAAGCAATGTCCAGTCTCAGGCACATCAAAGGACAGAAATAAGATCCTCTGCCCTTTGTTAAACACCTCCGGCAGCGCCTGAGATGCATAGCAATTCACAGGCGGGAGGATCAAAGAGATCCTCCGCCTCGGAACAAGAGCAGGTGTGCGCGGGCAGGTGCGGTGATGTCATATCACCGCGCCGGCCCACGTGCACTTGCCAGCCGGCGCGCTCGCACGCCAGCGGCACGGGCCACTCAGGAGCGAGCATGGCCGAGCTTAGATAGCCCGGCCCCCCTGCGCTCATCAGGATTGAGCCCTGCTGCACTCCAAGCAAGAATCATCCCCTGCAAAACGAGCAAAAACCAAGTGGGTATTAACCCCTGGACAACGAGCCTGCAAGCAAGGATCGTCCCTAGAAACGAGCATTAACCCCTGGATGGCTAAGTAACCCCTATACCACCAACGATCTCATCCTCCCCTGATATTAACCCCTATAACCCTATACCACCAACGAATTAACCCTTTACATAAAACCTATCCCTGCCATAATCCCAAATTCATAACCCTATACCACCAACAAATTCCCTGACATCCATAACCCTATATAATTACATTAACCCTTTTTCTGACATATCCCTGACATCCATAACCCTATATCACCAACCCCATTATATTAACCCTTTCCTTGCCAATATACATTTCATATTCACCACTGCATTACCCATCATCCCTGCTGCCTTATTAACACTTTGTCTGCCAGCCTTATCTTTGTGTAATTTAACCCTTTATTTCCTTATGGACAGTAACGTAGTTAGGCTTGGGAGGGCTTGCAATCTGTGTTTTGTGTGAGTGTATATTTAGATAGTATTGTAGGTGGAATTAAAGAAGACCTGTCACCACTCCTGACATTCCTGTTTTAATAGCTTCATGCATTCCCCATGTAATAACAATTCTGGAGCATCTATTCTTATGTCTGTATGTTGTGCCATTCCTTTATTATTTCTACTGGAAGTTATATATGAATTGCTAGCAGTCTGCAGTAAGGGTACAGAGGGGAGGTAACACGTTGGGGGGGGGGGGGTGTACCTGCACAGTCTCACTTTATCCAATCAGTACTGCCATTGTCAGACTGTGCAGGTACACACCCCCAACTTGTTACCTCCCCTCTGTACCCTTACTGAAGGCTAATAGCAATTTATTCATAACTTCTAGTATAAATAATAAAGGAATGGCACAACATAGAACCATAAGATTAGATGTTCCAGAATTGTTATTACATGGGGAATGCATGGAGTTATTAAAACAGGCATGTCAGGAGTGGTGAAAGGTCCTCTTTAAGTGGGATTGTGTAGTGTGGTTAGATTTCATATTGTTTTGTATAAAATAATTAGACTGTAGACTTGATTGTATTAATAAATATTTTATTGATATAAAATGGTTTACAGTGTCTTTATAGTCGCAACACAGCATAGTCCTTGTACGTAGCTCAGGTCGAGTATAGGCAATAGGTAGTAACATGGAAATAAATAGGCGGAGCTAGCTTACGCCTATTTATGAATATTAATTATTGGTAATACGCAAAATATTAATTATTATTCCCTACAACATTGACGAGCCAGGGCCCATTGCGGAGAATTTGTATCTGTGTTTAGCTTTGACAAGAGAGGTCGCTTATTCTGTGAATTAACCAGGCAAGAGGGACGTGGACAGCGGTTTCTGTACGTCCAAAGGCCTGGTAATTCGGACAGGTGTCGCGACTTTTCAGACGGAGCTGAATACAGCGCAATATCTTTCGCAAAAGAACCTAGATCTTTTTTTATTTTGTGTTTAACGGTTTTTCTGTTGCACTTAAACGATCCGAGAAAGACAACATGCAAGTGAGCCAAGGAAGAAGATCCATACTGTCACCTAGAGAGGACTATCGCCAGTGGTGCTGAGTGGAAGAAGTCCAGCTGGTCAGGAGAAGGTGCTCCGGATACTACAGGACCTTCTTCAAGCAGCAAAAGAAGGACAACTAGGATCAGAACCAGAGAAGATGGCGACCTCCAAAAAAGTGAATATGGACCTCTCCACACTGCAACACTTAGCTAAGCATAGCACGTTTAATTCCATCCTCCCCACCTCGTACAACTCCACAGAAATGTTGTGGTCCGATTTGTTAACACAAGCATGTAGTTACTTAAAGCTTTGTGTTAACAAGCGGACGGTATTAAACAAAGCAATAAAAACGGCTTCAAGTGCTAGCCAAACTTGTGCATACATTTGAGGATAGCATTTGGGAGCATGTTGCACTGGTTTCTCGATCAACGGAGACATTTCCTCCGACCATTCATTGCCAGTGCTGTGCCAGTAATTTGCAGCAGGTTTCGGCATTGCGGGAACAGCTGGCAGTGAATGAGCAGTCTTCCGCTGACCGAGATATGCAGGTGGCTAAAATAGAGTCACAGTTGGTAGAGTTGCAGAGGCAAAAAGAGGAACTTGAGGCTCAGTTGACTCAGTCTTATGCCTTCAAGGCCTTCAAGGAACGGGCTGCCTCTACTGACGTGACTGTAGCCAAATTGAATGATGAGGTTGCTGCTAGGTCTCGCTTGATGACCGGTATGCAACACGTCATCAGTAATTTTTAAAGTTGGTGCAGGCCCTTTCTCTTTCTGTAAAGTCAGGGCCAGAATCCCCAACAATTTTGCACTCTCCAGGGCAAAAAGGGGGGAGGAGAGATATCTGTAACAGGCCAAATCTCCAAAAATTTGAGCCTGTCCAGATGATAAAAAAGAATGCAATGATTTCTTGTAAAAGAAATATTGTAAAGAGTGCCTTCCTGAGAATGGAACAGCTCAGAAGGAGGGAGCATGACTGCAGTGTGGACGGACCTAAACCATGCAGGGCAAACATCAGGTGTTTTGCATGTGCTGGCTTAGGTCATATAGCGAAACACTGCAGGACAGGTAAGTATAGGACACAAAGGACAAGAGATCAAATTAGGTGTTTTAGGTGTGGGAACGAAGGACACATTGCAAAGAATTGCCCTTGCGCAAGTGACTGCAATGTGTCCAGTAGGAAAATCCCAGTAACAAATTGTACAGTGGGGCCTAGCCAGGTTGGCCATAAAAGAGCTACCACTCAGCGGCTTACTGTACGCCTCATCAGGTGCTGAAGGGTCAAAATGGCCAATCTAGGCTAGAGAATGTTTGACACCCCTGTGCTAGTTGTTACATTGTTTGTTCCCTGTGTATGTCTGTGTCCTGTGCTTTTGTTACCTGTTTTTTTTTATGTTGATGGTGGCAGTCTTTGTTTACAAGTGTGTCTCGCTTTGCTGATTTTCGTAATTTGCATTCCCCGCTGTGAGTCCAGGCTTGGCTGTTTTTGATTTATTCTGGTGTCTACTTTGGGTAGGGCTGTGCTATACTGTACTATGGACTGAGGGAGGTGTTGGTTTGCGGACAGCTAACATTGGTACACGGTGCAGTGTGATGTTACTCTGTGCAGCCAAGGTCTCAGTTCCAGACAGGTGGCATTGTTCTGCTCAGGTTTTTCGGTAGGGTTGTGTTATGCTTGGATCGGGGCAGGGAGTGGGCTGCAGACAGGCAACATTGGCACACGGTTCAGTGTGATGTTGCACTGTGCACTCACTTTCTGGTCCGGACAGGTGGCATAGCTCTGATTGAGGTTGACAACAGAGTGTGGCCTGTGTTTTTGTGTTGTGGAGTCCTGAAGAGTCAAGGCAATATTTTTTGCCATGGATTCTACAGACCTCCACAACACAGGTTAACAGGGGGAAATCAGACTGGGAACACATGAGTAAGACAGGCAGGGGCGTAGCTATAGGGGAAGCAGGGGAAGCGGCTGCTTTGGGGCCCCAACTCAAAAGGGGCCCATCCAGGAGAAGGACTAAAAGATTTTATTGTCAGGGCCCCCTCAACAGCATTATACAATGACATTATATACAGTGACACTGTAGATAACGTATGGAGCGGCTGCTGGGCCTCGTCTGACTACTCACAGTAGAGAAGGTTGAGAAGAAGCTGCTGGTGAAGGAGGGCCCGTTCAAAAATTTGCTGTGGGGCCCAGTCATTTTTAGTTATGCCACTGAAGACAGGGATGCTGTGCCATCAAGAAAAAATGATGCTTCATCTACAGCTCCCCTCAGATATCTTAACCTATTAGGGTGGCCATCCTTATCTGTTAGTTCAGAGGGATGTGCGGCAGAGGATGGGATCCTCTGAAGGTTGAGTGTTCTTACACCAGTGTTGGGATAATGAGGGGTCCTGTTAGAGGAAGGTCAGCCCAATACCTTTCTCAACACTTGGGTCAACGGTATTGGTGTTGGAAGTGCTGCAACTAATTGCACCATGAAGGGAGAAATCCCTCAGGAGCGCTGGGCATTTTCTTATATCCTAGGAAGAATACCATAGGACAGCAAGGAAGTACCCTGATGATGACAAGGAAGGAACTGGACATTCGCCCAGGACACTCTCGTGTGGCTCCAGAGGATCCAGCTTGGTTTTGGCCAAGCAACTCTTGTTAGACTATGGCTAAGATGAAAAGCTCAGAGGTCTATAAGAGTCTACAATAACCAAGCCACGATCCAGTTGGAGAATTACTGGACTAAGAAGACGGATGTGTCCTGGTGGGTGAGCAGCTAAAGTCCAAAGCTAAAGTCCAAAGGTCCTAAATGTTTTTGTTTTTTTTATCCACCCTGGTTTTATACACTTCTGGTTCTTGTTCTACATGGGACTGTGCAAGAGACTTGTGGACAATCACCCCAGAACCAGATAGAACATCACAAAGATAACCGGAGAAGATGGCTCAGGACGTAACTCTGGTGAAATCCTGAAGCTAGAGGCTTCATTTGCTTTCCTATGAGGATCAGGATGTAGGAGGACGTACGCCAACCTGAAACCCCATAGTAGTGTACATATTGTTGTTTTCTATTGTTGGGTGGGGGTGGGACAGTGTGTATGAGAGAATGGGGACAAGAGTAGGGCATGCTAGGGACAGGACCACGGATTTGTCACCCCAACCATAAGAACGGTGCAGTTCGTAAGGGATGGACTGAATGACAGTTAGGGCGGTGTTCTTTTCCTGCAGTTAGAATTTAGGTACTCTGACATCACCTCACACTCCAGAAATTCTGACCTGCCTTGTAAAGACCTACTTATCTGTCCATGGGAGAACTTCTTCAACGACAGAGTCTGGAATCAAGATGAAAGAAGTGTCGGGAGAAAGTCTGAAAGGAGGCCATTCCACAGTTGCTACGTGGTTGGACCTAGAAGATTGAGAGTGAAGCCGTCCCAGAGTTTGAAGACGACAGTGGGAGCAGCTGGATACTTGAAGACCAACATTACAAGAAGATTGAGAGTAAAGCCATCCCAGAAGTCTGACCAATAGATGATGACGGTGGGAGAAGCTGACGATAAAGGCGAGGATGGTTTATCCTGTGGACAGAGACGCTGGGTTATGGTGAAAGGCAGGGAAGAGGTCTAAGCCACGAGGATAGATGTCTAAGTACCTAAGGATGGGATTTTTCTTCAGTCCATCCTGAACTGTTATCCGTTATGAGTGGGGTTAAGGAGGCAAATACGTCCCAACACTTTCCCCAAAATTTGTCGTGTTCCCGACAACAGGGGGATTGTAGAAGGAAGTGTTGGATGTAAGTAATGTCCAGTCTAGGGCACATCAAAGGACAGAGGATCGATAAGATCCATTGCCCTTTGTTAAACACCTCCGGCAGCGCCGGAGATGTTTAACATAAGAGGGACAGGGAAACAAAAGGTTTCCCTGCCCCTGTGTGCCGCGCACCTCCGGCACTGTAATTACAGCGCCGGAGATGCATAGCAATTCACAGGCGGGAGGATCAAACAGATCCTCCACCTGGAAACAAGAGCAGGTGTGAGCAGGCAGGTGCGGTGACGTCATATCACCACGCCGGCCCACGTGCACTTGCTTAAATAGCCCGGCCACCCTGCGCTTATAAGGATTGAGCCGGGCTGCCCCTACAAGATGATCATCCCCAAAGGACCAACGAGCAAGCCCCTGGAGATGGCTGAGTATAATTAACCCAATGAATCCACTATCCCCACTGCCACCAATGCTTTAAACCATGATTCCCCCTGCATTAACCCCTGTCACTATACCACCAACGACCATATATTAACCCCTTCATTCCATAGCCCCAGAACCACCAATGAATTAACCCCTTCATTTTCCCCTGAACCACCAATGCTTTAAACCATGATTCCCCCTGCATTAAGCCCTGCCACTATACCACCAATGACCATATATTAACCCCTTCATTCCATAGCCCCTGAACCACCAATGCATTTACCCCTTATTTTTTAACCCCTACATTCCCCAGGCAATATTTACCCTTTACCTGCCATTTATTGTGTTTAACCCTTTCGCCCCTAGAGACAGTTAGAGATTAGGCTGGGGAGGGCGCCGCAATTGCCGTTGCGGTAATTATATATATTTTAAGTATTTCTGTGTGAGTGTATGTGTCAGCTAGTTTGTGGGAGGAGTTTCTACGTGGGTTTGTGTAGTGTAGCTAGGTTTTATTCTGTGTTGTGTGTAACTATATATATACATATATATATATATATATATATATATATATATACACTCACCGGCCACTTTATTAGGTACACCATGCTAGTAACGGGTTGGACCCCCATTTGCCTTCAGAACTGCCTCAATTCTTCGTGGCATAGATTCAACAAGGTGCTGGAAGCATTCCTCAGAGATTTTGGTCCATATTGACATGATGGCATCACACAGTTGCCGCAGATTTGTCGGCTGCACATCCATGATGCGAATCTCCCGTTCCACCACATCCCAAAGATGCTCTATTGGATTGAGATCTGGTGACTGTGGAGGCCATTTGAGTACAGTGAACTCATTGTCATGTTCAAGAAACCAGTCTGAGATGATTCCAGCTTTATGACATGGCGCATTATCCTGCTGAAAGTAGCCATCAGATGTTGGGTACATTGTGGTCATAAAGGGATGGACATGGTCAGCAACAATACTCAGGTAGGCTGTGGCGTTGCAACGATGCTCAATTGGTACCAAGGGGCCCAAAGAGTGCCAAGAAAATATTCCCCACACCATGACACCACCACCACCAGCTTGAACCGTTGATACAAGGCAGGATGGATCCATGCTTTCATGTTGTTGACGCCAAATTCTGACCCTACCATCCGAATGTCGCAGCAGAAATCGAGACTCATCAGACCAGGCAACGTTTTTCCAATCTTCTACTGTCCAATTTCGATGAGATTGTGCAAATTGTAGCCTCAGTTTCCTGTTCTTAGCTGAAAGGAGTGGCACCCGGTGTGGTCTTCTGCTGCTGTAGCCCATCTGCCTCAAAGTTTGACGTACTGTGCGTTCAGAGATGCTCTTCTGCCTACCTTGGTTGTAACGGGTGGCAATTTGAGTCACTGTTGCCTTTCTATCAGATCGAACCTGTCTGCCCATTCTCATCTGACCTCTAACATCAACAAGGCATTTCCGCCCACAGAACTGCCGCTCACTGGATGTTTTTTCTTTTTCGGACCATTCTCTGTAAACCCTAGAGATGGTTGTGCGTGAAAATCCCAGTAGATCAGCAGTTTCTGAAATACTCAGACCAGCCCTTCTGGCACCAACAACCATGCCACGTTCAAAGGCACTCAAATCACCTTTCTTCCCCATACTGATGCTCGGTTTGAACTGCAGGAGATTGTCTTGACCATGTCTACATGCCTAAATGCACTGAGTTGCCGCCATGTGATTGGCTGATTAGAAATTAAGTGTTAACGAGCAGTTGGACAGGTGTACCTAATAAAGTGGCCGGTGAGTGTATATATATATATATATATATATACACCAGCTAAAGGACCCGGCTTCACCCGGGTATATTTAATCTATTTCATTTAATGTTTGTGTGTGTCGTTAAAAGATATTGAGAGTGATCTCTACAGTGCCCGCCCCTTAACAGAAACATCCACAGCGCCCTCCCCTTTAATTCTGACCTCCACAGCAGCTAGGGTGGCCACTGTCTCCACCCCAAAAAGCCGGACCTCACCGGCCATTCCCCCAAACGTGAAGCAGCGCCCCCGATCCCCATGAAGCCACACCACTAAAAATGAGGCCACGCCCCCTGGCTCCACGAAGAAACTGTCTGAGCGTGAGCTACTGAAAGGGTGGACGTCCCTGCGTCCCTGCTTGGACGGAGAACAAGAAGCCAGAAAACTGAACTGTCCAGCCTAAAGCGGGCATCTGGCACCCTAAATCAGCCTGCCCCTAGGGTGGCGAGGCCGGTTTTAGGC
>ONZH01000163.1:0-205094 GCA_900303285.1 Rhinella marina | reverse complement strand
ATGTGCCGTCAGTGAGATATAGTGTCCCTGCCCGGCAGCACTTGTCCACGTGTCCGTGGTTAGGTGGACCTTCTCAGAAACAGCGTTGGTCAGGGCACGGATGATGTTCTGTGACACGTGCTGGTGTAGGGCTGGGACGGCACATCGGGAAAAATAGTGGCGGCTGGGGGACGGAATACCGAGGGGCAGCCACCGCCATGAGATTTCGAAAAGGCCTCGGTCTCTACCAGCCTATAGGGCAGCATCTCCAGGCCTCAGCAATTTGGAGATGTGGACGTTGAGGGCTTGGGCATGTGGGTGGGTGGAACTGTATTTCCTCTTGCGCTCCAGCGTCTGCTGTAAAGACAGCTGAACGCTGCGCTGGGACACGTTGGTGGACGCTGTGGAGGATCGTGGAGGCGAAGGTGTGGTTTTCCGGCGGAGGCGCTTCGTGCCGGGGTCCTGGGCAGGGGGTTGACTAGCAGAGGCAGCGAGTGACGCAGGGGGTTGACTAGCAGAGGCAGCGAGTGACACAGGGGAAGGAGCAGTGGTGGGACCCGCAGGAGGTGGTGAACGGCCTTGGTTCCATTGAGTGGGGTGTTTAGCACTCATGATGCCTGCGCATGCTGGTGGTGGTTAGGCTAGTAGTGGTGGCACCCCTGCTGATCCTGGTGTGGCACAGGTTGCACAACCCACAGTCCGTCGGTCATCCTCACTTTCCTTAAAGAACCTCCAGACTTGCAAACATCTAGGCCTCGCCACGGGAGCTTCACTACGTGAAACAGTTGCTGCTGATGCACCAGCTCTGGCCCTGCTTCTCCCTCTGGCCACACCACTGCCTCTTACAACCTGTTTCTGGTCAGCACTCGCCTCCGCCTCAGAAGCACTGTCTTCACTCGGCATAGTCAACCCAGCTTTGGTCAGTCACCTCATCATCCTCCGATTCCTCAGTCTGCTCCCCCCTCGGAATTCCTCCCCTAACAACAACTTCACCACTGTCTGACAACCGTGTCCTCCTCATCGTCTGACACCTCTTTACAAACTTCTTCCACTAACTCAAACATTGTCATCATCATCACCCACAGACTGCGACAGTTGGAAAACTTGGGCATCGAGAACGAGGTCAGCAGCAACCTGAGAAGTGGTTTGTGACTCTGGAAGGGTCCAGAAAACAGTTCCTGAGAGTATGCCGGATCACCATTCCAAATTTTCCTGGGAGGGGGCAGACTGGGGGGACGGAGGTTGAGGTGGAGGAGCCATAGGAGTGCTCCCTTGGGTAACGTGGGTGGACTGCGTGGAAGACTGACTGGTGGACAAATTACTTGAAGCATTGTCCGCCAATCCACGAGATCAGCTGTTCGCACTGTTGTGGTTTCAACAGTCCTCTACCACGGTCCCTGTAAGTTGAGACATGAAGCTAGGGAGTGTAACTCTGCGGCATTCCACAGCTCCCTCATCAGCAGATACTGTCTCACCCTGCCCAGGACCACGGCCTCTGCCCCTGCAGTAATTGAATGCCCACGCCCACGCCCTCGTCCTCGACCCTTAGCCCTGGGGTTCAACATTTTTTGTATATAAGTGTATGATATAAAAAAAAAAATTAAACGGGCCTGGTGTACTGAAACCCACAAACTTGTTCAGTCTGGTAGAATTAAGTGACGTACAGAAAGTGTCACCTGGACAGTATATACGGATGGGAGCGAGTGTGCTGAACTGTGACACACAGACAGGTTACACACAGCTGAGTAAAATGGATTTGTATCACTGAACTAAAACAACTGAAAAAAGAATTTTTTTTTTATACTTTGTTTTTTGGGAACGTGACGTGCAGGAACTATGGTAGAACTCACTGACACCCTGTTAACGGTGGCTATTTAGTCTGCGACCCAGACAAATGTCGCACAGAGAATTTTCTGGATCAAGCGGTAGATGATATTGGTAGCAAATGACTTGGTTGTATTCTGTGACGTACAGAAAGTGTCACCTGGACAGTATATACGGATGGGAGCGAATGTGCTGAACTGTGACACACAGAAAGGTTACACACAGCTGAGTAAAATGGATTTGTATCACTGAGCTAAAACAACTGAAAAACTAATTTTTTTTTTATATTTGTTTTTTTATATTTTTTTTTAAATTTTGTTTTTTTGGGAACGTGACGTGCAGGAACTATGGTAGAACTCACTGACACCCTGTTAACGGTGGCTATTTAGTCTGCGACCCAGACAAATGTCGCACAGAGAATTTTCTGGATCAAGCGGTAGATGATATTGGTAGCAAATGACTTGGTTGTATTCTGTGACGTACAGAAAGTGTCACCTGGACAGTATATACGGATCGGAGCGAATGTGCTGAACTGTGACACACAGAAAGGTTACACACAGCTGAGTAAAATGGATTTGTATCACTGAGCTAAAACAACTGAAAAAAATCATTTTTTTTTATATTTGTTTTTTTATATTTTTTAAAAAATTTTGTTTTTTTGGGAACGTGACGTGCAGGAACTATGGTAGAACTCACTGACACCCTGTTAACCGTGGCTATTTAGTCTGCGACCCAGACAAATGTCGCACAGAGAGTTTTCTGGATCAAGCTGTAGATGATATTGGTAGCAAATGACTTGGTTGTATTCTGTGACGTACAGAAAGTGTCACCTGGACAGTATATACGGATCGGAGCGAATGTGCTGAACTGTGACACACAGAAAGGTTACACACAGCTGAGTAAAATGGATTTGTATCACTGAGCTAAAACAACTGAAAAACTAATTTTTTTTTTATATTTGTTTTTTTATATTTTTTTAAAAATTTTGTTTTTTTGGGAACGTGACGTGCAGGAACTATGGTAGAACTGACTGACACCCTGTTAACGGTGGCTATTTAGTCTGCGACCCAGACAAATGTTGCACAGAGAATTTTCTGGATCAAGCTGTAGATGATATTGGTAGCAAATGACTTGGTTGTATTCTGTGACGTACAGAAAGTGTCACCTGGACAGTATATATGGATCGGAGCGAATGTGCTGAACTGTGACACACAGAAAGGTTACACACAGCTGAGTAAAATGGATTTGTATCACTGAACTAAAACAACTGAAAAAATAATTTTTTTTTTATATTTTGGTTTTTTTGGGAACGTGACGTGCAGGAACTATGGTAGAACTCACTGACACCCTGTTAACGGTGGCTATTTAGTCTGCGACCCAGACAAATGTCGCACAGAGAGTTTTCTGGATCAAGCTGTAGATGATATTGGTAGCAAATGACTTGGTTGTATTGTGTGACGTACAGAAAGTGTCACCTGGACAGTATATACGGATCGGAGCGAATGTGCTGAACTGTGACACACAGAAAGGTTACACACAGCTGAGTAAAATGGATTTGTATCACTGAGCTAAAACAACTGAAAAACTAATTTTTTTTTATATTTGTTTTTTTATATTTTTTTTTAAATTTTGTTTTTTTGGGAACGTGACGTGCAGGAACTATGGTAGAACTCACTGACACCCTGTTAACGGTGGCTATTTAGTCTGCGACCCAGACAAATGTCGCACAGAGAGTTTTCTGGATCAAGCTGTAGATGATATTGGTAGCAAATGACTTGGTTGTATTCTGTGACGTACAGAAAGTGTCACCTGGACAGTATATACGGATGGGAGCGAATGTACTGAACTGTGACACACAGAAAGGTTACACGCAGCTGAGTAAAATGGATTTGTATCACTGAGCTAAAACAACTGAAAAAATAATTTTTTTTTAATATTTTGTTTTTTTGGGAACGTGACGTGCAGAAACTATGGTAGGACTGACTGACACCCTGTTAACGGTGACTATTTAGTCTGCGACCCAGACAAATGTCGCACAGAGAGTTTTCTGGATCAAGCTGTAGATGATATTGGTAGCAAATGACTTGGTTGTATTCTGTGACGTACAGAAAGTGTCACCTGGACAGTATATACGGATGGGAGCGAATGTACTGAACTGTGACACACAGAAAGGTTACACGCAGCTGAGTAAAATGGATTTGTATCACTGAGCTAAAACAACTGAAAAAATAATTTTTTTTTTATATTTTGTTTTTTTGGGAACGTGACATGCAGAAACTATGGTAGGACTGACTGACACCCTGTTAACGGTGACTATTTAGTCTGCGACCCAGACAAATGTCGCACAGAGAGTTTTCTGGATCAAGCTGTAGATGATATTGGTAGCAAATGACATGGTTGTATTCTGTGACGTACAGAAAGTGTCACCTGGACAGTATATATGGATTGGAGTGAGTCAGTGCTGAACTGTGACACACAGAATGGTTCCACACTGCTGTGTGCAATGGATTTGTATCACTGAGATAGAACAATAAAAAAGAAAACAGGGTTATATATGGCGATAGCTGCACTACTAGTGCCAGCCAGCCAGCCAAGCCAGGAGACAAAAAAAAAATTCTTCTAGCCCTTAGAAGGGCTGTTGGGTTCTTTGTGGGTGATTCCTGCCTAACTGAGAACTAAATTCAGGCCCTAACACTGTCCCTGAAAGGCAGCAGCTCTATCCCTAACGACATCCAGACGGCATCTGAGCCGAGCGCCGCGGCCAGTCACTAGTATATTCCAGGGTCACCTGATCAGGCCAGCCAACCCCTGCTATCGACATGTAAGGGCCCCACGTGATGCTGGGTGTACTGTAGAGTCTCCTGGCTTGTGATTGGCTGTGTTTATAGGCGCCAAAAAAGCACGATGCGGAAGTTGCCATTTCCTCGAGTATGGCGAGATACTCGTCCGAGCTGCGAGTACTTACGAGTACCCTAATACTCGAACGAGCACCAAGCTCGGACGAGTATGCTCGCTCATCTCTAGTGATGACCAATATGGCTGCCCTTATACAGTTGGTCATAGAGTTGGAGTAATTTTGTGATACATTCTCCAAGACGACAAATTTGTATAATGACCTATAACATGCCTCATAACGTTGCCTCTTAAAAATTGAAAAATCTCTTTAAGATACTGATGGTGTCACACTAAATAGGAGTGCACCGCATGGTCAGGATAATCACAACACACATAGACAAGAGATATATCTGAGACCCAGGTCTCATCCAACCCTTGTTCCTGCCTACTTGTACGATTATCTTAATAGTGACCCACAACTGAACGACAGCCCCTACACTGAATAAGTGCAAAGACAAGGGGTAAACAAGGACACAAGATAACACAATGCAGTGAGTCGGTTGACCAAGGTCAAAACCTGGAGCACAAAACTGGACCAGTATGCCAGAAGCAAAAACGTAGTCAAGGGAAAGCCGATTGTCAATATCAGAAGTCAATACCAATGAGCAAGTGACACATGGAGAGTCAAACGAGGTCTGAAAGCTACTGTTGGCTCAATTCTTCTTTTTTTGGCTGTTTGGCTGGTCTGTTATAGTCAATTGGCAATCATTTAGTCTCAGAAAAAGCCATTGAGAGTTGTCAGAGGTCAAAGAGGCTTGAGGCTTTCCTGTGGACACCACATCTGTTTTCTTGTCGTATGCCTTATGAAGGAAAACCCTTTTAAAGTGACAAACTGTATATGACACATGTCATACTACATACTACCAATCTGGTGAATCAGCCATTCCTACTGTCATTCTCAATTTAGATTGGAGATAAACCAGAAAAGATTTGACAGACCATACTTGTAGCTTCCCTAAAAGGGTTTCTCATCCTTTTGAGGGGCCATCATTATTTGATCAATGGAGGTCTGAATTCATCAGCACAAGGAAGGGACTACATTGGTCATTCATACATGTGTGACCTTTAGTACCAGGTACAGCCACCTACTGATATGGACAAACTGTTAATCCTTTAAAGCAATGAAGGGGACTTAGCATTCACAGCTCCTTCATTATTTTTATTATTGGGGTCCTGGAGATCAGACAGCTACTGATGAGACTATGATGGCCTATTCTAAGTATAGGTGTAATACCCCAGTACAACAGATTTGTAATGTTTGTAATGTTAATGTAATGCACCTTGTCTGTTCCAGAATGAGCTCATGTGACCGCCGGGACTAACACAGGAAGCTGCGCTGCCGCTTCCTTCCTGCTTCACCATGCGCCCAGGTACAGCTATCCTCCGGCTGAGGAGAAGACAGAAGCAGTAATAAACCGCTCCTGTCTTCTCCTCAGGGTCCCCGCTCTGTCTGTGAGCTGGGACCCGACCTGCTCCTGCTAGACTGATCAGCGCTGGGATTAAAGCGCTGCCTGCACGTGTATATACTTGCTATCTGCACGGGGCATGTGCAGATAGGACGTATATACACAAATGCCGGTCGTCCAGGGGTTAACATCAAGGGCACCCTTAAGCTACAATCAGGCAGAGAGCCTATGACTACAGGGAGTCCCCCGAGGGAACACAGGGCGCCCCTCCTTCACTGGCCACAGGGAGCACACCATTACACATCACCATCAGGGTCATTACCACATCCACCCTCTGCTCCTGCTCCCCCAGGAGCTTGCTGCATAGGCCATAAATATAATGTTCTGGGATAACAGCTTACCCTTATGTTTTAGTAGACATCAACAACAATGGTGGACTCTGCACTGAATCTGATGGGGGCCACACTGTATAAGTGGGGCGTCTCCTGACTGCGCGGGCAAAGTTATTAAAGGGATAAGGAATTAGATTGGGCATAGGTCCACTTTAAGTAGATTTTTAAGGGGTTAAGTTAAGGGGTTGGGGATCATGTGGTATCCCATGATGCTTTGGTGGAGAGTGTATATATGGGTCCCTCCCTAAGGGTTGGGCCTCTTTTCATCTGGACAGTTGGTAAGAGAAGTGTCCCACCCTCCCTTCCCGTTTTGTTTTCTTTAAAAAAAAATAAGGAAACAAATATTATGTTTTAAAAAAAAAAAAAAAGGGACTGAATAAAAAAGTCACAGCTGGCGGTTTTTAGTAGTGTGTGGAACCATGGAGTGTCTCTGGCCACCGCTTACGCGGGTTGAGGGCTTTCGACCTCATGGCATAAGAAGAAATGGTTAAGCGAATAAAGTTAAGATAAAAGAAGTGAATACGTTTTGAAATAGTTGGTGGTATTGATGATTCAATAAAGCTGTGGCCGAACCCCACCATTAAAAAAAAAGTTGTTGTGTCATTTGATTATTTCAGAATAAAGGGGACTGTTTGGACCTCAAAGGGTTGTCATGCTCCACACAGTCTGGAAACTTGGTTGGGACGGGACTGCAGTCCAGGTTGGGATGCCCAGCAACAAGAATCTGGTGAATCATCTGATGGATGAGCTTTCTTTGAGACAATTACTTAAAGGGAAGTTCAGTTGCTGGGATCCTCAGTCATCAGTTATAGAGATAATGAGAACTATTGTATATAACCTTCATGAAATGAGAGGTCTAAAAATATCTTCTTCGCCATCACCAGGTTCCTAAAGATTGTTGTATACTGTATACTGTACATTTCTGAGATCTCTCAGTGGCAACTTTCATTTCAAGTAACAATGATCCCAAACTGGACACTTCTATGAATGTGCAGCAAGAAAAGTACTGTGTGACAGGGGCGGACACAGACAGCAGAGAGCCCCTGTGCAAAAAATGTGCCTGGCCCCCTCACCCCCCGTGCCAAATTCTCGACCTAACCTATTCCATCCTAACATTACATACAGCAATACAAAACATACAGAGTAAGGTTACTTTCACACCTGCGGCACCACGATCCGGCTGAAAATGCAAGGAATCGGCTGGACCCAAACCACAGCATGCAGCGGTTTGTGTTCTACTGACTCTCTGCATTTTTGCCAGATTGTGGCCGGATCTCTGCCGGAGCCCATTATAGTCAATGGGGCTGGTGGGCATTCTGCATCCAGCAGTGCCAGATCTAGTGAATTCCAGCAGGTTGCTGGACCAACCTGCCAGAATCACTAACGCAGATGTGAAGGTAGCCTAATACAGCGCCCCATACCTCTTACATCCAGTGACTTCTTCTTTGATGTAGATGTTCTCTTTCTTTATCTTCTCCATTCAGACCGGACCACCATGATGATTTCTTTCAGCCATCTCTTCTCTCTGCTGAGTTTGACAGACAAGTTTTCTACTTTTCCATCATCCTCACACCTTCTTTCCCATCATGCACCCCCAATACTGAGACGCTGTGCTCCCCAAAACTATACTGCAAAAACAGATATACCACCTGAAAATACTAATAACACACAGATAGTGCCCCCTTCAATAATTATTGGAACAAAATGCTCTAAAAAATAACTGCACCCAGCAAATAGTGTCCCTAACACTAATAGTGTAACCATAATGTCCCCTAAAAATAACTATGCTAAGCTGTTACTGTGCCAAGGTGCCTCCACAGTAATAGTGCTCCCCAAAATCCCAACAATGGTAATAATTATGTGCCAGAGTGCACTTAGTAGTAATAGTGCCCCTGCAGTAATAATGTCCCCACTGTGTCCCATAAGTAATAATGCTCCCATAGTCCCCCACTTGTAATAAAGCCATAATGCCCCTGGTAGTAATAATTCTCTTTATAATGTGTTACAGTAGAAAAATGCCCCCTTATAATGTGCATCACTACAAAAAATGCCCCGTTTTGTGGCAGTAAAAAAAAAAAACACTCCTCTTAGTGCCCCCAGTAGAGCCAATGTCCCCAGAGTGCCCTCATGTGTTCCAATGACCCATACTGTGTGCCACTAGAAAAAAACACTTAGTGCCCCCAGTTGAGCTTAGGTGCCCATAGTACCCCTTTAATTTGTGCCAGTATAAAATACTCCTATATAGTGCCCCCAGAAGATGCCCCCATAGTGCCCTCCATAATGTGCCAGTATAAAAAAGCCCCTATAGACTGCCCCACATAGATGCTCCCATAATGCTCCTCTCCCCCTTCCCCATAGTGGTACCAAAATGGGTGCCAGTATTAAATGCCCCTATATAATGCTCCCATAGTGCTCTTCTCCCCCTCTTTTCCATAGTGCCTACACATAATGTGTGCCAGTATATAGGGCCCCAGTAGATGTCCCCATAGTGCTCCTTCCTCCCCCCCACTTCTCCATGGTGCCCCCCCCTTAATGCGTGCCAGTATATAGGCCCCCCAGTAGATGCCCCCTTAGTGCTCCTTTCCCCATTTCTCCATAGTGCCCCCATAATGTGTGCCAATATATAGGGCCCCAATAGATGCCCCCATAATACGCCTTTCCCCCCAATTCTCCATAGCGCCCCCCATAATGTGTGCCAGTTTATAGGGCCCCCAGTATATGCCACCTCATAATATGTGTCAATATATAGGGCCCCAGTTGATGCCCCCATAGTGCTCCTTTTCCCCCAGTTCTCCATAGTGCCCCCCATAATGTGTGCCAATATATTGGGCCCCAGTAGATGCCCCCATAGTGCCCCCCCACTTCTCCACAGTGCCACCCATGTGTGCCAAGATATAGAGCCCCAGTAGATGCCCCCCATAGTGCCCCCCACTTCTCCACAGTGCCACCCATGTGTGCCAAGATATAGAGCCCCAGTAGATGCCCCCCATAGTGCTCCCCCCCATTATCAACAGCGCCACCATAATGTGTGCCAGTATATAGGGCCCCCAGTATATGCCCCCTCATAATATGTGCCAGTATATAGGGCCCCCAGTATATGCCCCCTCATAATATGTGCCAGTATATAGGGCCCCCAGTATATGTCCCCTCATAATATGTGCCAGTATATAGGGCCCCCAGTATATGTCCCCTCATAATATGTGTCAGGAAATAGGGCCCCCAGTGTATGCCCCTTCATAATATGTGCCAGTTCTTGCCACAGTATACCTGAGGACGGCGATACAGATGAATATAGATGAGCGCTTCCACAATGGAAGCGCTTATCTCTCCCTGCCCTGCTGCCAGTGAGAAAGGGCTGCACAGGCGGTATGTCCGCCCCTGCTGTGTGATACCACCACAAATCTTATAGCACATGCCAGCCGCCTGGTTTTATACATTTTTTAGACTATTTATCCCTTTGATATGAGCTAACCTTTATTTCAGTTATTGGTGATCCATTAACTGGAAACTTTCATAAATGGATTTGCAGCATGGGAAATTTTGTGTGATATCATCAGAAGTCCAATAGAGCATGTCAACCTCTTGGTTGACAGCTACCTGTTCTCGCTCCTGTCATTGCGCAGTAAAAGATGGAAGACGTGACAGTTCATGAACAGTGATCTATTATAAATTCAGATTTTTCACATATATGAAGATGTGGTCTTTTGTTCTTCACATTTCTCTCAGCTTCTTCCTTACTCTTTAGTTTGTGTGAGAACATAGTTATCTACAGTTTAGTTTTACTGAGGTCATAAGATCAGTGATATTGTGACTCTTACTCTGCTTGTTACTAAGCAATTTCTTACGACATCTGCAAATATAATGACTTATTCAGAGGAAGTTAATTTACATTTCATGTTCAGTAAGGTCACCTTTCTCTATGGAAATGTACCTCAAGAGAATGTAAAGGGTATTTTTTAGGCTCATGTATTTGTATGACACAGTAATACACATGATAGGCTTAGATACAGCGTTTAAGCAGACAGTACGACATGTTATAGAATCGGATACACCAGTTGAGCAGATAGGCTTAGATACAGCAGCTCAGCTGCACTGTATATCTGGAGATGATTTTATAATGAACATGATGGGAGATTACTCTGCTGGAGAAGTTTCCAAAGCTCTTGAATCTCTTGTATTAGAGCTTTTTTCCATGCTGTTATTTTGCCATATATGTTATATATGAGCTTATATGAGGAGGTAGCTGCTCGGATTTATTGAGATCTCTTATAATATCCATGTTGTATTCTCAGGCTTATTATATGCTTATCACATCCCAGTAAGAAATCCTTGAGTATACATAGTGTGCAGCAATAGGCAATAGTGATGATCTTTGTGTCACTTGTATATTCAAGAAGAGCAATGAAAAGGAGAGGAAATCTTTCATATAGACATGGTTTTATTGCCTGGATATAACCATATTGATGCCAGGCACCAATGAATCCAAGATACAGCCTATCACTGGAAATCTCGCAAAAAAAGGTACTCCACAACTTGTTATTAAACCCAATGCAAACACTATAATTAGTAAACTATTCACAAATTGGTCTATAGTGTAGCAGTCAAAAGGACACTATGATCCATTGCCACCTTCTCTAGTGCTAGACTAATTCATTTTCATTGTTCATTCTGCCAGTTGACTCTCATTTGCTATTGTCAGTGAAAGGACTGCTTATCTTGGCTCAAAATGCACAACAGACCTGTCCTTATGGCATTACCACTGACGACAGTTTCACTGCAGGCTGTAAAATGAGATATTTTTGTTTGCCAGTCTAGATTATATACTCTGACATCTAGTGGCCAGTTTGAAAACTGCATAAAATTATTATTATTATTACTATTATTTATTTATTTTAACGTTTAGACAACCTGTCAATAGCACAGCTCACATGACTTATTTCCTATTGAAGCTGCTTTTTTGGGATCAAGTCTACAAATTAAATACCCTCCATTTCCTTCAAGCATATCTATGTTTGTTGGGTAAGAAAAGGGAAACAAAGGCATACTTTCCTTGAGTATTTTTCCTAACTATTTGGAACAGTACATGTTGAATCTGCAATTACATTTTTCTACTTGCATGTGAAGTTTTGCCAAAATATTATGAAAGTGCACTTTCCCATTCAAATAACCATCATCGTTCTCCAGATGTTCAGATTTTCTGCTAACGACTGTAGCGGTTAATTAACAAGCTCCTTCTAAAAGAAGTCAATGTCTTTACAGTGGGAACACTGGAACATCTGTGCTTCCCTGCATCTCTTTAAATGTGAGTCATGTAGTTCCCTATGGAGGAATCCAGAGTTAGATCATATAAGAAATAAGCCTTACTATATAAATGAGGATTGGCAGAGGCGGCTGAGTACCAGACTGTGGTGTCAGTTTAAGAGTAAGAGAGTTTTGGCTCACTGTGATTGCAGCAGGTGTCCACTCAATATAATGATGCAATAAAATAATGCCCCTTGTTACCAAGTGATGCATTTTTTCTTTCATTTGGACTACAAGGCAGCAAAATAACTTATACCCATTAATAAAAACTGAAGAAAATGATGTAGAGAGAAATCATCAGTTCAGCAAATGGGTTCTCACTAGAGATGAGCGAATCTATTCGGCGCTTCGTAGATTCGTATCAAATCTTGGAAATTTTCAGCTGCGAAGCAAATCAGAATTTCTTTGGATTTGTTTCGTATTATTCGTAAATCTTCGCAAAATTTAACATGCTAACGATATGTGTGATACGTATGAAACGTATAAAACGTACGCATTCTGCGTGAGGCAGGACAATGACTATACGCCCACGCCAGAGCGGGAAAGTGAAGATACGCCCCCCTCAGAACTGGAAAAAAACAGCCCGGCCCACTGGGATCTAACTATTTTGCACGTATAGGGAATGAAGACTCCCCCCTCAGTACTCTACCCTCCTCTGAAGTCTGAACCACTTTAGACCAGCGCTGACCTCAGAGCAAGAGGCAAGCATCATGGCTAAAAAAACAGCTGCGCCCAAATTGGAATGAAATGTATTTTGGGGATGAGTTCACTGAACCACTGCCCTCTCCAGACATCAGGGTGTCACAACTCTGTCAGAGAAACCCAGCTTCAGTGCCTGTGTCTTCCTTACCACCTGTTGAGGTTGCTGTTGCTGCGACTCATGAGGCGGCTGGAGCGTCTGCTGTGGCTCGTGCGGCAGAGGCGGCTGGAGCATCCACTTCGCCGCCCAGGAGGAGATCCACCCCTTCCATACACTAGAACCCAATTGTTCCACCATCTGTGACGGCCCATGCACATACCCTCTGGGACTATAAAACCACAGTGGAGGACTGGGTCATCCAGGTACTTGACCACCCTAGGCCGGGAGATCCTTCATTGGAACGCCGAAGGGAACTGTGCTTTGGTTTTCCATTGGGAGAGGGTCTGGCTTCCTGCAGGATGACGAGGATGGAAAGGAATATTTTGTGGGCCGCAGGTCGGTGAAACGGCCGTACCTGAAACAACATCGTCATAGCCTGTACGTGGGGGATCAGGTGGAGTACACCCCCATGGCGTCGATGAAAGGCCCATTTGCGACCGGGGTTACCCTCCTTTCAAAGACTCTGGTGCCTACAACGGAACCAGAAGTGTGGTCAGATGAACCACCAGGACCAGGACGCTTGCGCTGCCTGCAGGAGTTCACAGATGGCATCCTCTGGATCAGGGAAAAGCCACAGCTTCAGCTGGAGCCTCTGATTCCTGGACTGCCAGCACCACCACCACCACCACAGTCCTTACAGCTGGGTCAGCTGCCCACGTTATCATTCACCTTCCAATCCACGGTCATCCACCAATACCAGCTGCCGTGGAAGATGAAGCCAGCTTCAGCCAGGGAAGCTGTGTCTTCTTCCCTAGATGCAACCTTTCCGGAACCGCTGCAGCCGGAAGTCCTTACCCCTGCTGTCCTGGCAGGAGGATCCGGAAAAGTGAAAATGGCTGCAGCGCTCGCCAGCATCACCACCACCCGGACCCAGTCAAGTCCAACTTCAGGAAAAAGAGGGCACTGGAGTTCCACCACCGCAGCGAGCATGGCCTACAAGAGTCAGGAGCGTCCTCTGATGAGCTTCAGCAGCAGATCAAGCAAGGAGGACTTCAGGTCCCTCATCTGAGGAACCCAACTACTGGCAGTGTCAAGGACACTGCAGGAGGACTTTTGGGAGCCACACCATGGACTGCACCTGACGGGTGAGATGCTAGTTGGAAGTTGTTTAACTTTCATCCAGATGGGCATGGCTGTTAGGACTCCCCCCCATTCTGCAGAAAACTCCCAGTTGCGCCAAAGTGCACCTATTTTCCTTTTTACCCCCTTCTCAGGTTATTTGGGAGCCCCCTTTGCAAAAAGGGTCCTCTTTTTGCTGCTATTCTCAATTATCCATGTGGATTACACATTACCTGTTTGGATTACAATTTTACCTCACGTGGATTACAATTGAATTTTGGAATATGTGTTCCAGACAGTGTTTTATCATTGCCAACTAGGAGCCATAAGGAGAGACTCGAACGTATAGCTGAGCCTTTTATGCTTGCAAATGTGAAATTGATTGCACTAAATTGTTTGCATACTTATGTCTTTGCTGTATTTTAGCTACACTGTTTTTAATGGTTCAGCACTTTAGCCCATTGTGTGTATTCTTTTTCTGGTAGTGCTATTATGCACTTATTGTATGGTGTTTTTAGTAAATTATGCACTTATTGATAGCTAGCAGCAGTGAGCACCTTATTTTTCTAGTTCATATGGACTGCCTCTAAAGACTGTACGCTGCGGCCTAGCCCCGTGCGTACGACGCATTCGCGCGTCAATAATACGCTAAGGATTCGTATGCACTTTTGTACGCTAATGCTTACGTATTGCGTACTTTTAACTACGCTGACTGTACGTACGTAATTTAGGCAGGAATGTTCGCAAAACAAGGTTTTTTTTTACGTAGATTCGACAAATAAGTCTGTTTAAATATGTATCTTGTCAGAAATTCGGCGAATATTCGGCGAAGCAAATTTTGAATGATTCACTCATTTCTAGTTCTCACTGATCTGGAGTCCAGTGAATGTGGCTTTACACCACTCCACCTGACATTTGGCATTGAGTATTATGATTTAAGCTTCACTGTTATATAAACCCTGGTCCATATGAAGCTTCCTATGAAAAACTCAGATGTTTCTCCCAATTTGGAGCTCATTAGTGATTACTAAAGCCCAGTACAGAAGCGGTCACATCTTATAACTGTGTCTGGATGACAGCCACCAAGCTCTTCAACACTACCCATTCTACTGCTACTGCTGGTCTATGGAGTTTATTGCTGGACTGAATGCACTTGTCAGCTAGGACTGTAGCAAAAGTGGCAGAACTCACTGACTTAAAGGGGTAGTTATGGCATATACTTGTATATGGACTCCCTAGGATGCAATCTGTTTGATATAGGCAAGACTAAGGTATGGAGTTTAAGCAATCACCTATTTTTACCCTTAACCCTGCAGGAGGATTTGCAGATAACTGTCCTCAGAGTAGTTATAGATTGGTGGCTAATGGCAGATTATAATATACACAGTTTGGGTGACTAACTGGGGTCCAAAGCTCCTGAAGGGCCCATTCTCCACCCAAACTGTCCACCATCTTAAAAGATTTGTACGAGATAAAAGAAGCCTGTAATGCAGCCACACTAGTACTACAGCAAGTCATGGTGCTAAAGTGACAGTCTGCCATCACAAGAAGGGAAAGTGCAGGGGTCATGACTCACTTTACTCATGTGGTGGTATCCAGAGCGGCTCTTCAAATCAAGAAACAGCATCCACTCCACCTGACCTGCATTTAACTGTGAGCCACCTCTTTCTTCAATCACATTTGGTATCAAATACTATTAAAGAGTAGCCCAAGTTGTAGTGCCTTACTTTGAATGAGATGACGTGGGGGTGTAAGAAAGGGAAGAAGCTATGGGATGTACACCCTAACTGACATAGCCTTACATTGTATAGTGTGTCAAAAGTGCAGAGACTTGTGGCTCTTCAGTGTTCCAGTGCCTAATTATTCTTTTATAGCTTTTTTTAATAGAAATGAAATTAATCACTCCTCATTTTTTCCTCTGTCACCTCAGGGCCTACGGTCTACTATTGGTGGCGTCAGGAACAGGACCATGAAAGTAACAGGACCAGTAACAGGAACAGGACCAGGAAAAGTATTAGAAGTCCCTAGAGTAGTATATCAAAGCTTGGGCAGTTGCATACGTATCAACATTTTAGATGTAAAATTCATGGCATGTAAGCCCTGCCCCCAGGAATGCCCCAGACCTTCTTGGGAACACCCACGTACGGGTGGGACTTACATCAGCCCTGCAGTTTGGTCCTGGAATGGCCTACATTTGCCAGGACTGTCTCTGAAAATTAAAAGACAGCTCCTGTAAATTCGGGACAGTTGGCAACTATGCCGTTGGGCAGTCAGGATCAAGGCCAATGTCAGAATCAGGAGTAACACTACAGGTAGGGGTGTAGACAGATCTCATAAGCAATAACGTCCTATAGAAAAAAACTAGTGTGGGCCTACCTGCACCACCCAGTTTCCAAGTATGTGTCCCACGTCTTTAGCCAGCAGGAGCTCTTCACGTCTGGTTGCTAGGGGGTCAAGCCAGCTCTCCCTGTGAAGCAGCGCTGGCCAATCAGAGCCGGCACTTGCATGTTAGGCGCGCTGACCTCATTGGTCACGTGACATCAGGCGCTTCATGTGACCAGCAAGAGCAGCCTATTGAAGCCGAGAACCTACTGGCCACAGGTTGCCTATGATTGGTTTCTAATCCTTGGATTGCCTCACTAGCCCTATACTGCTTTGCTGCTTTCTGGATCCTTGACCTCTGACTTGTACCCTGATTCTGGCTTCTGCCTGACCCTTTGGATATGATGAGATATCCTGGTTTTAATCCTTGGCTACCCCTGGTCTTGCCTCTCTGGTTCTGTTTAGATTCGGTTCGGACTCTCCGGGTATTAATCTCGGCTTGCATTGTTTCTGATTTCTGTGCCATCTACCACTTGTCTTTTGTTATTTGTCTCCTTGGTTTCCCTTTCTTGATTCGGACCCTGCACTTATTTAGGGAGGGACTGCTGGCCAATTGTGGGCCGCCAATTAGGGAGGATCGTGTAAGTAGGTAGGGACAGTGCTAGGCACTTTAGGGCTCACTATTCCCTACCATGATAATGTGTGGCCTACTAAAATGGGTTGCCAAAAACCATTAGGGGGAGATTAGTACACAGGAATTTATGTAATAACCATTCACTTGGAGATGAGTGAATCGATTCTAAACTAATCAGATTCATTACGAATTTCACAAAAATTAGTCTGCCAGTTGATTCACTCAAAAATAGTGCCCAATGCCATTTTACTGTGAAAATTGGCGAGGAAACAGACTAGAAGAAAGAAGATGGAGAATCACATGACCCGGAGGGGGGGGGAGCCTGCCCTGATTGGCTCAGAGGCTGACAGCCAATCAGGGGGCAGCATTTAGCCAGGTCCTTCTGCTCAGTATGCGCTAGTCGCCATTTTGTTCTGAGCTTTAAATGTGATAGGATGTGTTGTGGCTGTGTCTGTGCAACATGCCACCTCCCCAGGGCCGATTGTGTCCCAAGTTTATCGGAATGCGAAGTGGTGTGATGCGGCCTCAATAGTTTTCTGTGTCTGTCAAGGTGCTCCTACCTAGAAACCATCACTCCCCATGGTTAGGCTCTTAAAGCAATAAAGGGCAGAGTAATGGTGGTTGTGGGTAATAAGTCGAGTCCAGACTTTATAAAGTTCAACAGCTTTACTTCAATCAACTTGCATCTGTTCGAGAAGTGATCTTTCTCTTGGTTCCAGCAGGTTTTGGGATAACTGGCAGGCACATTTGAATATTCTACTTTTTCCTTCTCTGCTGTTCTAAACTCGGCTTTAGTCTGGTAGATGGACTCGGCGATTCTGCAGCGATTCTGGTACATTTGGAGTGGGGTGGCTTTGGCTGTTGACCCCCATGTGACACTCAATCTGTAAATCTGTAAGGAGTCATGGTGCTCTATGAGCTGCTCCCTTGGGAGACTCCTGCTGCAGGAGGTCGTCTTCCCTCACTTCTCCATCTTGACTCGTCTGCTTCCAAAGCTAGAATCACTAAGAATGACTAAACACTTCCTATAGCCTGTCCCTTGGTAGGAAGCAGGACTAGTTCACTTCTGCACAAAAGGGGGAGAATGGAATGGTAAGTTTCATTCTATTTAGAGATCTGTCTGCCATATCTGCTGGTGAACCATGCATATTACATGAAATACAAATAATAATATAACAGTTACATAACAATATTAGGAACGTACGATGTAGGAGGACCTGGAATCAATACACAGATTATTACGGTTAGTCCATTAAAGAGTCAGACAACAAATAATTCCAGCCACAATCCAGTTACTATGGACTCTATAGGTAGAGAATGGAAAATATAATTAGGTAGATTTCAGAGTTTTATTAGGGAAAGCGTAACATGGAGAGTGAGTGAGGGACTGGTCATTGTCTCAGTTGTTACATACAGCTTGCTGGCAATTTCTAAATTACAAAATCCTGCATTTTTTTTTCTGTATTAACAGCTTTCCAGCTTTTTTTCTATAAAAACAAAAGTTTATACAGTTCATAGGCTTATGGCCAGCAACTCAATAGCTCAATACTTTTTATACTGTGCATTATTATTGAATATGTTGTGCTGCAATGACAGCATTTATATTCCAGTTCACTATGAACACATTGCATTGTGTCAAAATCTTACCGTGCATTATTACTGAATGTGTTCCTATTAACCGTTAACACATTGCTTCAACATTGCTGTGCATTATTTGTGAATGTATTGTACTGTAATAACTATATTAATTTAGCAGTTTCATTCCATGTGTTGTATTACCATTGTAAATTGTCAATACCAGTGTGCAGTGTCTTTGTAGAAAGCGACGGACATTTAATTACACCTGTCTTTAAATTACAGATAAAAGAACTCACAATTTTGCTAGTACCATTTAATAATCTGTGTACCAAACCCATGACTTTACATTGATAGTCTTCATAATGAAATGTCTAGCAAATGGAAGAATGGAAACCAAAAGACCCATGTCTCCTAAGAATGTGGGTAGTAGTGCAAACAGCACTAGCAGCACCAGCCATCCGGCCAGTAGTAGTATTGGTAGTAGGTCACAGTTCTCCTTGGTTTCTGATTATTATTATTATTGAGGACAATGAGGATGAAATTGTGGACTGGATGGCACACTCCTTTTTTTGTAACTGATTTTATTAAGTTTTAAAAGTTTACATGTAAAATAAACAGTTGTGACATATAGAAGTACATATTTGACAGTATAAACATGTAGCTGATAACATTTGTTTCTCAAAGGATATACATATATCAGCCCAGACAATGAGCTCCAGTAGACGCTGAATAGCTTAAGGTACAGTAAGGCTTATTTAGAGATTTAGATGAGAAACATAAGTGAGATCACAGGATCTATTGAATGTGGAATCAATGTAAAGATGAAAAATCAACAAACAACACAGTAATCGTTAGAACAGTACAATAGATAATAGATAAGCAGGCGTTGTCACTTAAGCATCATTAATACTTAATATTCAGTGTATTACAACCACACTGTCAGACAGCTTTAGTAATGAAAATGTAAATGATCAAGTTTTGTCAAGGATCAGCTAATGCTGGGTGCATTTGTACCCATCCTGGCCCATTGAGCCTGGAATTTTTTATATGCACCTGACCTATACGCTAGGACCTTTTCAAATCTATAGTTGGTATGCACAATATTGCTAACTTCTGATATAGGGGGGGTAGCTAGTGATTTCCAGTGGCGTGCTATGACCAATTTGGCTGAGTGCAGGAGATGGCACACCACAATTCTTGAAGTGTTCGCATATTTATTTATTCCTATTAATAGCAAAGCGGTGCTTGGAATCAACTTAGGATGTGAATGGTCCAGCTGCCGGATCATTGCATCTATAGAGTCCCAATAAACCCGCAACTTCATACATCCCCAAAATATATGAGACAAGGAGCCCAGACCATTGCATTGTCTCCAGCAATGGTTTGAGGCTGTGGGAAATATGCTAGCTAATTTGACAGGTGTATAATACCATCTTAATAAGAGTTTGCTATATTGTTCCCAGTGTGAAGCACATTTAGTGGAGGAATGCGCCCATTTGACCGCTTGTTGCCAACTGGATTCAGGGATCTGCACATCTAGTTCCCTTTCCCATGCTAACATCGCTGGTGATTTTAGAAAAGCATTATTATGTGTGAAAGTGTTGTAAAGGGACCTTGTACGTTTGCGATGAAGAATGCTAGGTGACTTCAGTATATCAGCCATGACATTAGGGATCTCCATCCATGTTGGGAAATCAGAATGCAGAAATGATGTTATTCTATTATAATTGTGTTGCTCTGATGCAGGCAAGCCACATTGGTCATTTAACGCTTGAAAAGATAATAACCCCTCCTTATGAGTTATGTCTGAAAGATAGATTATATTATTTTGGGTCCATTTGTCTAGGCATAGGTCTGGTAAGTATGCCTTCAAAGCAGTCAGTTTAATCTGCACTTTAGTCTTAGGCTCTGTCGAAGCCAACCCTGTGCATCCATTTTTCCAAGCTTGCAATGAAGCAGAAACTGTAGGCGGGAGCATGCCAGAATGTAGTTGCTGTAGTCCTTGGACACCGAGCAATACCTCCAGATGCTCGACTCCCGTCATCTTGGCTTCAATATACGGCCAAAGTTTAGCTCCCTCATTATGCACCCAATGCTTGGATTGATCTACTAAGAATGCATGATAGTAACCCTCCAAGTCTGGAAGGCCCATGCCTCCGTTATGTTTGGCCCTCGTCAGTAACGGGTACGCCACCCTGGATTTCATCCCCTGCCATATAAAGGATGTCATTTGTTTTCTGAGAGACAAGAAGGTGGATCGTGGAATGTGCATGGGTAGTGTCCTAAATACATAGAGAATGTGAGGCAGTATAAGCATTTTGTAAAGGACAATACATCCCATCCAACTTAGTTCAAAACGTGACAACCTTTTCATCTCTGTATCTAGGGAAGCAAGAAGAGGAGGAAAATTAGCTTTAACCAGCTGGTGAGTATCCGGTGTTAAGTGAATCCCTAAGTAGGGGACGGAGTTCTCTGCCCATTGATAAGGGTATAAGGATGAAAGACATTCCCAATCGTGGGATGACGTCTGCAATGCCATGATCTGTGATTTATGGACATTAACTTTGTAATACGAAACATTACTGAAAAGCCTTATTAATTTGTCCACATTCTGGAGGGATGGGACACTCCTTTCAGTCACAGCAGGATGATGTCAATGTCACTTCTGAGTCTGACATCGTGCCTTGTAGCCAGGGGTAAAAGAATTCCTCCTGCTTCTCCTCCTTGCAACCCCAGAAAAGCCTTTCAGTTGCATGATCTCTGTCTTCACTGCCTCCTCCTAGTGGGACGCCTATTTCACTAAGAAGAGACAACAAAACCCAATGTGCTATGGAAGATACTCATGATAGTATTCCTGTTGATGACTGTTGTAAGAAGCCCCAGCATTTGGACTGCCGTTAGAAGGAGGTTTAAAGGGATTCTGTCACCAGGATTTGGCCTATTAAGGTAATCCCACTATTGGATTCTGCTCAGTGTGGTGATTTCAAAAACGTTATTATTATTGTTCCTAGGGATGTATTTGATGGTAAAAAACGGTTTTTATATTATGCAAATGACTTACATAAGGAGCCCAAGGGGATGTGCCCAGCGCCGTTGGAGCCTGGCCACGCCGCTACAGTTGGAGCCCAGGACTGCCCACCTCATTATTATTCACTTCACTGCTTCCAGCAGACTCGCTCCGTCACCTTCGTAATCCTGCGCAGGCGCAGTACCTAAAGCGGTCTCCTGGCATCGGCCTCAGCGAAGTTACTGCGCATGGCGCGCCTCTGGTAACTCTTCCGCCACTCCGCTCTTCCTTTCCGGTACACACCCCCAACTGGTCACCTGCCCTCTGTACCCTTACTGAAGGCAAATAGCAATTCACTCATACCTTCTAGTGCAAATAATAAAGGAATGGCACAACATACAGACATAAGAATAGATGTTCCAGAATTGTTAGTACGTGGGGAATGCATGGAGCTATTAAAACAGGCATGTCAGGTGAGGTGAAAGGTCCTCTTTAAATGGTACTATGTGTTGAAGGGGCTGAAGGAGGGGATTTAAGTTATTTACATGGGCCTGTATGTTATAGAAGACTGTAAAGAAGAGCGGTTATTTACATACCTCCCAACTTTTAAAAATTGCAAAGAGGGACAATGTGTGGGGTGCATATTATGGCAGTATTTTTCATACTAGGCCACGCCTCTAACTCCGCCCAAAGCATAACTACTGGAGCCCCTGCTGCATTTTTTTTTATTGCAATTCAATGTCCATTTAAATATTAGCTCGTAAATCACCAGATTATAGATATTTAAGGTCCAAATTGAACCAAATAATGAAGTTCTGGTCTAATATACAGGTAAAATCCATACAGACACTTTAGTGAGGAGCAATTTGATAACTTTATTAATGTACATTTATGCCTTAATTCTCCAGGTCAAAAAGAGGGACATTTAAGGAGCAAAGAGGGACAGAGGGACTTGGGTCAAAAAGAGGGACTGTCCCTCCAAAAGAGGGACACTTGGGAGGTATGTATTTACATGGGACCGTATCTTATATAAGAGAAGTGAGAGGACTGGTGTTATTTACATGGGACTGCATGCCATAGAAGACTGGAGGGAGAAGAGTGATGCTATTTACTGCATGGTAGAGAAGACTGTAGGGAGAGGACAGGCATTAAATTGTATGGGGGCACTACAGAGAAGATTATAACTCCAGGGGTATGGCAGGAGGCATTATAATTATAGGGGGCACTGCAGGGAACATTGTAAATACTGTGGGCAGTGGTGGCGGGCATTACTACTGAGGGCTCCATAGGAGTGCCTTATAGATTGGCCTTATTTCTATTAGGGGTGGCCTATTAGTACTGAGGGCACTGTAGGGGTACTATAGTGGTTGTGGTGGGGGGGCTAGCAGTGAGCCCGGTGACGTCACCAGCACTAATGGACAGGTGTTAGCGCTGGCCTAGCCTGTAAAGCCGTCCATCAGTGCCAGTGATGTCACTGAGAACACTGCTAGGACTGTAAACAAAACAGCCCTTGCCCTACGCTTTACAGCGCAGAGCAAGGGAGAGCATCGGAGTATAAAATGTCAGAGGGGCTGAGTGGGGGGAGAAGGGGATATGTCTGGGTTCTGCTCTGAACCCCGACAACTGCTTTAAAGGGCATCTGTCAGCAGTTTTGTACCTATGACACTGGCTGTTACATGTGCACTTGGCAGCTGTTCATATGTGCCCACATTGCTGCTGCTGCAGATGTTTTAATATAAACAAATGAGCCTCTAGGAGCAACTGGGGTGTTACCATTACACCTAGAGGCTCAGATTTCTACATTGACTGGACCCGGCAGTTAAAATGTCATCACAATTGGCCATGGGGGTGAGGGGGGCCCAGGTACATTCCTTGCACAGGGGCCCTCTGCTGTCTGTGTCCGCCCCTGCTCCATATATTTGCCTCCATACAATCCTGTCTCTGAGCTTTACAGGCATTTATTTCCTCCACATAATTACATTTTTGCTCTGATATGCATTGTCAGCAATGAGACCTTATATAGACAGAGTATCAGAGGTCATGCTACATTTTTTCTGAAAGAGTAAAAATACTACCGTACTTTTACCGTTTTTTGAGAAGTATTTTCAGCTGAAGAGAAGTATGAAAATTTAAGTAATCAATATATATATAGCACATAGGCCTAAATAACGTTAAGAGTTTGCTATTTATGCAGGAAACCGTTAGCAGTCTCCTCTAGAATTGTCTTCTGTACATAAATAGCAAATTTAGACAATTTTACATTTCTGACTTTTGTGCAATTGAAAAACTCGTGTTTTCTCCATATTTAAAATATAACGCAGCCAAAATGGCAAGTTCTCAGTGCTCTGCATCTCCAGTATTACATTGGCCCATCAGCACCATGATTATCTCCACAACGTTCTGCTGTGTAGATCCAGTGCCCACATATGAGATGATCGAACAGTGCAGAAATATCTTTGCTGGGATGATGCTGATGGGGCAAAAAAAAAAAAAAAAATACAGGATACACAGAGCATTGCAAAACATGAGATAATGATATGAGGCAAATACACTGACTCGCTGCACCAGCAGGCTCTGGCTGAGCAACTGAGCCAGAGCCTGGACTAGCAGGTCCTTGCACTCAGCCAGAAAGTGCTGGTGCAGTGATCAGTCGATCCACAGGCTCTTGTTGAGCACCTGAGCTGGAGCCTGCTGGTGCAGTGATCAGTGAGTCCTCTGATTCAGCCTCTGTACTCATTGATCACTTAACCAGCAGGCACTGGCTGAGCACCTGAGCCAGAGCCTGCACCAGCAGGCTCTTGCACTCAGTCAGGGCCTACTGGTGCAGTGATCAGTAAGTCTGCTGGTTCAGGTGCTCAGCCTGTTTTCTCACTGATCACTGCACCAGCAAGCCCTGGCTGAGCACCTAACACAGGCAGCACACAGGAGAGTTTAGCATCATACTTTACATTCCGGTGTCAAGACTCCGAGAGGTATGATGACTTCTTGTCTGGCAGTCACCTCCGCACCTCTGATGTTGGCAGCTGGCTCCGCAGTCAGAAGAATGCAGCCACGCTGCACTCTATGTGATCCCGTTACCCTCAGTGCATCTCAGTGCTCTGCTGTCCGTCCACCACTGCTCATCAGCTTGTCCCCAGACATCAGTTGGCCTCCTCACAGGCTGCTCTCTTGTCTCCATGGATCTTTCCTCGGCCAGCCACTAGTTAGCCTACACAGTCAGGGACTCTGGAGAAGCAGCGCGACTAAACTGGCCAATGAGCAGCCTCCCTTCATAATAACAAACTCCTTACTTGCTGCCAACCCTACACCTGCGAGCAAGGAGCTTTGCTATTGGATGTTTTGTGCAACAGCAGTATTGCTGTGCTGCCCATGAGATTCACAGCGTGCAGTGCGCTGGTTAACTACATGAAAAACCTTAATGCGTATTCATACGCATTAGCCTTTTTTCAAAGCGTAAAACTGCCTAAACAGGCGTCTATGACGCTTTTACAGGCGTTATTGTAGGTACAAGGGCTCTATTGCAGCATGAAGCAGTATCTCCAGATCTTGTGGGAGAATAGAACTGGCTGCTCTCCTCCCAGTCTTCTTTGTGGCAGCCAGGCCACATCCCCAAGCAAAACAGTGTACATCTCATCATCAGCTGCCTTTTCTCCTGCTTAGATCCATCCTCCTCCTTGTCCTCCTCTCCATCATGAGACATCCATCCAAAGATTGGCTCAAAAGTGGTCCACATGCTTCCCAAAGATGACATTGGTGTGGTAATGTGAATACAAACAAGTCCGCGCAATCCACCAACAGTTCTGTGAAAACACTCCTGCTGGTGCTCCACGTGTGTTGGAACATGAAAAACAGTCAAACTGAGTGACATCACTACTGCTCCTCTGGAGATCACACCAGGACACTGTAATCTAATGTGTTTCAGAAAACAACGATTTCTCTTTTCCTTGAAGAAGGAAATCAGTAGTGACATCATGCAGTTTGACTGCTTTGTTTTTGTTCCAAAACATGCTGAGTGGTGGCCAGGGCGTTTCCACAGGGCTGTCAACGGAATAGTGGACGCCGAGGGGTAGGCGAAGGCGTCCTGGACTGGAAAGGGCTGAGAGGGAAAGGGTTAAAGTGGAAGGAAGGCTGGCTGGCAGGTTTCATTCCAAGAGAGGGGGGAGTTTCAGCTGCAGGATAGTGGACAGTAGCAGCTTTCACATTCTCCCCCCCCCCCCCGTGCCCTGAATGGCTAATGAGGTGGGATGGCCGGTCAGTTTATAGGGGAAGGTGAAAAAAGGGGTTGGCCTCTTTTTCCGGCACCTCTACAGGACAGCTTCAGCTTGTCCCTTTAGGTATGGCCGACGAAAGAGCCCTTGCCGCCCTCCTTTCAGCCCGCTTGCAGGCTGAGGGTCCGGCATTCATAGCCCACATGCTTGCGGGCTTACAGTCTTCTGCCCCTCTTCCCTCTAGTCCCCCTCCTGTAGTGCCTGCCATGGTGCCCTCCGCTGCTGTGGCCCAGGTGTCTGTGACACCGCGCCGTCCGCCTAACACCCGCCCACCCCAGCGTTTAAGTCCCTCTCTCCCCTCCTTACCTCTCCGGCAGACAGGTAAGCGCCGGGGTCGGGGAACGGCCATGGCGGATGGGAGAGAGCTGGTGAGTTCGTCTGCTGCGCTTCCGGCTGTGCGGGTGTTGGCCCCGCCCCCTCTTCCGGCTGATAGCGCGGGAAGCCAGCTCTCTCCTGCGCCGTGTCCTCCATCCTACTGGCCTCCCTCTGCTTTCCCTGCCATGGGTAATCGCCCCACCGCCTCTTCCTCTGCAGAGGAGCCCCTTGATTCCCCTTCCATTCCCTCTGCTGAGGGTAATTTAGTGTCTGCTCCTTGGGCAGGTAATGAGCCCCCCCCAACTGTGGCTGGGGTGCCTGAGGTGTCCTCAGCTGCTCCCCCTGCTGCTGATCCCACTGTAGCTAATAGAAGGGAGTGTGCAGCTGCTGACATGCCAAGTAGTCAGCTCAGGTATAGCTGTTCCAGAAGCCGCTCTCGCTCTCGGTCTTTTGCTGTGTCGATCACCACCGCAGGCGCAGGTCGGTGTCTCATAGGCATCGCTGTTCCCGCCGCCCTTCCAGAGCTTCACGTAGGAGCCACAGGTCAGCTCGTTTGCGGTCTTCTAGATGGCGGTCTCCATCCTCCTCTGAGCGGAGTTCCTGCGGATCCAGTTCTGGCAGGTCACGTTCCCGCAGACGCCGAGTGCCTACGCCAGCGACCGGGGAGTCGTCCCGCGGGGCTGCTTCAGCCAGCGCGGTTCCAGATGTGGTTCCTCCTGTTCCGGCCGGGGACCCTCCCGCTATGTCTTCCACTGGTGAGTTCAACTTTGCCAGGGCGTGGGGGGCTGCTTCAACTGCTTCTACTTTATTGTCTTCTCTTAGGACCTTGTTGGCGCAATTAGAATCCGGGTCTGTAGGGCCCACCCCCCCTCCCACCCAAAAACCTATGCCACCTCCCTGAGCTAGCGATCACAAGGAGTCGCTTTTTTGTGGCCTGAGCCCTTTAGGGGCTCATTTGGACGAGGAGGTTAGGAATAAAATATGGAATAACCAGTATGTAGATATCTGGTCTTTAGTATCTGTGGACCAGCACACAGTAGATAAGGAGCGACGTCCCAATGCCGAAAGATTTGTTGATCGTAAACCTAAGGTTGCACACACCATCGGCAACTGGTTACAGGCCTTTTCGGTCCTGGGCTATGTCATGTCCCTTCGTCATCCGGAGAGGTCGCCTGATCTTTTTGTGTACATGGACTCTATATACAATGCATATAAGTCACATGGGGGTTCCGCTTGGTGGCGTTACGATGAGGAGTTTCGTCGCCGCCTGTCTATCCAGCCAGACATAGGGTGGGGAGTAAAGGCTACTGACCTTTGGCTTCGCCTTATGATGGCTCAGAAATTGCATCCCTTTCCTGCCGCGGCCACTGGCTCTGCCGCTACGGCACAAGGGCCAGTGGCCGTGCGTCGACCCGGAGCCTGCTGGCTCTTTAACGAAGGACACTAAGTTTTTTGCCCTGTGCAAATATAAACATGAGTGTTCTGTCTGCGGCGGAACTCACCCAGCCGTCCGCTGCTCTCGGACACCTCCCGCCCCTAAAACCCCTGCTCCCTCTAGTGGGAAAGACGCCGGTGAGCGTGGCCGCGATGTCCCCATGGTTAGATCGGTACCCCAATAAGGCGGCTGCCGCTCAGATTCGGGATAGTTTTACGTTTGGTTTTTTCATTCCGTTTTATTTTTCCCGTTTTCCTTCCATGTCGCGTAACCTTAAGTCAGCTAGAGATGATCCTGACATTTTGCGGGAAAAAGTTTACAAGGAAGTTGCTCTAGGTAGGATAGTGGGTCCTTTTTCTGCCCTTCCCTTTTCTAACCTTCGCGTTTCCCCTTTGGGCTTGGTCCCCAAACGGGAATCGGGAAAATTTAGGCTTATCCACCACTTGTCCCATCCGAAAGGTTCCTCTGTGAATGATGGGATTTCTAAGGACGACTCTTCCGTCTCTTACGTTCCTTTTGACAAGGCAGTTGCCCTAGTCCGATCGGCAGGACAAGGCGCTTTTTTAGCTAAGTCTGATATTGAGGCGGCTTTTCGCCTCCTGCCCGTTCACCCGGATTGCCATCATCTCCTGGGTTGCGTGGTTGACGACTTGTATTTTTATGACACTTGCCTGCCGATGGGTTGCTCCATCTCATGTCAGTTATTTGAGTTATTCAGTACCTTCCTTGAATGGGTTGTTCGCTTTGAGACGGCTTCTAATTCCATCATTCATTATCTGGATGATTTTCTTTTTATTTCCCCGGGCGACCCTGCTAGGTGCCGGTTTTTGCTGGAGACTTTTCGGTTTTTCATGTCCCGTTTCGGGGTTCCCCTATCGGAGGATAAAACCTTTGGCCCTACCACAATTATTACTTTTCTAGGAATTGAAATTGACACGGTTTTGATGGCTTATCGCCTCCCCCAAGACAAGCTGGATAGGTTGTTGGGCTTAGTTGAGGGTTTCTGCGTCGTTAAATCCGTTACTTTACGCCAGATGCAGAGCCTGCTTGGCCTTTTAGTTTTTGCTTGCAGGATAATGCCGATGGGCCATGTTTTTTCCCGTCGTTTGTCCCTAGCCACTTGTGGAGTTAAGCATCCCGACCACCACATACGCCTTACCAGACGTCTCAAGCTGGACCTACAGGTTTGGCGGCGTTTTTTGGCCTCCTATAACGGTCACACGTGTTATCAGAGTGCGGAGGCATCCGCTGCTGAATTGTCCTTATTCACGGATGCGGCGGGCTCTTCGGGCTTTGGGGCCATTCTGGGCAACGAGTGGTGTGCGTCTCCGTGGCCGCAATCATGGCGAGAAAGCGGATTATGTTCTAATATTACGCTACTTGAGCTTTTTCCCATCATTGTGGCTTTGTCCATTTGGGGTTCAGCCCTTAGTAACAGGAGGGTGTGTTTTTGGTCGGATAACTTGGCGGTGGTTTTCTGCATTAATAAGTTAACTTCCTCGTCCCCTCCGGTCTTAGCTTTGCTTCGCCATCTAGTATTACTTTGCCTTGAACTCAATGTCTGGTTCCGGGCTCGTCATGTTCCTGGGGTTTTCAATGCCGCTGCTGATGCTTTTTCTCGCTTCCGTTGGCAGGAATTTCGGATGCATTTGCCGGATGAGGACCTGGAGGGCCAGCCTTGCCCTCTGCAGCTATGGGACTTGGTGACCAGCGCTTGATGTCGTTAGTAAGAACATCTGTTACTCCTGCGACATGGTCTGGACATGGTAAGGCGTGGGCTGAGTGGTGGGACGGTGTGGTGGACGCTGAGGTGGAGTCTTCCGCCACTGCTCGTTTGGAGGTGACCATTGCTTATTTGTTGCGCTTGCGTGACCGTGGTGTTTCAGCGGTGGTTGCGCAGCGTCGGCTGTCGGGGGTTGCTTTTCATTTTAAATTGCGCGGCTGGCCTGACGCTACCAAACATTTGGCCATTAGACAAGCTTTGAAGGGCTGGCGTAAAGAGCATGTACGTTGTGAAAGCAGACGTCCGGTGTCCTATTCTTTATTGACTCGCTTATGCGCTGCCCTTCCTGCTGTTAGCTCCTCGGCATCCGAAGCGCTGCTTTTTCGCACTGCATTTTGTTTAGCCTTTTTTGCGGCCCTGCGCATTGGGGAGCTGGTTCCGCCGTCACGCTATCGACCTGGCGGTTTGTTGGCGGACGATGTGGTGCTTACTCAATCCTCTCTTCGGGTGTGTATCCGTCGTTCCAAGACGGATATTTTTTCCCGGGGGTCGTGGTTACCACTATATAAGGTTGATGGCCCCGTGTGCCCCCATTCAACTGTTTCTGACTTTTTGGCGTCTCGTGTTCCCGGTTCCAATTTTTTACTGCATGCGGACGGCAGCCCCCTTACTCGCTATCAGTTCACGGCGATTTTTAAGCGTTGCCTGCTTTTCCTTGGCCTCCCTGGTTCTGACTTTGGCACCCATTCCTTCTGCATTGGTGCGGCGACAGAGGCGGCGCGGGCGGGTTTCCCTGATTCAGAAGTGCAGCGCATTGGCAGGTGGCGATCCGCTTGTTTTGCCTCTTATGTTCACCCGCATTTATTGCTGTAATTCTTTTTCAGGCATCGTCCACCCTACCATTTGCTTCCTGGGACATTCCTATGTCTTCTGGGCAGGACAGCGAGCTGAATACCGACCTGGAGGCAGGAGCTTGGGCTTTCACAATATCCATGCCATGTGGAGGGGTGTTCGGGGTCTCCGGTGGTCGCAGGTCTTGCCTGAAGCAGTGGAGATAAGTAGAATTTCTTCCTCTCCTTTGATTCTAGTCATTCATGCCGATGGCAATGATCTATGCTTTCTCAAAGTTGCAGAGCTCATCACAATTATTAGGGTTGATCTGGAGCGCCTTCCTTCCTTTTTCAACGAGGTCATTGTTGTCTGGTCTGAAATTGTACCCAGGGTAACGTGGCAAGGTGCTAGAGATGCTCATGACATTGAGCGGGCGCGCCGAACAGTCAATGCGCTCATTTCGCGTTTTGTTCGGTCGCGAGGTGGTGTTGTGGTGCGTCACCGACAGCTGGAAAATGACAATTTGCGCCTTATGCGGCCAGATGGGGTGCATCTCAACGAGATTGGCTTTGATATATTCCTTTCGGGTCTACAAGATGGTGTGGAACAAGCGTTATTCCTGTTGGGTGGGGGTCGGAGTGCCGTGTAGACATACACGGCCTCCTCCGTGGAGGGTGTTCAAACCAAGTTACGGATGAAGAAGGCGGACTTGCCCATGTGGAGATTGATGTGGGGCATACTGCTTCTGATTCTAGAGTTATCTGGAAAGTTCCGATGTTTGGTTTTAAAGAAAAATACATGAAGATGAATAAAGCTGTGACCTTTTCCACCCAACAGGAACTGTGTGGTGTTTATTTGGTTGGCTTTCAGCAAGCCGGATGGTTAAAGGTGGTTTCCCGGTCTTTCCAGTCTGAGCAGACTTGCTTTGGGAACCATTTTGACCACTTTGGAGAACCCACACTGTATGAGGAATATATCTGCCAATCTTTCATCAGGATGACCATTTGGGGAGTGAGAGAGCACCAAGTATCAGATTAGTGTTTCTACTATCTGATATATAGACTTTCTGAATTAAACTTATCCTAATATAGTTATCCAGGCAATATGTATGGTTGCAGTATCCTGGTGTGGTGTGTGTGGTGTACAATGGAAGCGTTTATTAGTAACAGTCCTTGTAGAAAAATACCAGCAATTAATATTGCTGGTAGAAAAAAATTACCAGCACCAGCAGGGCCACTAAAATACCGGGCTTGTCAGTGAGATACTGGCTGGGTGGCAACCCTATTATAACGCCATGAGATCCTGTCACAGCAGCAGAGTTCACTACGGGCAATTACACTCCTACACGGAGCGTGTTTCTTGCAGTAAACACGCTCATCTGAAATTAGACAGTAAGAGCAGCTGCAGCAATACTAAACATTACTGGATATTTACTGGAACATTACTAAGATATTACTGGATTTTACAGGCAAGATGAGGGCGAAGGTGCACGCTGAGCGCAGAGAGTCCAGATGAGTCACAGCTGTACCAGAGCACGGACTCTGTGGCTCATGTGGAGATGGAGCCGAGGAGTTTGCAGTGACATTGTGTGCTTCTTGTGGGAATGAGCCTTACATCATTAGTATATAAATATATCAAGTGTTATAGGGCTCAATGCAACACAGGGAAAGCAATGGATCTGTGCAGTACCAAAAATGAGAAACATAAAACAAACATCAGCTCTGAATATGTGTTTACAGAGCCTGAGGATGCACAAAATCAGCACATTTTGCTCCTGAAATACTCTGCACTACTGCATGGACCCTGCTTCTTCCACTATGTAAGGGCTCATTTACATGAGCTTGTGTGCCCCTTGCTGAACGCAAATCGTGGTCTGCAGTGCAGGGGTACCAGCTGAGTGCACGCCATTTGCGGATGCGGACCCATTCATTTGATACGTTCCACACCGCACAAAAATAGAACATGTTCTATTTTTTACGGTCTGGAGGCACTGACCGAAATATCACGGAAGTGTTTCGTAGTGCTTCTGTGCCTCTTGTGGATTGTGGATCCATTCAAGTCAATGGGTCTGCATCCGTGATACGGAGTGCACAAGACCAGTATATTGCGAACGAGCTGTTTGCTGTCCACAATACAGGCACAGAGCACACACAGGCTAATTTCAGACAAGCGTGATTTCCCGTTATAGACACTGCTTCTTTTACAGGACGGATGAAACTAAGGATTTATAATATAAAGCCCAGTTTCTAGGCAATATGGCCAACAGGGTGAACAAAAAACAAAAAAGAAGTACCCCCCCATAGAAAGCCAGTGCAGGGATTTCAGAATTTCACCCTCTATATTAGAATAATGTGATACACTACTTATGAGACCCCCCTCAAGTACTGGGAAAGCTAAATGACAACCTATTGTGTCGTCCCTTGAACGGGGAAAACTCAGTGACAAGCTACTGTATAATGCCCCCCAAGGGTTGAGAAAGTTTTTTGACACCTATAATGCTTATAATGTGTGAAGGACATAAATGACCCCTTATAATATGTTTCACTACAAAATACCTCCTTATAATGTGTGCCAATACAAAAAATACCCCCCTTACAATGTGCGCAAGTACAAACACTGCCCTCTTATGTGTGCCAGTACAAAAAATACTCCCTTATAATGTATGCCAGTACAAAAAATAGTCCCTTATAATGTATGCCAGTTCAAAAAATGCCCCTTATATATGCTACTACAAAATTGCTCCCTTAAATGTATCAGTACAAAAATGCTCCTCTATAACATGTGCCAGGACAAAACATGTACCCTCTCAGTGTCCCCAATAGAACTAATATCCCCATAGTGCCTCCCCTTATGTGTGCCAGTACAAAAATGCCACTGAAATGCGCCAGTACAAAAAATGCCCGCTTTTAGTGTCTCTAGGAGAACCAATGTCCCTGTATTTACCTCATTCCCCCCACCCCGGGTGTGCCAGTGTACAGAAAATGCCCCCTTTATGTGTACCAGTACAAAAATGTCCCTTTTAGCATGTGCCAGTACAGACATTTCACCCTTTTAGTGCCCCCATTATTGCTCACCCCTGAGGTATAGTAAGGCCTGATTCACACCGGATCCGACACGCTGTTCACAGCCAAAACAGCCCGTTGAATCTGTTTAAGCTTAGTGTGAAACAGCCCTAATTCCCCACATAGTGACCCAACAACATGCTGCCCAAAAAAAACCCAAAAGACTAATACTTACTTCCACACTGCTGTCAGCAATGTGGTGTAGGACACAGGCCTCTTTGGGTCTGTATCCTGAGCTGTATGCTGACCGGCTCAGGTGACATGATTATGATGATGTCATTGCGCCACCTGCACCGGCCTCTGATAGGCTACAGGAACTAGGCCTGAAGCCTATTAGAAGTAACTGCAGGGCAGGGAGATATCGCTCCCATTCCCCGCTGCAGAATTCGACTGCTGGTTGCCTCCCCGGCTGGTGCCCTCCCTTGAGGTAGCACTCCATGCCATCGCACCACTCGCTTGTAATTACTGATCCTACAGGATGGAGATGGGAAATTAACAAAAAAATGTTTTTAAATGGACAAACCTTTTTTAAGGAATTAATGGATAGGTGTATTTATATCATTATAAAACGAGGAAGCTACATAGGCCCTAGATCTTGGATAGCTCAATACAACACTACATACTGTACACACAGATTATGGTATTGTCCTTTGCTGAAAGGTTTTTGTGATGGTCTGAGTATCATCAGTAACATACCAACCATAGAGACAGACCACATGGCATGAGGCAATGGGGTGTCCGGTGCTGCGCTCTTTGAAAACGCTGCATTTGCCATCAGCCTCCATTTGGGGGAGCTCAGTCCAAAGAGATTATTTACATCTATTAAAATCAATGGTAACTGCATACATTTCTAAAACAATGCGGTAGCAAGAATAAACAGCACTCACCACAAACCTGAATTCTTCTTTTATTCCAGATCAAATCACATTTTCCAAATGTTAAAACAGGGGTGGACAAGCGTACCTGACACGCAGACTACTCGTGGTGACGGCCGTTTCACGCTAGAATGAGCATCCTCAGGCCAGTGACGGGGCACACTCTGATTCTGGGGTTCTCTTGTCTGATGGCAGTTGAGGTCCCCTTTATGTTGCTGTTTTACGGTGTGAGGAAGGGTCCTGGTTGTCGTGACGCCAGCACCTTGTGGTGCAAATGCAGTGTGGTATAATTATGAGACCGGTGTTGGCATAACAAATCCAGAGTACTTTACTAAAGCCGGTCGGCAATATTCACATGAAATGCAGTCGTTGCAGTAGATTCAAATAGTTCCCGAAGGTTGTATATGGAGGCAGGCTTCTCTCTGTCTCAGTCACTAGTTAATCTTTCCTTTCGTGCACTTTCTCTATCATTATATATATATATATATATATATATATATATATATATATATATATACACACACACACACACACATATATACAGTTGAAACCAGAAGTTTACATAAACTATATAAAATGACACATATGCATGTTTTCTCAATATCTGACATGAAATGAGAATAAACCTTTCCTGTTTTTGGTCAATTAGGATTACCATAATTATTACTATTTGCCAAATGCCAGAATAATGGGAGCGATAACGTTTTAAGGCATTTTTATTATTTTCTGCAATGTCAAAATTATTATGCCTTTAACACCTTCAGGACCTAGGACGAGAATGCTCGTCCTAATCTGGCGCTACTTAATGCCCTAGGACGAGCATTCTCATCCTAGGTTTAAAGGTGCAACCGCCGCCCGCTGCCGCAATCTTCAGCAGGGGCTCGGCTGATACTGACAGCCGGGCCTCTGCTGCAACCGCCAGCATCGGTGATAACACCGATGCCGGCGGATTAACCCCTTATATGCCGCGGTCACGCTGACCGCGGCATACAGAGGCATTGCAGCAACGTGTTCAAGCCATCGGGTCCCCGTGAGGCGGTGGGGGGGCGCGCGATGGTTGAGATGGCAGCTCCGATGCCTTGCCCAGAGGCATCGGGGACTGCCATCTACGGAAGCCCAGGAGACCCAGCCACAGCGCTGGGTCTCCTAGGCAACTGTCAGCATCTCACAGTGTGAGACGCTGACAGTTGAATACAGCACAATACAGATGTATTGTGCTGTATTCAATCAGGGATCAGACCCTGAAATGTTAAAGTCCCATAGTGGGACATAAGTAAAATTGTAAAAAAAAAAAAGTGAAATAAAAGTTTTTTAACAAAAAAAATAAAAAAATAATAATAAAGTTTCAATAAAAAAAGCCCCTTCCCCATAAAGACACATATAAAAAATAGAAAAAAAAAAATAAACAATATACATATTAGGTAGTATCACCGCATTCGTAAAAACCTGCTCTATTAAAATATCACATGATCCACACCCCCAGTCAACACCGTAAAAAATAAAAAAATAAAAACTGTCTAAAAAAGCCATTTTTTTGTCACATTTCATCACAAAAAATGTAATACCAAGCGATCAAAAAAGCGTATGCCCCTAAAAATAGTACCAATCTAACCGTCACCTTATCCCGCAAAAAATGAGCCCCTACCTGAGACAATCGCCCAAAAAATAAAAAAATACAGCTCTCTGACTATGGAGACACTAAAACATGATTTTTTTTGTTTTAAAAATGATATTATTGCGTAAAACTTAAATAAAAATAAGTATACATGTTAGGTATCGCCACGTCCGTAACAGCCTGCTCTACAAAAATATTGCATGATCTCTCCCCTCAGGCTAACACTGTAAAAAATAAAAAACTTTCCAAAAATAAGCCATTTTTTGTCACATTTCATCACAAAAAATGTAATACCAAGCGATCAATTTTGGTATGCCACCAAAAATAGTACCAATCTAACCGTCATCTCATCCCGCAAAAAATGAGCCCCTACCTGAGAAAATCGCCCAGAAAATTAAAAAAACTACATCTCTCTGACTATGGAGACACTAAAATGTGATTTTTTTTTGTGCTTCAAAAATATTGTGTAAAACTTAAATAAATAAAAAAGTATACATATTAGATATTGCTGCGTCCGTGACGACCTGCTCTATAAAAATATCACACGATCTAACCTGTCAGATGAATGTTGTAAATAACAAAAAATAAAAACAATGCCAAAACTGCTAGTTTTTCTTACCTTGCCTCACAAAAAGTATAATATAGAGCTACCAAAAATCGTATGTACCATAAAATAGCACTAACAAAACTGCCAACTTATCCCATAGTTTCCAAAATGGGGTCAGTTTTTTGGAGTTTCCTACTCTAGGGGTGCATCAAATGTGACATGGCAACTTAAACTTTTTCCAGTGAAATCTGCCCTGGCGTTCCTTTCCTTCTGCGCCCTGCCGTGTGCCTGTACAGCAGTTTACGATCACAAATGGGGCATTTCTGTAAACTACAGAATCAGGGTAATAATTATTGCGTTTTGTTTGGCAGTTAACCTTGCTTTATTCTCGGAATAAAATGATTGATATGGAAAATCTGCCAAAAAAGTGAAATTCGGAAATTTTGGCTACATTTTCCTTTAATTCTTGTGGAACACCTAAAGGGTTAATAATGTTTGTAAAATCAGTTTTGAATACCTTAAGGGGTTTAGTTTCTAAAATGGGGTCATTTTTGGGTGGTTTCTATGATGGAAGCCTCACAAAGTGACTTCAAACTTGAACTCGTCCTTAAAAAGTGGGTTTTGGAAATTTTGTGAAAAATTTCAAGATTTGCTTCTAAATTTCTAAGCCTTCTAACATCCCAAAAAAATAAAATGTAATTTTCAAAGTGATCCAAACCTGAAGTAGACACATGGGGAATGTAAAATAATAACTATTTTTGGAAGTATTACTATGTATTTTAAAAGTAGAGAAATTGACATTTGGAAATTTGCTAATTTTTCAAAATTTTTGGTAAATTTGGTATTTTTTGTAAATAAGAATGAAATATTTTGACTGAAATTTACCACTATCATGAAGTACAATATGTGACGAGAAAACATTCTCTGAATGGCTTGGATAAGTAAAAGCGTTCTAAAGTTATCACCACATAAAGTGACATGTCAGATTTGGCATGGTCCTTAAGGGGTTAAACAATTCTGGACTGCCCATATGATGATGTCATGTGTTTGGAAGCTTCTGTTAGGTTTGTTGGCAACATCTGAGTTAATTAGAGACACACCTGTGGATGTATTTAAATGCACATCTGAAACACACTGCTTCTTTGTGTAGCATCATGGGAAAGTCTAAAGAAATCAGCCAAGATATCAGGAAGAGAATTGTGGTCTTGCTCAACCTTGGGTGCAATTTCAAGATAACTGAAGGTGCCTCATACATCTGTACAAACAATTGTACACAAGTACAAACAAGATGGGAATGTCCAGCCACCATACTGCTCAGGAAGGAGACAGGTTCTGTGTCCCAAAGATGAACGTGCTTTGGTCCGACATGTGCATATCAACCCAAGAACAAAAGCAAAAGACCTTGTGAAGATGATGGAGGAAGTTGGTAAGATTGTGTCAATATCCACAGTGAAACAAGTACTGTGCCAACATGGGCTGAAAGGCCACTCTGCCAGGGCAAAGCTGAAAAGGCAGGTGCGAGCAAGGTGACCAACAAACGTGGCTCAGTTACACCAGTTTTGTCAGGAGGAATGGGCCCAAATTCCGACTAACTATTGTGAGAAGCTTGTGGAAGGATATCCAAAACGTTTGACCCAAGTCATACAGTTTAAGGGCAATTGTATCAAATATTAACCCTTACAGTGCCGGCGCCGTACATGTACGGCGCTGGCACGATGCGGGCACATGGCGCCCGCTCGCGGGTGCGGCGGGCGTCATGGCCGGCAAGTCTCTGCTGTTTCTAACAGCAGAGACTTGCCGCTACCTACTGTATCGGCGGCGTCTTCCGGGGTGACTAGATGCCGTGATCACACGTGATCACGGCATCTAGTTGCGTCTAAACCCGGAAGCGTTCGCTTCCGGGTGGTGTACAGACACCCCGTGTGGCCAATCGGGGTGTCTGTACACCATATGAAAACTGTAATCCTCGCTGGTGAGGATTACAGTTTTCAAAGTGCAATTCTTATTCTGGCCACTAGATGGCAGGCCAGGATAAGAAATGAGCAATTGATGGATTTAACTGCCTCTAGTAAATCCATAATTGCTCATAAAGAAAATTAAAAAGCCACAATATATAAGCTCATATTTGAGCATTCAAATAGTAAAAAAAAAATTAAAAAAAAATGTTAAAAAATATATAAAAAATAAAAAGATATAAAAGTTCAAATCACCCCCCTTTCCGTATAAGTAAAAAATAAATACCTAAATAACACTAAATATAGACATCATGGGTATCACCGTGACCGAAAACGCCCGTACTTTTAAAATATAAAAAAAAAATCCAATACGGCGAATTGTGTGGCGGAAAAAAGCGTCCAAATGGCGATTTGCCGTTTTTTGTCGCTTTTTTTTTCTAAAAAAAATTAAATAAAAAGTGATCAAAAAGTCATACACACCCCAGAATGGTATTAATAAAATCTTCAGATTGTCCCGCAAAAAATGAGCCCCCATACAGCTCTGTACACATAAGTACCAAAAAGTTATAGGGGTCAAGATATGACAAGGAAAAAAAAAAAAAAAAAAAAAAAAAAGGGCAACTTTCTAATTTTTTTTCACTATCAAAACGCAGGAAAAACTATACATATTAGGTATTGCCGGATTCGTACTGACCAGTAGAATGAAAATAACGGGTCAGTTTTAATGCACATCGAACGCTGTAAATAAGAAACCCGTAGAACTGTAGCGGAATAGCGTTTTTTTTGGCAATTTCACCTGATTTGGAATTTTTTTCCTGCTTCCCACTACACCGTATGCAATATTAAATGGTGGCGTTGGAAAGTACAACTTGTCCCGCAAAAAACAAGCCCTCATACAGCTATGTGAACAGAAAAATAAAAGAGTTATGGCTGTTTGAAGGCAGGGAGCGCAAAACGAAAATGCATGACCGAAAAAACCTCCGGTACTGAAAGGGTTAATGAAATATATGTAAACTTTTGACTTTGCAGAAAGTAATAAAAATGCCTTAAAACATTCTCTCTCTCTCATTATTCTGGCATTTAGCAATAATAATAATTATGGTAATCCTAACTGACCAAAAACAGGAAAGGTTTATTCTGATTTCATGTCAGATATTGAGAAAAATATGCATATGTGTCTTTTTATATGGTGTATGTTAGAGATGAGCGAATCATTCGCGAACATTCGCTCACTAATAACGAACGTTCATTTACAAAATGTACGCAACTTCTTAGAAGACGTACGCATGAGCGTACAAATAGCTTACGAATCTCAGCGTACTATTGTCTAAGCGATTACGTAATACGCAGGCACGTACGAGGAGAGGCCGCGGCGTGCACTCCTCAGAGGCAGAGCGAATATTCAAGACATATATATGGTAAAGTGCAAATACATTATTATAGGTATAATATAAAAATTTTAAATATCACCTACCTAGTATGCTCACGGACACGTTTAAGTCTCTTTTCTTCTGCCGCTTGTCATAGAACTGGAGCAGAGTCCCAAACTCAGTCGCAATTTGTAATCCACATAGGTAAAATTGTAATCCAAATGGGTAAAAAAAAAAAAAGCAGCAAAGGTTCCTTAAAAAACCCTCTTTCAAGGGGCTCCCCAAATAACCTTAAAAAGGGGGAAAAAGGGAAGAGGCGCAACTTAATTTCCTGAGTTGCCTCGTCATCCTCCCGCGCTGGAGAAAGGGGCGGAACTACCAAGGAGGAGTCTGCATCGCTGAATTGAATTTGTACGCAACAGCGTATAGAGTAACTACCAGGGAAAAGTCTGCATCTCTGAATTGAATTCGTACGCGACAGCGTATAGAGTAACTAAATTATACGTAGAATAGCGTATAATTTATAGGACACACTACGTAGTGAATGCGTACAAAAGCGAAGCGAATCACCTAATATTCGGATTCGCTTCGCAGCTGAAAAATCCCAACATTCGATACGAATCTACGAAGCGGCGAATAGATTCGCTCATCTCTAGTGTTTGTAGACACTAACTTCATTAACTCCAGAATCTTCCTCCTAGACAGAAAGGGTGGAGCCAGCCCTGACTAGCCTCATGGGACCTCCCACTCCCTATACAACCTTATGAGGTTTGTAGTACAATACATGAAATACTGAACAATGATATTAACACTTTCAATGCTATGCAGTGTCTTTCCGAACACTGCAAACATACATCGCTCTCTGATGTGGCAGGAGGCAACCCCTAATACCAGTTCACCTAGAACAGCTTCATGGTCCGGCTAGCGATTAATAAGTTCCTAACAAATCAGGCTATACTGAAGACCTGTTTTGGTGTACTCTGCCAAATAGGCCCTGAAAGAACTTCATTTCTAAAAATGAAAACTGCCAGAAAAAGCAATTTTGCTGAGAACTATTCCGGGGGAAAAAAGCTTTGTAATTTTTGCAGATTGCTGAGGACCATGCAGAACAAGTTCCAGGCCATGCAGACCTCCAGCAGTCCAGAGCACAGTATGCACTTCATTTTTTTTATGTGACAATTGAGATACTGAGGGGGACATATTTATATTACATGCTGATCTTAATCTAGCCCCTTCTGAGATGCATAAAATTATTAAGAAGTGCACGGCTAATAATTGTGGTGCATATGTGCAGCTCTGTGTGCTACAACAGAAACAGAACTCTACAACAGAAATCTACAAAAGCAAGGGGGCTAATGTATAATCTATGTCAGTTTCCTGGTGTAGAAATGTGCCAGGCCATCTATAGTTGCCCCTGCACTGCCCATTCCCGGCACAACCCCTGTTGCTTTTTCTAAAAGTGGCAAGTGGGATTCTAAACCCTCAAAAAAGTAGCAAAATTCTGGGCAACTATGGTGTGCGGTTGTTCGCCAAAATTTGAGACTTTTTGAATATATAGTAAATTGTGCCATCTGGTGGCACATGTTAGAATTGAAAATAGCCTTAAAACACACACACACACACAGTAACTACTATTGAGGTCTAATAGAGCAGCATATATATGTTCCACTGACACTTCACTCAAACTCTTCCACAACGTGGTCATTATTCTGCCACCAATTTACTGTACGTAAGAGAGGGCTCTGATGAGTGTGAGTGGCAATCTCATTTACAAGAAGTGTAGGATAGTGAACTCACTATAATCATTCCCCCAGCAACAACAATTGCAAGTGGAATTCCAGTGAGGGAGATACAACTCCATAGATATGTCTATAGAGAATTTATTGAATTTATTTATATCTTGAGAAATGATGATTGTGGTCAAAGGAAAATCCTATCTCCACGTCTGTGATGCATGTCTGACAAACAGGAAAGGAATGCAGGTCACAAGATATGTGCTCAGAGATAGTTGAGATACAGGATGAATAAGACAGAAATTACAACATAGATAACTTCATAAATCTAGTATAGCAATGGCTAATAGACATAACACACTATAATTATGATGGATTCTAAATTAGAGCCATAGCCAAGACAGTACATTCTGGAGCACTGGTGAGGTAAGAAACTGATTTATGGTAAATACTAGTGTTGCTCGAGCACCAAAGTGCTCTGGTGCTCGAGTAGAACACTTTGGGATGCTTGGGTACTCTACAGAGCACCAGAGCACAATGGAAGTCAATGGGAGAACCAAAGCATTAAACCAGGCACCCCCTGCTCTGAAGAGGGGAGGCTGACTGGTTCACAGGAAAAGGTCAGAAATTGATGGAAACATCACTGAAATGGTTCGGCAACAGCATGGGGAGGATTCCTGGATGCATCTTGGACTCCCAGGTCTTTGCTGGGAATGATATGGTCCGAGTATTACGGCACTTTCCCAGACTGACAATAATACACAGAAAACAAGAGACAAAATCGATTTTAGAGGAAAAAATTACACTGAATGTCTCAGGTATTTAGGATGCGCAAACGTTATACAACAGATGTAGCGCAGGTAATGTCGCTGTCACCAGCGGCAGAAAAAATTACACTGAATGTCACAGGTATTTAGGATGTCCAAACGTTATACAACAGATGTAGCGCAGGTAATGTCGCTGTCACCAGCGGTGGAAATATTAAACTGAATGTCACAGATATTTAGGATGCACAAACGTTACACAGCAGATGTAGCACAGGTAATGTCGCTGTCACCAGCGGCAGAAAAAAATACACTGAATGTCACAGATATTTAGGATGTGCAAATGTAACACAACAGATGTAGCAGAGGTTGTGTCACTGTCAGCAGCGGCCAAACAATTGCGCTGAATGTCACAAATATTTAGGATGCGCAAATGTAACACAACAGATGTAGCAGAAGTTGTGTCACTGTCCCTTTTGGGCACTGTTCTACATGTAAAGTCATAGTACGATTGGATACCTTTTCAGATTCTTCAGGTCAAGAATGCTATAATATTGTGCATTTCATTAATTGTGGCACTTCAGGAGTGCAACCTGCCCTTGTGGGCTTATATATATTTGGATGACGACACACGAAATACGTATTCGCATTCAAGAACATCAGAAAGACATCCGTGCAGCATCAAAGACTGAAGATTCTGATAAGGATAAAATTGCCAAGCTGAAACCCATACCGTGACACTTTGGTCACAAACATGCGAATAGATGGCAAGACCTGAAATTTCGAGGGATTGATAAAGTTTCTCTGGGGTCAAGAGGTGACGATCTTTTTTCCACGTTTGGAGCAAGTAAAGTGTAAGTGGATAGTGAAACTAAAAACACAGATACCCTGTGGTCTCAATGACAAAATACCTTTTGCATCATACTTGAATTGATATACTGTATATCTTTTTTAACACTTTTATTATTTTTTTTATATTGTGTTGGACAGTGGTTATCGGTAATAGTATAGGTGCCAATTCTTGTTACTAAAATATTTTATAATTTCTTTTAGGTCACCTCTAGCATTAAGCTTTGTGGGAAGATCATGATTGAATAACTACAATAAAAATATTTTTTTCCAACAGTCAACAATCTCACCAAGAGGAACACTACTCAAAAGTAGCCTCTGAGAGCCTTTTTATATAGGAAGCAGGGGAAGCACTTTTACGCCCTCTTTTGGCAAGATCCAGTGTCTAATCAAACCAGAGCAGAAATCATTTACATATCTGCCTGAGACATAACTGCAGCAATCTGATATTTGTATCTGAGTGTGTTATTTTTTGCCAATGAGTGTATTAAACTATGTGCAGTGACAGCAGTGTGCCTTGCCACTGTCTGCAGCTGGTCTGGGACTCTTCTGTTGCTCATAGTGCAGACACCCACCACCGGGGTCTGCATGTGCACATGAGCACACAGATGTGCCGTTGCCCAGCATGATTTTCCACTGACTGCACTAATTGCAGCATGACAGAAATAATTAGTGGCATGGTCAGAGAAGAGGAGATAAAGGAGGAACAGTAAAGTAAATCATGCACGCATATCACACTGTGTTGTGTCAGGCAGGGCCGGCTTTGGCTATATAGTGGTCTGTGTGCAGTTGTATATTTGGGGCCTAACTATACTGCCACCAAAAGTGGTCCTTCTACTAAATTCTTTTTTTGTATTTGCCCTATACAAGAAGAGAATAGATAGATAGATGAAGATTTGCTTACCGAAATTTGTCTTTCCTTTAGTCCAAAGGCAGCACAACACAATGGGTTAATGTTTCCCTCCTCCCATCTAAGACAGAAGAAAATGATTAGTAAATCAGACTAATTAACCCCCAATAAAGGAGTGCACACCCACAGGATAGATGTGTTTTTTATCAAGCAATAACTTTTACAGGGAGGGATACTTGTGCTGCCTTTGGACTAAAGGAAAGAAAAATTTCAGTAAGCAAATTTTCATCTTTCCTTATCGTCCAAAGGCAGCACAACACAATGGGAATTGACATGCAGTAATAAGCCAGGGGGGGTCCAAAATGCAGCCTAATAATCCACCTGATTCAGGAGCAGAAAAATTGAGATTAGTATTGGAGACTGACCCCATTGCCTCTAAATGGGATACCCCATCTACATATGATGTGATAAAGATACAGTTGCTGAGACTTTAACTGAGACCTACTTAACCGCTTTTCCTGAACCCTCAGAATACCTTGAACGGGAAAAGAGTACTTCCCGACCAGTGCTATTGGAACAGCCAGAAACAACAAACTTGTTCAGTATACTCCGGACAAAGCCATCCAACAGGATTTCTCAAGACCCAGGCTTGATAAACCTTGGTTCTTCCTGAACAAAGCTGTTTAGCAACGTAGAATAATGGCCAGAGCTTCTATCGAAGAGGTCAGGGATTTTTACATTTGTGGACAGAGAGGCTTCTGGGCTGCTCTGATAGCAATCTTGACCAGCAAAGGAGTGGCGGATGTACAGGAGATGCTGGAGGAGCCCTATTAAAATATCGCTATGTGCGAGAGGCTGCCTGGCCTGCTCTTGTTATTCCCCGTTACTCCACTGGCCCTTGGTGATGGGACCTTAAGCATCACATACACCTCTATTTCTGGATCTGCTCCAGTGAGAGCCAAGCAACCAGTTCCTAGAGTCTACCTGGAAGCTAAGGGTCAGTGAATTGAAGATAAGAAAAATCTGGTGAGAGCCGGCACAGAGAGACTGAGATGGGTAGCAGTAATGTGATATAAGTGAATATGGAATGTAGGCCATAAAAACGACCTGCTGGTGCATATTGATAGAAACAGCAAAACAATCAAACTTCTTCCGAGAAGGTAAATGATTAGACATGTCAGGTCTAACCTCCATCATACCGTTGGTCTCGGTGGTGCAACCCCTCTTGAAAACACCCAGAATTCCCTGGGATAGAGGTCAAGATCTTACTATTAAGACATGAAAGAACCATCATATAAGGCTTATGAAAGGTCTAATTATTTGCCTTGGGGGGCAATTTCCACTAAAGATAGTAACCTGGATACAAGATTCTATCCAGGAGACTGACGAAATACTAAAATTATGATGTCTCTGTTCCCTTCTAGTGCTTAGAGAGCCTGAAACATAGAAATACTCTTCTATCCATCCCTCAGAGCCCCTCTAGGAGGTCTTGGAATGAAAAAATGACAATATGGAAACTAGCCTAAGTGGAGTATTGTGGAAAAAATTATTATTATTATTATTTTTTTTTTTTTACCAAATAGGGCAGGACTTAAAGGGGTATTCTCATCTTGCTATTTCAGCCTTACCAGCAGCCAGCTTTGCTGTTCACTTCCTGGTTTCCTGCTTCTAAGGCTGGGCGGGCGTAGGCAGTTTGAGTGAAGGGCTGCCACGCCTCCTTATGACATCACAGTGAGAGCTCAGTCCTTGCATGCTCGTTCATGTGGATAGTATGAGTCATCAGCCTGCAGTGTCTGTGAATCACCTCTTTCCTGCTGTGGAATCCTCACTCAGAGCCAAAGTGAGCTAAGCAGACAGTAACAATTGGCTCTCTTGCATTCTAATATAGTTTTACACACAAAACATGTTTTATCTTTTACAAGCCCATTCTTACCATAAAAACAATCATTTACTATTGTACATTGTCCCCATAGCATGTTAGCTATTGCCTCACAAAACATATTACCATCCCCCAACCACCAGCACTGATGCAGATGTGTTTACATTATAGATCTACTGCAGTTGTTTATACACTTTTGACTATATATATATATGTAGATGCATATCCAGCATATGCATATACAGGTCTGCTATATCATCCCTCACCAATCCCCACTAGCTCTTTTGCTCAACAGCTTCCTATACAGCACTGCTACATCTGTCCTCATCTCCCCCAATAGCTAAGCAACTTCTAACTCAGCTATGCTACATCTATCTTTCCCTCTGACACTGTGCCTGAACCGCTACCTATACAGCTCTGCTACATCTGTCCTCTCTCACACTGTGCCTAAACCGCTACCCATACAGCTCTGCTACATCTGTCTTTCTCTCTCACACTGTGCCTGAACCGCTACCCATACAGCTCTGCTACATCTGTCTTTCTCTCACACTATGGATGAACCGCTACCTATACAGCTCCGCTACGTCTGTCTTCACCTCCCCCAATAGCTAAGCAACTTCTAACTTAGCTCTGCTACATCTGTCTTTCCCTCTCACACTGTGCCTGAACCGCTACCCATACAGCTCTGCTACATCTGTCTTTCCCTCTCGCACTGTGCCTGAACCGCTACCCATACAGCTCTGCTACATCTGTCTTTCTCTCTCACACTGTGGATGAACCGCTACCTATACAGCTCCGCTACATCTGTCTTCACCTCCCCCAATAGCTAAGCAACTTCTAACTCAGCTTTGCTACATCTGTCTTTCCCTCTCACACTGTGACTGAACTGCTACCCATACAGCTCTGCTACATCTGTCTTTCTCTCTCACACTGTGCCTGAACCGCTACCCATACAGCTCTGCTACATCTGTCTTTCTCTCTCACACTGTGCCTGAACCGCTTCCCATATAGCTCTGCTACATCTGTCGTTCTCTCTCACACTGTGCCTGAACTGCTACCCATACAGCTCTGCTACATCTATCTTTCTCTCACACTATGAATGAACCGCTACCTATACAGCTCCGCTACATCTGTCTTCACCTCCCCCAATAGCTAAGCAACTTCTAACTCAGCTCTGCTACATCTGTCTTTCCCTCTCACACTGTGCCTGAACCGCTACCCATACAGCTCTGCTACATCTGTCTTTCCCTCTCGCACTGTGCCTGAACCGCTACCCATACAGCTCTGCTACCCTGTTTCCCCGAAAATAAGACCTACCCCGATAATAAGCCCTAGTGCTATTTTGGCCTGTTTTTGGAGTAGGCTTAAAATATAAGCCCTACTCCAAAAATAAGCCCTAGGTACATTGAGGATACACTGAGAATAGGGTTACGGTCCAGATCGGGGGGGGCGCAGCCCGCAAGTGATTTTAATGGCCAGTCAGGGTCTCTCTGCTGGTGGCGCTACCTGCGCAATGCTGCGCACTATAGTATGCAGCGCTGCGCAGTTAGTTACCTATACACACCCCTATACCCATACCCTATCTGGCGCTGCAAGACCTCTCCCCTGTGATGACCCCACGAGACGTGACTTCAGTGCCGGGTCTCGCGGGATCACGCTGGTTGACGGGATGACCCAGCGCACGCCGGATGACAGGATTGGGTGAGAAGAAGAAGTCCGGAGCGGAGTTGAGGTAAGTATATTGTCTGTGTGTGCACAGGGGCCCGAGGGCAAAAAAATGACATACCAGTATATATTCAGAGGGGCCAAAAATGACATTCAGTGGGGGCAAAAATGACATGTATGTTCAGTGGGGGGCAAAAAAGAAATATATGTTCAGTGGGGGCAAAAATAAGACCTACCCCGATAATAAGCCCTAACCCTTTTTTCAGAGAAAAAAAAGAAATAAGACCCTGTCTTATTTTCTGGGAAACACGGTACATCTGTCTTTCTCTCTCACACTGTGGATGAACCGCTACCTATACAGCTCCGCTACATCTGTCTTCACCTCCCCCAATAGCTAAGCAACTTCTAACTCAGCTTTGCTACATCTGTCTTTCCCTCTCACACTGTGACTGAACTGCTACCCATACAGCTCTGCTACATCTGTCTTTCTCTCTCACACTGTGCCTGAACCGCTACCCATACAGCTCTGCTACATCTGTCTTTCTCTCTCACACTGTGCCTGAACCGCTTCCCATATAGCTCTGCTACATCTGTCGTTCTCTCTCACACTGTGCCTGAACAGCTACCCATACAGCTCTGCTACATCTGTCTTTCCCTCTCACACTGTGCCTGAACCGCTACCCCGGGCCGGGACTAGGGGTAGGCGGGGGAGACGACCGCCTAGGGCGCCATCTGGAGGGGGGCGCAGCCAGGGCCGGATTATAATTGGAGCATCTGGAGCTACTGCTCCAGGCCCCGGCTCCAATGATTTCATGGGGGGCCCTGCACCCCCTCAGATCAGCCCACCCAGCCACTTTAAAAAAAGCATACTTATCTGTTCTGCGCTGCCGCTGCCATCAGGTTCCGCGCTCCACTGTCTTCCCTGCTGGCGCGCACTATGACCTGACGCAGCACAAGAAGCTGGTCTGAGGGGGGGCACAAGACGCTGGTCTGAGCGGGGGCACAAGACGCTGGTCTGAGCGGGGGCACAAGACGCTGGTCTGAGGGGGGGGCACAAGACGCTGGTCTGAGGGGGGGGCACAAGACGCTGGTCTGAGGGGGGGGCACAAGACGCTGGTCTGAGGGGGGGGCACAAGACGCTGGTCTGAGGGGGGGGCACAAGACGCTGGTCTGAGGGGGGGGCACAAGACGCTGGTCTGAGGGGGGCACAAGACGCTGGTCTGAGGGGGGGGGCACAAGACGCTGACCTGAGCTCTGATGGGGGCACATTATGTTGATCTGAGGTCTGATGGGGGCACAAGACGCTGACCTGAGGTCTGATGGGGGCACAAGACGCTGATCTGAGGTCTGATGGGGGCACAATGTGTTGATCTGAGGTTTATTATCCCTGTACAGTGACATCACTGTGTTTATTATCCCTGTACTGTGACATCACTGTGTTTATTATCCCTGTACTGTGACATCACTGTGTTTATTATCCCTGTACAGTGACATCACTGTGTTTATTATCCCTGTACAGTGACATCACTGTGTGTATTATCCCAGTGCAGGAAGAGGTAAGTGGTCTGTGTTTGTGTGTTTGTTTTCTATTTTTCAGGGTCGTGAATGCAGAGGACTACGTCGGATTCGGTGGACTACGTCGGACCAGCTTTTTTTTTTTTTTTTTTTTAATAAATTGGTCAAACAGGGGTCTGGGGGAGTGTTTATTTCAATAAAACACTGTACAGGGATAATAAACACAGTGATGTCACAGTACAGGGATAATAAACACAGTGATGTCACTGTACAGAAAAATGCGCTCCCCAGTGTCTATCAGGTCTCTATCCCCCCCCCCCTCAAGAGACAATAAATTTATGTCCCCCCTCACCCTCCCTCCACAGTATAATGGCCACCACCACCCCAGTGTCCCTTTACACCGCATTTATTTTTCCCCTAGTGTCCCAAATATCAATATATATATAAAAAAAAAAATCAGTGCACCTAAAAAAAAAAAAAAATGCGCTCCCCAGTGTCTATCAGGTCTCTATCCCCCCCCCCAAGAGACAATACATTTATGTCCCCCCTCACCCTCCCTCCACAGTATAATGGCCACCACCCCAGTGTCCCTTTACACCGCATTTATTTTCCCCTTAGTGTCCCAAATACCAATATATAAAAAATACAAAAATATCAGTGCACCTAAAAATAAAAATTCGCTCCCCAGTGTATATCAACTATCTATTTTGACCCCCTCGAGACAAAACATTTATGTCCCCCTCACTCTCCCTCCACATTATAATGGCCCCCACCACCCCAGTGTCTCTAATATCAATAAAAAAATAAATAAATTCAGTGTCCTTCACAAAAAAAATAAAATGCACTTCCCAGTGTGAATACATCTCACCCCAAAAAGTGTACTAAAAAAGTAATTACTATCATAATTTCAGCCTGACAAATTTTTTCTATATAATAATAAATGATCTTTTATATAAGAACTAATTTTTTGGGGCCAAAAATCGTTGGTGAATATAGTGGTTTTTTTTAAATTTTTTTTATACTTACCTCTGTAGATGCAGGACGTGTCTCTTCCTCGCGATCCTGTCTTCTCTCTCTGGTCCCGATGTCTGTGATCGCATACAGAGCATGCGCGGCTCTGTATGCGAGCACAGATACAAAAGAGCTACCGCGCATGCGCGGCTGCCCGCATCTGATACAGAGTAAGCGAGACTCTGTATCAGACATCGCGGAGAAGGATGCAGCTACCGCGCATGCGCGGCTACGTGCACGCTCTGGATGAAAGCAGCGGCTGCCTGGGTGAAAAGTGAGTGCAGTCTGCGCAAGCGCGGCCCGCTGGGACTCCGTGAAAAGCGGGCCGTAACCTATGGAGACAAAGTGTAAACTATGGGGTAGGAAAATCTGTTTATCTTCAAAGCAGGGTAATATAGCTAATAACATGTATTTACACAAATAATCAAGGCCACCAGTATTTCATTTTAAAATATGATCATGGAGATGGGAATACCCCTTTAAACCCTAGACTCCACTGACTGCGGCAGCATGCACACTAGCGGCAGTGCTTACACTAGGCCCCAATGACCGGTGGCAGCAAATGCAGTAGTAGACCACAGAGTGGCTGGTGGCAGCATATGAAGTAGCAGACCACAGAGTGGCTGGTGGCAGCATATGAAGTAGCAGACCACAGAGTGGCTGGTGGCAGCATATGAAGTAGCAGACCACAGAGTGGCTGGCGGCAGCATATGAAGTAGCAGACCACAGAGTGGCTGGCGGCAGCATATGAAGTAGCAGACCACAGAGTGGCTGGTGGCAGCATATGAAGTAGTAGACCACAGAGTGGCTGGTGGCAGCATATGAAGTAGCAGACCACAGAGTGGCTGGTGGCAGCATATGAAGTAGCAGACCACAGAGTGGCTGGCGGCAGCATATGAAGTAGCAGACCACAGAGTGGCTGGCGGCAGCATATGAAGTAGCAGACCACAGAGTGGCTGGCGGCAGCATATGAAGTAGCAGACCACAGAGTGGCTGGCGGCAGCATATGAAGTAGCAGACCACAGAGTGGCTGGCGGCAGCATATGAAGTAGCAGACCACAGAGTGGCTGGCGGCAGCATCCATGGTAGGCCGCAGAGTGGCCGGCGGCAGCACGCATGCCGGCGGCAGCAACCCTGAGCAAAAAGCTTCTGACCGCTGAGAAGTAAATCCTTCCACAACCTCTGCACCACACAATTGGTGCAGACATTACCTATATTGTCCATAGTTGGTGCAGACATCTTCAAGATTCATGGATTACTCTGCAGAGTTCTATATTTGTAACATATCATTCCGCTCACACATACAGTCACAAAAGAGCCGCTCCAGGACACAAGATCCTTAAGTTGCTGTGATTATGCCATTCTAGTGCTTGGAGAGCCTGAAACATAGAAATATGTCAAACATGGCAGGCCATAGACATTAGTAGTTTAGGAACTTCCGCTGCATATGAGAACTTACCAGGACACTCCAGGATAGATCTCAGTTCAATCATCCCATGGAACACCCGATGGGGAAATTAAATCTGGAAACCACTTACAGAATAGTATGAATGCAGTTAATTCCTGGAGACCACCTCCAGCTCTATAACCTGCATATAACTCTGGATACACACTTCCAGATCAGACATGTTAAGCGGTTAGTCAGGAGACACCTCCAGCTCTATAACCTACATATAACTCTGGATACACACTTCCAGATCAGACATGTCAGCCATTGGTCCAGGAGACACCACACCGGACATTCTTATGGCACTTCATGGTATAGTCTGGAGACACTTCCAGTTATATAATATCAGGCTTGACAACCATACTGGCCTTCACAGCAGCAGCAGCAGCAGCAGCAGCAGCAGCAGCAGGAGGAGGAGGAGGAGGAGGAGGAGGAGGAGGAGGAGGAGGAGCCTCTGTATGTGTGAGCTTCCTTGTCCTAGACAGAAGAAAAAACACATCTATCCTGTGGGTGTGCACTCCTTTATAGGGGGTTAATTAGTCTGATTTACTAATCATTTTCTTCTGTCCTAGACGGGAGGAGGGAAACATTAACCCATTGTGTTGTGCTGCCTTTGGACGATAAGGAAAGATAGATAGATAGATAGATAGATAGATAGATAGATAGACATTAAGAAAACACACAAATACCATACTTGTACACTCCTAATTATATGGTGTCTTATACGCAATGCATTAATAATAAAAAACAAATCTAACCTATAATACATAAAAACACACCACTGGACATGGTTAAATAATGGCTGCAGCCCTTTATTAAGGGTTAATTAAACAAACAAATCTAACTTTAAGAAATTCAACTCTTTGTAAATAATTTAGCAGTCCAATAAATACCATATTTTTTACTTTATAAGACGCACCTGATGATAAAGACGCACTTAGGTTTTAGAGGAGGACAATAAGAAAAAATGATTTTTCATCAGACCTCAAAACAGACCTCATCTTCATGAGACGCTCAAATTAGACCCACAATCTTCATCAGGCTTAGATCAGACCTCAGATCTGATCCCCATTTCAGACCTGAGGTCAGATCTCCATATCAGGCCCTCATATCAACTCAGATTAGACCCTAAGATCAAACCCACACATCAGACGTCAGATCAGAGCTGATCCCCATATCATACCTCTGGTAAGACCCCCATGTCAGACCTCAGATCAGCTGCCCATATTAGATCATACCCCCATGTCAGACCTCAGATCAGATCTCCATATTAGATCATACCCCCATGTCAGACCTCAGATCAGATCCCCATATCAGATCATACCCCCATGTCAGACCTCAGATCAGATCCCCATATTAGATCATACCCCCATGTCAGACCTCAGATCAGATCTCCATATTAGATCATACCCCCATGTCAGACCTCAGATCAGATCCCCATATCAGATCATACCCCCATGTCAGACCTCAGATCAGATCCCCATATTAGATCATACCCCCATGTCAGACATCAGATCCCCATATCAGATCACACCCCCATGTCAGACCTCAGATCAGATCCCCATATTAGATCATACCCCCATGTCAGACCTCAGATCAGATCCCCATATCAGATCATACCCCCATGTCAGACCTCAGATCAGATCCCCATATTAGATCATACCCCCATGTCAGACCTCAGATCAGATACCCATATCAGATCATACCCCCATGTCAGACCTCAGATCAGATCCCCATATCAGATCATACCCCCATGTCAGACCTCAGATCAGATCCCCATATTAGATCATACCCCCATGTCAGACCTCAGATCAGATCTCCATATTAGATTATACCCCCATGTCAGACCTCAGATCAGATCCCCATATCAGATCATACCCCCATGTCAGACCTCAGATCAGATCCCCATATTAGATCATACCCCCATGTCAGACATCAGATCCCCATATCAGATCACACCCCATGTCAGACCTCAGATCAGATCCCCATATTAGATCATACCCCCATGTCAGACCTCAGATCAGATCCCCATATCAGACCTCAGATCAGATCCCCATATTAGATCATACCCCCATGTCAGACCTCAGATCAGATACCCATATCAGATCATACCCCCATGTCAGACCTCAGAAAAACAAACCAAAATGCTCCACACCACCGTGATGGGACTTTGCCATTCAGCTCCAGGCCCACTATTATTCTGAGTTCACCTTGGTTACAGTCTGCTTTAATCCTCTAAGTTGCTTGGGGCTGGAGACTTCACTGGTGCTCCTTGGAGGTGTCTCCTAAATGCTCTTGGGGGCTGCTTGCTTCTTTATATCCATTTTCTAATGAGAAGATGTTGGATGTTAGTAAGGATGTAAGGCAATTTTGTGAACTTCATAATTTCTGAAACATTTTGCTTTGGTCAGTAGATGGCAGCAAAGCATAAGCCAGTCTAAGTCTGTATTGGAGCTGCCTGTTAGAGAAATACAATGAACTTATTTAGGTTGGAAATAGTTTGGAAATAGCCATGACTTGGACTCTTACAAGTTTAATAGCAAATTGAAAATGCAGGTTTGGAACTGTACTGAGCAAATCGCTTATTGCATCACATACTCCCAGCATACCTCCAAAATCTTTGGATGGTGAAAGCATACCTCCCAACTTTGTAAACAAACAAAGAGCGACACATTGTGCGGCGAGCTTTCTGAGCAAATTTTTCCCGCACTAGGCCACATCTCTAACTCAAAAACATAACTATACACCTAATCCCAACCAGTCCCCTTAATGCACCCACATAGTAGTTCTTCCCCCTTCATGCCACCTGCACAGTATTTATGCCCACATTGTACCTCCTCACGGAATTATGGCCAGCTGTGCCCCCCAGTAATATGCCCAGCTGTGCCCCCCAGTAATATGTCCACATTGGGCCCCCAGTAAAATGCCTAGCTATGCCCCCAGTAATATGCCCACATTGTGCCCCCTGTAATATGCCCAGCTGTGCCGCCCAGTAGTGTGTCCACATTGTGCCCCCCCAGTAATATGCCCACATTGTGCCCCCCAGTAATATGCCCAGCTGTGCCCCCCAGTAATATGCCCACATTGTACCCCAGTAATATGCCCAAATATGCTCCCCAGTAATATGCCGGCTCTCTGCTTCATCATAATACACAGGCAACTGTCTCTGCTTCCTATGGAGGCAAAGACAGCTGCCAGAAAGTGGGACATACTTCCCCTGTACCGGGACACTTGTGGGTCATTCTGTCAAAGTCCACTTTTCCTGCATGTTTATCCACTTTAATAGTTTTCTTAGCGCAGAATAGCGCAAAAGTTATGTGAATATAGAAAGTTCTAAAATCCTAAGTGCATCAAATAATGAAATTATATACAAGATGGGGTCAAATATACAGAGAGGAACTGGACAAACACTTTCTGGATGCAAATCTATACCTCAGATCAAAAAGAGGGACATTTAAGGAGAAAAGAGGGACAGAGGGACACTTGGGAGGGAAGGAGGTTCCTGTGAGGAGCAGGAAGTGTCCAGACGGAGGCTCTGGATGGTGGTACTGATGAACAGTGAGGGAGCAGCTCGGCTGATTCTACCAGTCAACGGACTGGCTCACAGTGGAGACTGGCGACAGCACGAAGGGGAGGTTTAAAGCGATGACCTCAGGAGTGTCATGTCTTCAGGGTCCAGTTCTGGAGGGGACCAGGAAACAAGGAAAAGCACCAAGAACCTGCTAGGCACTGTAAGTGTGGCTTTACCGCGCACCACACAGTTGAAGAGGCACGTGGGCATACAGATAAAGTATCACGTAGCGTTACATTGCATTGGACAGGCCGCAAGCTAAAGCATAGCCAGAAGGGACTCACACACCGACACTTTCATATTTCATAATAATGCCCCCATTAGTGCCCCCCAGTAATATTAATGTCTCCATTAGTGCCCCCCCAGAATTGATAATGCACCCATTAGTACCCCAATAATATTAATGCCTCCATTAGTGCCCCCCAGAACCAATAATACCCCCATAAGTGCCCCCCAGAATTGATAGTGCCCCCAGAATTACCAATGCCCCCATTAGTGCCCCCCAAAATTACTAATGCCCCCATTAGTTCCCCCAGAATAATGTCCCTATTAGTGCCCCTGATAATATTAGTGACCCCCAGTAATAGTAATATCCCCAGTAATAGTAATGCCTCCATTATTGCCCCCAATAATTAATAATGTCCCCAATAGTAACCCCCAGTACTAGTAATACCCCCAGTAGTGCCCCCAGTAATAGTAATGCCACCTTTAGTGTCCCCCAGTAATAGTAATGCCTCCAATAGTAAAGAACACCATGCTCATTTGCATACCTTCTTCCCCGAATTCCAGTGGAGTGTGCATGGCCTATAAGTCTCCTCATGCCGATTAAGGCGCTCTTCATAAGGAGATAGTGAGGGACATTTATCAAGACTGGTATATCCATCTGCTAGTCTTGCTCTCCCTGCATTGGCGTGAGATGCCCCTAATTTGTTAAGAAGCAGATGCATCTTAACAAATCAGGCGCAACTCTGCCCTGCCGTGCGCCAGAAGCTGAAGTCTACGCCAGATACAGGTTGGCGTAGACTTCAGCTATAAGTTCCTCCACTATACGCTGCACTAAGCCCTACCCTCCCAATTCCCCTGTCCCATTTCTCTTGCCACTTTGGAAAAGTAACGAGAAGGCTGAAAGCTGCAAATTATGGTGCACAAATGGCGTTTGACTTGAAGGATGCTGTATGTCTGCGGTTGCCCAGTATGGCCACCAGATGTCACCAGAACATTGCACATTTTCCTCACCTGTTTTTAGTTTCCCGTTTCCATCTAGCTGTGCCTATATGAGGTTAAAGTTCTTGTTACATACATTTTGGGGTTTCTATAACTGCTGTGCTGAATCCATGTCGGACAGCTGAGCCGGTCGGATGGTCTGCACTGCGGAGTGCCACATAAATAGATTTAGAAAACAGATTTAGAAAACACACTGAAAAAATCAGCGCAGAATCCTCACTGATTTTCTGCACAGTTTTGGTAGTTTTTGGCATGTTTTTTTCACACCAATATACAGCATGCGTCTTCTTTTTTCCATTTTTTTTTCAGCATGGAAAAAAAAGCAAGTTCTGCCTCCCATTGAAATGAATGGGAGGCTTTTTAGAAGCGTTTTTGTTTTTTTTTGGCACGGAAAATGTGTGTAAAGCAGCACCAAAAAAACATGTGAACGATCCCTTAGGGTTCTTTGCTTTAGATAACCCTTTTCCAAATGTCCTACAGTATTAAGTGACTTTAAAATTCTTTGCCGTACTGTTTTGTTCAATTTAAGTTAAAGTGGGACAGTCCCCTATTTCAGTATATATGATGTAGATATGAATGCAGTAGTGAGGCAAGGAGCAGTTGGATCCCTGCTATACCACTCACCAGCTGCACCTCTCACAACAGGCAGGCATGATGCAGTGACACATTGCCGCTTTTGGGCTGTGTAGGAGAAGCACAGAGGCCACTGAATCAGTCGGTGCTATATTCTGCCCAGCAGGCATCATCATGTCGCTGCTTCGCGTCTGGTGGATCGAGGCAGGCAGGGCTGGACTGAAGGTCCTCCAGTGGGCCCAAGCTCTGCCAATAATGGACCCCTAATAAAACAGAGCCCTTAAGGTCCTATATACACAGAGAGTGGTTCCTCAGAATAATTTCCTCTGGTGGGCCCAAGCAACGTCAGTCCGAAGCTGGAGGCAGATGAGTATTTTTTTATTTTATTAACAGTACAGGGGTACTTTGAGGGTATATAACTATGTGGTGGCACTAAAAGAGTATACATTATCTGTTTGTGGGCACTCTGGGGACTTAATACTAGATGGATAAACTATAGAGGTATAAAACTGTATGGGACATAACTTCTGTGTGAGGGAACAAAAAGGGAATAATTGCCATGAGGTGGCACAAAGGGGATTGGGCGTGTGTAGATAGAGATGTGGCATAGTCTTAAAAAAATACCGCTACATGTTATGCTGATGGGCCCCCTTTTTTGATTCATTGAGATGAATAGAACAAAGGACACGCGTGTGTCTCTGGCACTCCATTCAAATCGGGAACACAGGACCCCATTCTACGGATCGTCAGGGGCCAGAGCAGTTGGAATCCTGCAGATCTAACACTTCATCCTCTGGACAGAGTATAAGTTGAGACAACCCCTATAATGCCCCCCTAACTGCCCGGGCCCCTCACACAGATCGTACTTACCTCCTCCCCAGCACCAGCGTTGCTCTTGATGCCCGCAGGGCTGCCACTGCATTGCGGGTGACGCTAGGGAGGCTAGTCTCTGTCGCAGCCTGCTATTGGCTGCCCCCCCCAGACTCCACTAACCACCTCGAAATCTCCCATGATGAGGATGTTGCAGGGGTGGCCACGCAGGCATCAAAAGCGACGTGGGTGCTGGGGAGCAAGGTAAGTACAACCTGTGTGAGGGGCCTGGGCATTATGGGGGTTGGATAACCCCTTTAAGGCAGTTTTCTCCAGTCACATCCAAAGCTGCTTTAAAAATGCTGTCAGCTGAGCTCCCATAGTCACAGGAAAGCAACTGGATTTTGAATGCAGCTTTGGGCATGAATAGAGAGAAGAAATCGTCATATCATTGTATGTGGAATCATTCATTTCAACGGGTCTGCAAAAAAAAAAAAAAAACTTACTCTGTGTGCATTCTGTTTCCGTGTTTCCATTCCGCAAAAGAATAGAATATGTCCTATTATTGTCCACATTACGGACAAGGATAGTACTGAGATTTTTTGTGGATCCGTTTTTTTGTGGACCGCAATATACATACATTTGTGTGCATGAGCCCTTGATGAGAGGGAAAAATCTATAGCCGGGAAGTTGAAGGGGGATTATATCACCTTTAACTGGCCTGTCCGCAGACATGGGATAACTTATGCTGGTGCCACAGACAGAAGACAGGCTGCCATAAACAGCAGCTACAGTATATTCTGCAGATATTCCTCCGCTCATCGGCTCTGCAAACAGAATGGGAAATCCTTCTGGATAAAGGGAGTGATTTCCATAATGCTGGCACCTAGGGCATAGTTAACTCATACAGTTCTCTAATACATAAATGCATGTCTCTGGATATTTCATGCCCAGGTGCTCGGATACTGCAGGATTTTTTTTTAGTTTGAAAGAAGAAACAAGGAAGTTGCAGAGAAAATGTAGGAGGAAGTCCCAGCCGTGAGACACAGAACTTCATTGTGGCTGTTCCACCTAACATCCATCTCCACCTCTCCAGGATACTAGGATAACGGCCGGGGTCATGGCTGAAAACAAGAGGCCTCTACCCACCCAGGTCAGTGCCCAGTGAACTGATGCCAGCTTGGGAAGAGGGGTCACATGAGTAGAAGACAACCAGGAGAGTCTTCACTTTATGGCTTCTTCTGCACAAGGCAATCGTATGACTAGCAATTCTATAGTCTACTCACAGCTGGTCTAGAAGTCCTTGTCCCTGCTCTGCTATTGGATTGCTAAATGGATGCCACTCTAATAGCTAGTGTATATTGGGGAATTGTTATATATGCTGTTCTCTAAAATAGATGTAACCAACCTGAGATACCTAGGGCAGTGCAAAACTCAAGAAAATCCAAGCGCATACACTGCTACGTGGAAAGGGTGTAATCCCCAGAGTTACTTTAGAGAGCTTTTATGGTTATGGGAATTACTGTTTGAGCAATTGACAGTCCACTGTTACTTTGCAGCTTTTTGATTATTCTAGTCATTAGTTTAGGCATTGGATTGCACCAGTTCCCATCTAATGACATTTAAAGGGATTCTCCACTATGTTGCCGTCTAGATGTGCTGCAGTAGTTGAGACACCAGATGCAGCCATGTATTTAATCCTGTAAAAATCCTGTACGTATGTATTGTCTAATGATTCGTTCTGCAGATTTTTGCCTCAGCTTCTTACCACTTCAAGACATCTGCTTGCTGTCAGTAAGAGGGAGAACTTCTTATTTATAGCCAGAGGCAGAAACATTCTTACAGACCTAAATCTCATCACAGCTGAGGGTTTGTTACAGTTGTCTCCACATAGACAGTCTTTGGTTATTCACATTCAGAGAGTAAAAATCCACCCCATCCTGACCTTGTCTTGCTCACAGAAGACTGCTACAATGGTGTGTTCATGTAGACAACTTTCTGGATCCCAGGCTGACAGCTTTTACCTACACTGACACATTGTAACAAACAGGATTAGGTCAGGATGTGCTTTCAGCCTCTGGGCTGTAAGTAGGAATGATTCTAGTCACTTATAGCAAGCAGAGGTCTTGATAAGGGCTCATGCACACGACCGTTGTTGTTTTGTGGTCCGCAAATTGCAGATCCACAAAACACGGATATCGGCCGTGTACTCTCTGCATTTTGCGGAACAGCTGGCCCATAATAGAGTAATGCGGACAATAACAGGACATGTTTTATTTCTTTGCGGTATGACCATGGGGACATACGGACACAGAATACACACAGAGTCATTTCCATCTTTTTTGGGGCCCCACTGAAGCGAATGGTTCTGCATACGGGCCGCAAAAAAAAACAAAACGGGCACAGACAAAAAATATGTTTGCGTGCATGAGCCCTAATGATGAAGAATCATCATTTATGAACAGATATGTGCCACTTTTTGCTAATTTGCGCCACAATGTGCAACTTTTTGCCCTTTTTTTCACTCAAGCCAAGGCTGGAAAAGGGCTGTCTGGCAGGCTTGTCTCATTTTTCATTTTCTACGCCTGTTTTAGTTGTAGAAAATGGTCTAAATCTATGCTAGCAAGGAAGATTTAGACAAGTGTAAAGTCCACCTAGTTATGTAGAGGTCGGCGCCTCTACATAACTTGGGTAGATAAATCACCAACGCAGGAGGGATGAAGACCGGCGTTGATCGACGATAAACCCGATAAATTAAATAAAAAAGGTACTGGGGCTTCCTGACTGTAACCCTAAACCCTGTTTATCTTACTGTGCATATAGTGAGTGAGAGCGTTCACCTGATACTGTACTTGTGCTGGACGCAGCATTGTCTCGTATACAATGTGATGGTTTACAATTACCTGGTTGTATTTTTTAAGAGTCTCTTAAAAGGAAAGACACTTGATAAACCACTTTCACACCATCAGTATTTGTTAGTCGAAACCAGGAGTGGGTACAAAACACAGAGAAGGCGCAAATCTTTTCATTATACTTTTTAACCTTCACATACGTTTGGTCTGGGCAGATGGGGGGGTTAACCACGCCATAGGAACTGCTTTAATTTTTATACAACATACATTTTTTATGGCTTTTTTTAGTGGCTTTTTTTTTCAAAACAAATGAAAAACATGCTAAAAATTCATCATGCTCCTTTAAAAAAAACACAAAACAGCACCAGAGATACAAAAAAAGCCACCAAATTGAAAAAAAACACCAATCAACCAAATAAATGCCGGTAGGACAATAACCGAACCTGCAAAAAGGTATTGCTATTTATGCTTACTCACAGAGGGCAACACCTAAAATTTAACTTTTATTAAATGCTATTAAAATCACCCCTGTTTGGGGTCTAGATACACCAGACAAATGTAAAATTACAAAAACACAAATCATCCACATATAGATAAGGACCGTGGGTATACAGTATCGAGATGATAGACCGTAATGTAAGACACTGGTAGACAGAAGTGAGGATAGGAAAACTGGCTGACCCTCGCAAAATTGGGCCCTATGCTGGACTCAGCCCAGAGATACGGCCAAATGGTGGACGTTGTCTGTCCTCGAACCTACCCCTATTTCCTACAAAGTACTCTCACCTATTCTGAAGTCTCCCTTTTAACATTGCCAGTTTTGAAATGTGGTTTACAGGGTATAACTTACCTGCATATGGCATTTAAATATACACTATCTGGGTTAGAGCAATGTTTAAACAGCGCACGTGCTGTTTCACTGGTGGAACGCACTGTGGAACTCATCATGGAGCGCACGAATCGAAACCGGAAGTGCGGGTGATGTTCTTCCGGTTTTGACCTTTAGCGCTCTCCACAAATCACCATGTGGACTCCGGCGTGCGTTCCATGGATCCATCATGTGAGTTCCATCCCCAGGTACCACCAATGAGAGTGGATGTTATTGACAAGGAATAATTATCCCTGCAGTTAATGGGTTTACATGGAGTATATATAAAGTGGGTTCTCCAGCCAGTTGATTGCCGATCATGCCACTGCCTGGAGCCCCCTGTCTATATTTGGACTGGTAACTGTGAGTGATTCTGCTGACTATGACATCTAATGTTTGTATATAGTTGTATTAGGTGGCTTTGGTGAGTGCTATATATCACTGTTGAGCATATCTTTATGATAGCCCCTTCTGTCTGTCTTTGGTCCGAACTATCAGGTTTCGTCACTCTGTATAACTCCAGTATTTTTGCAAAATTGGACCCCTGATGAACCCTCTTACATTTGAGGGGGAAACGTGTCGGGACGGGACGTGGGTACTCTAAATTGATATGTGAGGGTACTCAGGAAATAGGGGTAGGTTTGAGGACAGAGAACATCCACCATTTGGCCGTATCTCTGGGCTGAGTCCAGCATAGGGCCCAATTTTGCGAGGACTGAAGCGACACTCACATCTAACACACTCTGGGGCTCTCTATCTTACAAATAAATGGACAGAAACTTTCTTTGTGGTAAAATGGGGGGCCACAGCTTTATTAAAAAGATAGGAGGACCTTGTCTACCCTTAAACCACCAACTCTATCTTCGTCACCTTGTATGCCTGGTCACTGTGGATACAGTGAGCATGTCTTTGCAGGAACCTCAGGTGACTGCCACTTCTCGATCTTCTTCTAAGGCTTCATTCACACGACCGTATGTGTTTTGCGGTCCGCAAATTGCGGATCCGCAAAAAAAACGGATGACGTTCCGTATGGCATCCGTGTCCGTTTTTTTTGCGGATCCATTGTAACAATGCCTATCCTTGTCAGCACAACGGAGAAGAATAGGACATGTTCTATCTTTTTTGCGGAACGGAAATGCGGACATACGGAAACGGAATGCAAACGGAGTACCTTCCGTTTTTTTTGCGGACCCATTGAAATGAATGGTTCCACATACGGTCCGCAAAAAAAACGGAACGGACACGGAAACAAAATACGGTCGTGTGAATGAAGCCTTAGACAAGGTCCTCCCTCCGCCACCGGAGCCGGGTGTAAGCCTACACCGAGCTCCGACCCCCCCCCCCCCCAACAGAATGAAGAGAGCTCTATCGATGGCATCCTGCAACCCCGATAAAAATATGTCCAGACCAATGTCCGTAAGGTGCACCCCATCCGGTAACATCAAATTTCGGTTGTCACCTTCCAACTGCCGATGACGAACCACAACACCACCTTTGGACCTAACGTGTCTGGATACCCGCATGTTAAGCAGGCGGCGTGCCCTCTCTATGCCCTCGTTGTTCCTCGCACCACTCCACAATACGCGGGGAACAACCTCAGACCACACAATAACCAAATCATTAAAGAAGGCCGGGAAACGGTCAAAGTCCGACCGCATAACTGAGATCAGCTCTAATATTCTGACAGAGCATAAATCATTGCCGCCTGCATGGATAACCAGCACAGTTGGACCGCGGGACTCTCTGCTAATCATTACCACCTCCGGCAGAACCTGTAGCCATTTAAGACCTCGAACAACTCTCCATGACACGTCCGCCTGCATGAAGCCCAGCTGCAGGCCACCCGGGCGGTATGATGCTCTCTGCGCAGCCCAGTAAATATATGAATGGCCGATTAACCACACAGCCGGCCTCTTAAAACCTAGAAGAAAAAACAAACAACCATTAAACAGTCAGTAAATCAGGTCTAATATACCTGCGAAAACAATCAGATTTCCATCTCCCAAGTCTCTTAACCTGCGCTTCCGTCATACCCGCCGCGTCCGCAACTGTAGCCGCACCAATGCGGAACGAATGCGTGCCGAATTCGGACGGGGACAAACCTGCCTTGGCAAGACAGTGTTTAAATAATGTTGTAAACTGATACTTGGTAAGAGGAGAACCATCAGCATGAACTAAGTAACTAGGAGCCTGTGGACGGATGTTTGAAAATGATTGAATGACCCTCACTGGGCAAAATACACCATCAATACTTGAAATAGACTGCCAAATGCCTTGGCCATAAACGTCCGTCTTGGAACGGCGAATTCGTACCTTAACCATGCCCGGAAAAAAGCACACATCATCTTCCCTTAGGGGAGAAGCCGCGGTGCGCGAAGCCACGGTGCTAGCTCACCGAGGCGCATTGCACAGAAAAAACATAGTACGAAAGCGCACGAAAAAAGTCGCAACTCAAATTCCGAAGGACAAACAAAAGGAAGGACATCGCAAACCCTACGCAACAGAGCAAAAGACACCGGACGCCGTTTGTCAATTGGACGAGATTCTTTCTTCCATCCCTTTAAAATTAAAGCAATGGCAAATTCCTTAGTGATGTCGTGAAGACCCAAAAGCCGAAATGTAAAGGAAATCCCCGAGAGCCGCTTTTGAACGACGCCAGACGAACAGCCCATATCACGCAGATGACACAAATACAAATGTGTGACCTTATGGCAATAGTCGCTTGTAAGCACTGCATCCAACTCCGCGAATTACAACCATTCGCCCCATGCCTTACAATGACTGGACCAGGTGGAAGGAGCCACCCTGTTCTGGATCAAGGGCCTCAGTCGGTCAGCGGCAGGTCCCATAGAAACGGAGGGCAAGGGGAGCCCTCCTGTTCCGCGGTTGGCTGCAGCATCCTGAAACGATGAAACTGTAAACGAGAAAGAGCATTAGCTACTACATTACTCTTACCTGGCACGTGACAGGCCTTGAAAACCACATTATGTAATAAACACGTTAGAACGAAATGACGCAACAGCGCCAATACCGGTAGAGAATGCGAGGTTAAAATATTAATCGCCATAACTGCCCCTTCATTGTCTGACCAAAATTGAATCCGCTTGTTCTTCATCAGGGGACCCATAATTCCATAGCCACAACTATTGGAAAAAGTTCCAAAAAGGTAAGATTTTTAGTTAAACCTCGTTCTGACCAGTCCGGAGGCCATGGCGATGCAGACCAGCTATCACCGAATATCGCAGCGTAAGCCAACGAACCAGCCGCGTCTGTAAAAAGGTGCAAGGCATTGCTATCGATTTCCGGTTCCGGAAAACATGAAACACCGTCGTACGAATGTAGGAACTGCAACCAGACTCGAAGATCATCCTTCAGAGGTTTAGGTAATCGAATAAAATGATGGTGCTGCCGAACGCCTACCGTTGCCAACGACAAGCGGCGCGAAAAAACCTGCCCCATTGGAAGAATCCGACACGCGAAGGCTAGCTGACCCAGGAGAGATTGCAATTCCCTCAACGTAACTTTACGCACATCCAAGCAGTTGCTGACATCAGCTCGTAAGCGCAGCAGCTTATCTTGTGGCAAGCTAATCAAGCCCCTCTCAGTGTCAATTTCGATACCTAGGAAAGAGAGGCAATGGGTGGGACCTTCCGTTTTATCCTCGGCCAATGGAATACCAAACCTGGCCGCGAAAAAATGAAAAGTCGCTAGTGTGATCGCGCAGGTCTCCGACTGTTTTGGACCAATAAACAAGAAGTCGTCCAAATAGTGAACAACCAAGGTGTTACCCGTCTCAACCTTAACAACCCACTCCAAAAAACAACTAAACAACTCCAAAAAACAACTAAACAACTAAAATATTTACAATAAATGGAGCAACCCATGGGAAGGCACATGTCGAAGTAGAAGAAACCATTCAACCGACAACCCAGCAGATGAAAGCAATCCGGGTGAACTGGTAAAAGCCAAAAGGCGGATTCAATATCTGATTTGGCCAATAAAGCCCCTGATCCTGCTTTCACAATTAGGTATAAAGCAGTATCAAAAGAGGTATAGGAAACCGCTGACTCTTCTTTCGGGATGGCATCATTGACGGAATCCCCTTCCGGAAATGATAAATGGTGTATCAATCGAAATTTTCCTGGCTCCTTCTTGGGGACTATACCAAGAGGAGATATCCGTAAATTAGGAAAAGGAGGCTCCATGAAAGGACCAGCCATATGACCCAAAGCAACCTCTTTGTCTACCTTCGCCTGTGCCTCCCCAGGGTGCTCCAAAACAGACTTCAGGTTACCCGTGAATGCAACTGCGTCATGAGGCAAATGAGGAATCCAGAAACCAACCTCGAAACCCTCAAGAAGCCTGACAGCCTCCTGTTGCCTGGGGTACTGCTCGAGCCACTGGCGCATCCTTTGCACGTTCACCGGAGTCCTCCACTCTGTGGGGAACCGCCCTGGCAGTAAAGGTGGCTTTTTTGAAGCACCTAAGGGCTGAATGTGACCCACCACAGAGAGAGCACTCATGTCGGAATTTACATGACGCAAGGAAGCGACAGTGGCCTTCATTGAAGAGCCAACATGCTCCAGGCCTGCGACCTCCTGATGCGGGTCCGTAGCTACCCGCCACGTGATGTGACTGAAAGGACGAGGAAGGCCACGGCGTCATCATTAATTGAATCCACACATCCGTGGCTTTCGATGCCCAACCGACCTCTGGTCTCAAAGCCAAACGGCGTCTGAATTCCTCATCGTACCGCCACCACGCTGTACCGCCATGTAACTTATGAGCCAAATAAATCGAGTCAATATACGTAAATAACTCCCACGCTTTATTAGGATGACTCTGACTATATATTCCAGCCAATATAGAAAAAGCCTATAACCAGTTGCCAAATGTCTTGGCAACCTTAGACTTCCTATCATCCGATTTTTCAACCCGTTTTTCCTTATCGACAGTCAATTGATCGACTGCTAATAGGGACCAAATATCCACATAATCACATTTAGCTATTTTCTCTTTAATTTCCTGAGACACCTGGCCCCCCAATGGGGCCACCCCACAAAAATAAGCGTCCTGGAACATAAGCCCGGACGTATCTATATCACTCGCATGCGGTGGAGTGGCCACCCCTGGCGTCACCGTAGAACTTTCCATCTTGGCAACTAATGTTTTTAACATATCTAGAGTAGCGTTAGAATCAGCTACATTCCCACCTACCCAAGCCTGGGAACAGGCAGACTCACCCGTTGGCGGTAGCGCGGCAGGGGCCAAAGCGGGAACCGGAGGAGAAGGCAGCACTGGAGCGTCAGTAGCCCAAATCACAGGCGAGGACCTAGCCACCTGTGACCAGCTGTGAGAACGTCTCCCGTGACTTCGTCTCCGTCTGCGTCGATCACGCCTCGATGAACGCCGACTTTCCAGACTTGAAGACGATGAATCGGACCGGTCCCTACGCCTCCTGGAACCACAAGATCTGCGGTTTCCACGACCATGACGTGACCGCCCACTGTGGTCCGACCTCCGGCTGCGAGACCTATGGAATGAGCTCCGACTGCGAGCCAAACTGCGGTCAGATTCCGAAGCCGACGTGGAGCGACGAGTGCCACGACGACTTCGGCCACTGACTTCACCAGATCCACGCACCAACGTGTGGCCATCAATAGGTACAGATGTAGTCCACCTTTGTGGAGTTTCAGGGACAGCTTCTAATTCAAAAAAACTCATCACTGCTGTTATTAGCAGTAGAGAGCTCCCTCTGGTGGCCAACCCAAGTAATTGCAGCCCCAGACTCATAAGGAGCAGGAGCCGTGGCTGAAGCCGGTGAGGCATTACTCAGGGGTGGATTGAAGAGTAGGGGGGGCACCAGCAGCTTCAGGGGGCACTGGTTGGCGGCCAAACCATCTGGCCAGCCTGCCAGGTCTATTTGCAGCAGGTTGCACAGCTCCAGGAGGCTTTACAGGCTGTGCAACCAGTGAAGGGGGCGGGGAATGTAACTGACGCTGTGAGCCTGCAACTTCTGTGCTCCCTGAAGGAGGCACAGACATAGAACTCATAGGGACCTCAGGGGGATAGCCTGCTGGGCCTGAACGGGTGTTAGGCGCACTACAGGTAGGTGCCCTGGATGGGGCACGTCCCCGCTTACTGCGTCTTACAGGGGAAGGAGACAGACGGGCAGGGGGACGTGAGGACCGCATGGGACGAGCAGGGGGAAGGGCAGCAGCCACCTGAGGGGACTCTGAGCTCCCCAGCACGCTAGCTAAAAGAAGGGGGGTTAGCCAAGCTGAACCATCCCTGGCAACTTTCTCCTGTAGGAGAGTCAGGAGGTTAGCCTCACTGATGTTTTCCATGGCAGAAACACTTATCAGTCACCTACTGCAGGGCAGCTATTCTCTGTTCGAGCACGCAGCGAGAGGAAGCGGAGGAGGAGTACATACCTTATATAACCCCAAGCTAAGTGCTCGGACCAGAGAGCGCCCCCCCCCATCCTGCACAGTTAACCCTTACCACCCTCCTCTGCCCTTCAGTCAATGGCTCCCACACTTATACAGTATGGGAGCCCCACGGTCAGCCAGTTTTCCTACCCCCCACTCCTGTCTACCAGTGTCTTACGTTACGGTCTATCATCTCGATACTCTATACCCATGGTCCTTATCTATATGTGGATGATTTGTGTTTAATTTTACATTTGTCTGGTGTATCTAGACCCCAAACAGGGTTGATTTTAATAGCATGTAATAAAAGTTAAATTTTAGGTGTAGCCCTCTGTGAGTAAAAATGAAAAAAAACACCACTAGCAAAAAACACATGTGTGTCTTGCATTTCATATTTCCCATAGACATTCAGCTAACATCTGGAGCTGGCGTATTTCAGCAAAAACTGCATCAAAAACCACATGTGCAAAGAACATCAAAAATGCAAATGTGCTTTAAAACCTATGTGTGTACCCACTCTTTCTCTGTAGTTTCCACTACTGGCTTTGACTTATATACTGATGCAAAATACCAACAGTATGAAAGTGATCTTAAAAGGGTTATCCAGCTTTGGGACGTTTTTTAACTGGTGCCAGCAGCACATTTTACCTGTTGAAAAACTCATACTTATCTGCACCCTGCTGATCCGTTTCATCTACCTGACTCCCTTCTGCAGTCTTTCGGTCCCTGCCCTGTAATGCTGTAGATGGACTGGGTCACTTGGTGCTTGGGACACGTTGCTGCTGAGCTCCAGTAGCACACGTAACCCCCATCTTTCTGGAACGTTAAATGACAGAAAGAGTAAGATTTAGTATACGGAGCTAGGAACCAGGTGAGCGGGTAAGTGCTTTTAGATCTGGCAGGCTGTTTCGGTAGGGAACAGCCTGCCAGATCTCTCTGAGTCCTGGCATTGCCGGAAGCTGCAGTACACAGCAGTTTTAATCCTGAAAGGGGCCATGATGTATAATTGGGGCGACTCCTGACTGCCTGGGCGGGCGTGGTGGTGTAAGGAGATATGCGGCGAAGTAGCCCACGCTGGAATTTGGGTGTTTAAAGGTTAAATATAAAAGGGGTCAGGTGATTTCCCAGGAGGCCTTGGGGCAAAGGTATATAGGGGACCTCTTTCACTGTTGCTATGGTAAGGGAAGCTGTCCCTCCCTCTCCTTTTTTGGTTGTTATGTTTAAGTCAGAGCTGGAGGTTATCAGTGTTGGATATGTAACCATGGAAGTCTCAGGCCCCCGTTGACGCAGGTGAGAGCGTTCGACCTCATGGTTTTGAACAGGTGGAAGATTTAAAAGAGTTATATAAGTTAATAAAATAGAGGTAGATAAGGAATTAATAAACCTGTGGCCGAACCCCACCATTAAAAGAATTATTGCATCTGTCTGTTTATTATAGTAATAAGTGGGCATATTTGGGTCAGTAGAGTTTTCTCCAGGCAGTCTGCTGATTATTGGCATGTTTACCGGGTTGCGGCTGGACTCCGCCGATTCCCATTAGAGTTAACAGGGCCAGCGTCCATCAATGCCGGATCCCTCTCTGGCAGGTTGCTCCCTGCTGGAGATGTCTAATGCTGGAGTATAACTACAAGTACAAGGTGGTGCTGCCACCAGTTAACAATGTCTCAAACAGGACAATCCCTTTAAAACGTAATTAGTGATGTCAGACATCTATGATTTTCACAAATACCAAGGGTTAGGAGAAAAATGGAAAGCATTAAAAGGGTGGTACCAGGACTTATTCTCTATGAACAGGATAGACTATAAATGTCTGATCAGTGGGGGTCTGACCCATTTATGAATGGAACAGTCAAAGAGCAGTCCCATAGAGCCGAATGGAGCCGTAGCATGTCGTGACCATCCTCCATTCAAACAGGGAAAAAGGACTGTTGGATCATGATCGGTGGAGGCCCAACTGTCAGACCTCAAGGGAATGTGTGTCATTGGGACAACCCTTTTAATATGGAGGGTGTTATAGAGTTTCCATAATTCCCATTTATCTTACCTCAGAGTGAGCATGGTCTCCATTCCACAGGGAGCAGGTTCTCTTATTCTGAAGATCTGTAGTGATGGTAGTTGGAACCAGTGTTGGACTGGGGTGCCTAGGTCCCACCAGTAAGATTCATTCTGAGGACCCACTGTACAGCTACATTCAAATACTACCTGCTCATACAGTGGCAAGCAACAGCAATAAGCTCAAGATGATTGATTGTGAGGTCCCTGTAAAAACTTTGAGAAGGCAGGTCCCTGGGTAAACAGGATAGGGCCTGGTGTGCCTCTGGACCTAGAAGACTTCTCTGCCACCCGATCCCTGTAGAATAAAAAAAGTGAATAATCTGGGGGAATGGAGGCCCACCTTTGCTCAGGGGTCCACCAGGGGATTCACCTGTTCCCCTGGGGGCCAGTCTGAGTCTGGTTGGAACAAACTTCAACTACCACATAACAGGGCCTCATAAAAAGAAACAAAAAGGACAACCATCCTGGTAATGGTAAAAGGAAACTAGAAGGTCATTTATCATTATCAACCTGAAATACGATTAAATTAGGCATATTTTAGGTGCAGATTGTGGTGCAACGGTCAGGCCAGTCTCATTCATCATTTTCTATGCCTGTTTTAGGACGAGAAAATGGTCTAAATGTAAGCCAGCTAGGAAGCTGGCATCTCTTCATAACTTCGGTTATCCACCGCCAGCCCTGGGGCTTTATTGAGACCAGCGTCTAAAACACTAGACTTAGTAAATGACCCCCCTAGTGCTTACTCATCACATATAGGAGAGAAGAGTAGTGTTGCCCTTGGCAAGGTTAACTCTGCCCAAGAGAGGGGTGGAGGGGTGGTCTGGACTGACCCCACCCCCAGGGAACTCCTAGCACCAGTATGGGCTCTCTCTATGGTACACATGACCTTGTAAATGTTTACCTGCGTGGAAATGACTTTTCTGCCTTTAGTATTCATATTTCAGAGGTTTCTCAGCCAAGAAAAAATTATTGAAAAACTTGCAGAATCTGAACTTTTTCTGATTGATTTGGGCAGAGATAATAATCGTATAATGTGATTAATACAGAGAACAGAGCTGAGAAGCAGCCAAGTTTAAAATTACAGAGTCTGGCAGCAGTTGAATTGGAAATCTACAAAATCAGAGACAGAAATGAGCTGCAGTAAAGTGATGAAACACGTGATGTGATCGGGCCGCCAGATTTGTAATCACAATGGAGGGTGGGGGAACCTGGTGATATATGATACAAAGCCTCAATTGTCAAAGCCCAGTCTGTCCTCAACAATAAAAGCTTTATTTAATAAGACCAAACCATCAACCAACAATTATAGAGTGTCTGGCAGCTGCTGACTCATCTACTTGTGTAAAGTTTCCTAGAATATTATTAAGCTATTTCTTAAAGTTTCTGTTTGCCATTAAATCTGCCCCTGGTGGCTAATACTCAGCTTTGTACAAATCCTGAAAAGCATGAAATGTATTTGGTTATACAGTGCCCCCGATTCCCTCTGTTTTACTGCAATGTGTCAGTCTTCACTGCCGTTCTGGCATTTAATTCATAAAGCAATCAGTTCTGGGGAGTGTATCAATGCATGGAATTAAGTAAAGCCGTGTAAAAGTGTAAGCTTGTCTGCTAGTGATATCTTTACTTAAAGGGGTATTCCCATGTCACATTTGTAGTTTGTATAGTTAGATATAACCATACCAATAATATCACTAATAGAATGTATTTGTATACTAAGAACCGTTTAGAAGATTTGTCTATTTGTATAGGCATTGTCCCACACACATTAGTCAGGCCGTTGCCCCTAGTTACGGCCACCGTGGCCATGTAGTAGTGGTGGTCGGCTTGCTCCTTTTCGAACCCGCTGTGAGGTAACTGCTGTATTGTGAACGCACATTGCATGAGCATGTGGAGACACATCTTAGGGTACTTTCACATCTGCGTTTTGGACGCTACCAGTCCAAAACGCAATGGTCAGGATCCGTTCAAAACACAGACTTTATAAATGGATCCTGCTCCATAGAGATGAATTGATCTTGAAACAGGATCTGTTTCTCTGCGTTTTGGAAGCGCAGACAAAAATTCTATAACTGTAAGATGTGTCTCCGCATGCTCATGCAATGTGTGTTCACAATACAGCAGTTACCTCAGAGCGGGTTTGAACAGGAGCAAGCCGGCCACCACTACTACATGGCTGCAGTGGCAGTAACTAGGGGCAACGGCCTGACTGATGTGTGTGGGACAATGTCTATACAAATAGGCAAATCTTCTAAACGGTACATTTTATATAAATACATTCTATTAGTAATAATATTGGTATGGCTATATCTAACTATACAAATTACATTTGTGAGATGGGAATACCCCTTTAAGAATCGTATTCCATTTACCTCCAAAGCTACATTTACAAACAGTTTTGTTTGCTGCCCCTTGGAGTCCATCAGCATGCTTGCAAGGGATAGAGTTTTTTCGTAATCAGGCTACAGTGTCTAATGTTATACTATAGCCCTCACAATGCAACACAGCAGAGCAGAGTCGTGAGAGCTAGTAGAAAACCAGCAGAATTGTGAATTCAGCTCTGAATGGGACTCTCCAATATACATAGTTATTAGTGTGCTGCCATCTTTGATTCTTATAGGGCATGAAAATGGTGAAATATGCAGAACAAAATCCTTGTGTAACTCATTTAGATTTTACCACGTATTCTTTGTGGATTTTGCTGTAAGTTCAGGTCTTATGTGGATGTTCCCTCATAATGTGTGGGTGGGTAAATCCCTCTCCAGTTGGCATGAGGAAGCGTTCATTATTTTTCCAGTTTTTTGTTTGTAAAGTGTATTTACACAAGGACTTAACTTTCCTTAATAACTTCTGTCATCCATCCAAGACTAATGCAAATTTCACAACGTCTTAATATGGTGACCTTTCTGTGGTCAGGGAGCAGCAGAGGTTTAGAAACTCCCTAAACAAAGCCTCCTGCTGGTGATACTATGCACTGAATGGCTATATCTAATCCTAACCTGATTGATACTGTCTGCTAAATTGCATATCTAAGCCAATCATGTGTGATACTATAGTAGCACACAGTAAGGCCCCATGCAGACGACCATATTTCACGGCCCGATACGGGCCGTGAAAGCCCGGCCTGTGCTGCCCCAGAGGACGGGAGCGCACGGCGTCATTGGTTGCTATGACGCCGTGCGCTTCCTGAGGCTGCCGCCCTACAGTGAAACACTGTACACTGTACACTCCGTGCAATGTTTCAGATGTAGAGCTGGTGTAGTAGAGACAAGTAGCTGGGTGATCAGCTCATTGGATGCAGCCAAAACATTTGATAGCGTTGAATGGTCCTTTTTATGGGCCACCCTGGAGAAAGTTGGTTTTGGTACTACTTTTATTTCATGGTTTAAACTCCTTTATTTAGCACCTAAAGCACACAGGTTAATGGCCGAGTGTCAGGTCCCTTTGAGGCAGGGTTTTACCCCTGTCACCATTACTCTTTTCCTGGGCAATTGAACTCCTTAAAGCTCTTCATGATCACCTGGAGGTGATTGGTTTTCGTCGTGGGACATTGGAAGATTAAGTGGCTCTATATATGCTATGCTGTTCTTTTTAGGGGATGCATCCACTTCTTTATCTACTGTAATTTCCCTTATTAATTTAATAAATACAGTATATGCAGCAAGCACAGGAGGAGCCGGAGTGGAGGATAGCAGTGGTAGTGGCTCTGGCTGTCACAGTCAACCACACTGGCTTTCCTCACACCATTGCTCCCTAGGGCCTTGCAGTGAAAGGATGGTGCACCCTTCTTTCCTTGGGGCACACGCTGGTTCTAGGGCTTCTGCCTGATGGTAATTGGAGTTGTCATGATGTTAAGTGTTTGTATGGGTACAAAGCAAGGGGGGCGTGTAGAGTGAAAGGACAGGGGTATGGTGCAGGAGTCAGTAACCAGGCCAGATGTAACAGAATAAACATCTCTCTTTACTGAAGTGTCAAATAGGAGTTTTAGAACATCCAACGATAGCAAAAACAAAGCTCTTAGAATATACAGTGCAAATCTCACCAGATGGTTTTGTATGAATTTGAGCAAGGAGGAAATTTATTGTACTCTTTCCTCTCCATCTTTCTCCAGTTTCTTTCTAAAGAATCTATGGCTGGCAATCTCTCTTTTGCACTTTCATGCCTGTCGCCTGTAATTCACAACTGAGGCTTACAGGGTTTTTTTTTTATTATTATACAACTGGCCAAGTCATGTCCAAGTGTGTATGGTGTCTTAACACTATTCCCCTTAGTGCATTAAAGTCTAAATAGCTTAGGTAGCACGATACCTTACTGACTTCAATACTCAGCCTTGCAGATTTTTGAACCTTCTTGTCTTTTTCCTCTCTTTCTTCTTTTCTGTAGATCATCCACAGACTGGTGAGCCTCTGTACCTTAAGTCCAGTCTTGTGAGGAATGGAGTACATGGACTTGCTTCCTCACTCTTCCTCCACTGGCTGACTCCAGGCTAGAACTCTCTAGACTACCTTTGGCTTGTTTCACCATGTTTAAATATCTGGGTATTAATGTAACCACGTGTTGCAGATTTTGAGAAATTAAACCTTGCTCTACTCCTAGCTTAATTCACCTCCAGACTGGCAGTTTGGTGTAAATTACCTTTATCAGTCACAGGGGTGGTAAAGATAATTAAAATTATCTGGTTACTGCAGCTACATTACGTCTTACATAACTTACCAGTTTTGATACTTTTACAATTAGAGTAGACAAGCCATCTCATAAATTGATACGGTATGGCATAAAGGGCAGGCACGCATTGAACTTGACAGCTTACAATATTTGAAAGACAAGGAAGGACTAGCAGTCCCCAATCCACAGCTTTATTTTTTTTTTCACAGCTACAACTTCTTAGGGTCTTGAAAAATGAGATTGAATTCTAGTGGTCAGCTATTTACTTTCTTTATGCTCAATCTTTGTTTAAGGATCTTGAGTACATGTGGTTTTATACTCATGGAAGAGGCCTACCCACTGTTTTACTTACATAAACTATGGTGAGAATTGTGAGATATTTTCATGGTTAAAAATGTTTCTCGGAATACACCATGGCTTCCAGAGCTGTATTTTCCTGAGGGTTTAAGGGATATATTGAATGAGGATGAACTAAAGTAGACTCGACAGAAGTGGGAAGGGGACATTGTCCATATAGAACTTGATCAGTGGATCTCTAGACTATCCCTCAATGAACCACATTGTTTATCTACTTTATACTTATTACACAGGGTACACAGAACTCCACTGTTCCTCAATAAGATAGATATAACATTCTCCCTTGTGTGAAAGATGTAAACTACATTCCACAGCTATCTTGCATATGTTTGAGACTTGACTCCAAATTAGAAAGATACTGGAAGGATGTGGTCAGCCTCATTAATTTATTCAAATTAATTAATTAATTAATTCAGTTCAAATTAATTAATTCATTAATTAAGTCTTTATTGAGTTAACACCCCTTACAGTATATACATTCTTGGCTATGTAGAAGATCTTGGAAACTGTGAAGGTGAAATGTAGCGTTGACTTCTAGCCAAATTTCAGGAAAAATTTCTTGCACTTTGTGGTAACAAATCAATTTTTCCTAACATGGTGGCTGAAAATCAGTGATGATCTCACATCGCGCCCCCAGCATGAGCTTCTCTTCTCAGGTCCTTTGATCGTTTTTTTTCAATCAAGACAGGAGCAAGTGGATGAGTTATTTTTTTTTAACCCATGAAAGGCTTAACCCTTTCACCCCCGGAGGTTTTTTTGGTTATGCATTTTCGTTTTGCGCTCCCTTCCTTCAAACAGCCATAACTGTTTTATTTTTTTGTTCACATAGCTGTATGAGGGCTTGTTTTTTGCGGGACAAGTTGTACTTTCCAATGCCACCATTTAATATTGCATATGGTGTAGTGGGAAGCGGGAAAAAAATTCCAAATCGGGTGAAATTGCAAAAAAAACGCTATTCCGCTACAGTTCTATGGGTTTCTTATTTACAGCGTTCGATGTTCATTAAAACTGACCAGTTACTTTCATTCGACTGCTCATTACAAATCCGGCAATACCTATATGTATAGTTTTTCCTGCGTTTTGATGAAATATGATATAGTGATAAAATAATTATATTATATTATAGTGATAAAATAATTATAAAGTTGGCCTTTTTTTTTGTCATATCTTGACCCCTATAACTTTTTGGTATTTATGTGTACGGAGCTGTATGGGGGCTCATTTTTTGCGGGGCGATCTGAAGTTTTTATTGATACCATTCTGGGGTGTGTATGACTTTTTGATCACTTTTTATTTATTTTTTTTTAGAAAAAAAGGGACAAAAAACTGCGAATCGCCATTTGGACGCTTTTTTCCGCCACACAATTCGCCGTATTGGAATTTTTTTTTTTATATTTTAAAAGTACGGGTTATTTAGGTATTTATTTTTTAATTATACGGAAAGGGGGGTGATTTGAACTTTCATATATTTTTTATTTTTTATATATTTTTTAATAATTTTTTTAAATTTTTTTGTGATTATTTTAAAGCTCAATTATGAGCTAATATATTGTTTTTTTTTCTTTATGAGCAATCAGGGATTTACTAGATGGAGATAAATCCCAAAATTGCTAATTTCTTATCCTGGCCTGCCATCTAGTGGCCAGAATAAGAATTGCGGTTTGAAAACTGTAATCCTCACCAGCGAGGATTACAGTTTTCATATGGTGTACAGACACCCCAATTGGCGACTCGGGTTCAGACGCATCCTGATGCCGTGATCACGTGTGATCACGGCATCAGTAGGCCCAGGAAGACGCCGCCGATGGCGGTAAGTAGCGGCGAGTCTCTGCTGTTAGAAACAGCAGAGACTTGCTGGCCATGACGCCCGCCGCACAGGCGAGCGGGCGTCATGTCCCCGCACCGCACCAGCGCTGGTCGGGAAAGGGTTAATTTGAGTCACAGATGCCTCGATCAGTGTTGAATGTGTCATCTGAGGGGTTAAACTGGATCACTGTTCCCTGTCTTTGTGCTCGCTCCATACAATGGTAAACGATTCGTGACAAAGTAATTCGTAATGAATGGAATTTCGTGTCAAAGTCCGCCGAAGCAGCCAAATCAAATTTTTCAAAACTTCGCTAGTGAAAAGACAATAGCTAGGCTGCTATAATAACGCGAAAAGTAATTGCCCAGGTATGTACTTGAAAAGAAATGCAACCAGTAAATTTTAGACATCTACCCCAGGTTTAGCCCCTATGCATCTACATAATTCATAATAGACTACTGTTAGTATGATTTATGATGGCACTATAAGGTATTGTTTAGTACTTTTATATTCAAAAACTCTGGCACAACAACTCCCATTAGCAGTCTCTCCTATACAATAAGACTAGCCTGCCTAAGTATATTATCTATGTATATTAATCTAGTACTGTGATACATGTATTGTTCCCAGGGTGGGTAAAGGAGGGAGGGCTATTTTCATGTGTATGTTTTACTATTGTTAAAAGGAGTCTGTCGCCTACTCTGAGAGCGGTTTAGACCGCTCAGATTGCGTTATAGTACATTTGCCCCCCATTTAAATAGTACTTCTCTTGTGTCTGTCCCACATAAAGATCCTAAAGAAGTATTTTATAAACTTATGCAAATTAGCTGTCGCAAGTGCTCATGGGCAGAGTTATGGCAGCAAGTGCCCAGGCCCCTCAGCTATTTGCCCAGATAACTGCTCTCCTTTCAGTCCTCTGGCCCACCCTCCTCTCCTACTTCGTTGTCCTTCTACTCTGGCTTGGAGAACTTGTGTGAGTGCCCGCCATTGCCGGGTCCGTGCATGCACACTGCTCTGCCCACTATGGACACAGACACTGATCTTAACAGTGCGCAGGCCCAACTGGTGCTCACACGAGATCTCCAAGCCAAAGTAGGAGGATGCAGTAGGAGAGGAGGGCAGGCCAGAGGACTGCAAGGGGAGCGGTTATCTGGGCACATAGCTAAAGGGTCTGGGCACTTGCCGCTGTAACTACGCCCCTGAGCACTTGCGACAGCTAATTTGCATAACTTTATAAAGTACTTTTTTCAGGATCTCTACGTGGAACAGACACAAGATGTACTATTTCAATGGGTGGCAAACATTCTATAACATGATCTGAAAAAGGTGACAGACTCCCTTTAAAGCTTTTATAAAAACGACTTCATTAACAAAAAATGAGTTTGCAAAGTGATTGCTTGCCACAAGTGGTTCACCAAAAAAAAGTGGCCCACCGTGAGCAAAGCTAAGCTGGCTGATGGGGGTAGAACTTAGTGTTGCTATGAGGTGGAGCTTATCAGGACAACAAAGCCCCAAGACATAACTTTGCTTGAGGCCCCATAAATGCCAAATATGCCCTGGTCATACATTGTATGTACTTCATTGTGACTTACACTAGAGACATTGAGCAATAATCACACAATAATCAATAATAAGTTAGTACCAGGTAATGTCCACATTGGGGTGCTCAGTTCATCTGTTATCCAAGTGTTTGTCGTATGTCCTATTTTACTACCATGATAAAATGCAGTTCATACCCACAGGACTGTTAGGCTACTTTCACACTTGCGTTAAGGATCCGTTTGTTAGATCCGTCACAGGCTCTCATAAACGGTCCTGAACTGATCAGTTTTGTCCTAATGCATTCTGAATGGAAAAGGATCCATTCAGAATGCATCAGTTTTGCTTCAGTTCAGTCTCCATTCCGTTTTGGAGGCAGACACTAAAACGCTGCCTGCAGCGTTTTGGTGTCTGCTTGACGGAAACTGATCCAAACGGATCCGTCATGACTCACAATGTAAGTCTATGGGGACGGATCCGTTTTGTCTGACACAATAGAAAACGGATCCGTCCTCCATTGACTTTCAGTGGAGTTCAAGACTGATCCGTCTTTGCTATGTAAAAGATAATACAAACGGATCTGTTCAGATGGTTGTATTATTATGACGGATCAGTTTGTGAGAGCCTGGACGGATCCTGCAAACGCAAGTGTGAAAGTAGCCTAATTTGTTATATAAGATTTGTTTCATTGCACAACTGATTTATCTCCAGGAATTTAGGCAGTAAAACAGGTAAAAAGCAGAAGTTTTATATTATCTTATCAGGGTGAACTCCTCCTTGTATCTATGACACAGCTGCCACTCTGACTCATACAAGTATGGGTCCCAGACAAAATACAAGCACAGGTCAACAATATACAAGTCGATCATTTAAAATGTCTTTCTCTCATCTCGATGGTCCAGTCTGTACATTGTCAGACCATCCGCTGTTTGCACATGGCGATGTTTTGCAGACAAACGGTGATTTCAGTTGCTGCATGGAAGATACAATCACCCAACAATACAGCATTTTGCTTGTTTGTCGAATGATTGGTGACATCTTTACATAGGCCAGTTATTGGGAACGAATGTTCTTATGAATGTTAGTTCACGATAATTTAAATGTCCTAACTGGAAACCTCCAAGAATAGAATATTATCAAAGTAAGGCAAAGAAAACAAAATAACAATAAAATTATGAGCACTCATTGCCACCAGATGGAGAAATTCTTGCATTAAATCATGGAATCTACATATAGTAAATTAACCCTGTATGTCCTGGAAGAGCTAGTTGCAGATGTGAGGCTGGCTTTGATATTATCCTAGCTATGCTAGGAAGCCTGTTTAAAAGGCTGAGCAAAGACAAGAACGCCATGCTGTAGTTATATTTTTAATCTTTTTGGAAAGAAAGCTAAATTGCACATGTTTTTCACATCTAGATCTCTCTTGATTCACCCAAAATAAATAGCAAAAAAATCAGGACAAATTCCAAATTGATAGAATTGATTTGCTCACCTCTAGTACTCATATTTATACATATCTCATATTTTTCATTCAATATGTTGTTGGTGATAGCCTCAAACTGCTCAATCAGTGTTTTTTCAAATAAAGATTTTTCCCTGGCAATAGCCTCAAACTATTCAATTGGTGCTTCTTTTTATAATAAGCCTTTTATCAATTATTGTGCTTGTGTTCCCACATTTGGGCTTCTATGGAAAAGAGAAATGCAAGCTAGTCTCCTTTCCAAAAGGAAAGGAAAACAGAGTGTTTCATACCAGGAACCCAGCTCTTTCTGAGTAACTACCCTTTAACAGAGCTGAGCAAAGAAAATTTGCTTGGCTGCCTGATTGGGATGGGTTGGGATAATATATTTCCTTATGACATGCACCGAGTATGCATGAGGAGTATTGTAAGTCATGTCAAAGCTCCTCTCAGTTTCTGGGAAAAAATATATGAGAATTAGAACATCTTACATCTGATGGCATCAGATAGGCTTAGGAAAGCTGATTTGAATCTATTTCCCAAAAACCCAGAGGAATGTTGCCTTGCCTACAATACTTCACATACATATTACTAATACTAGGTGCTCTCCATAATGTACATCTCAGACAACACATATATATTGGCCAGAAAACCATAGAACCATCCTAGTCTCTCTTTCGCTCTCTCTCATTCGTACATGAACCTAACCTTTTCAAAAATTTGGTGGATGAGACTAGAAACTAATTTCAAGACATTCACTCATCTCTACTGTACATGTAGGGTGCTGGTGGCCAGGGCCATTTCTATAGCCGGGCGAGGGGTGCGACCACACGGGGCTCCTGTCTCAAGCAAGTAGAGGGGAGCACCGTCGGCATCTACCTAAAGCAGAAGCAATGAGCGCTTCCATCAATACAGATGGAAGCGCTCATTGCTGGAGCGCAGGGAGCTGATGTCACTCACCACTCAGCACCCTGCGCTCCTCCCCTCCTTCAGGCCAGCGGCAGAGCTGTGAATGGTGAAGCAGGATACTTCTCCTGCTCCACCATTTAGCCTGCACAGATTGTGCTGCCGGTGGATGTGGGCGGAGCTTGCAAACGGGAAATTTGCATAAGCTCCGCCCATTCCGTGCTGCAGCGCAATTTGTAGCTGCAGTGAAGAGGACTGTGAGCTTCAAGAACGGGACAAGGTGAGTAGTGCTGTGTGTTTTGTGTTTTTTTTTAATACAGAGGGGCACAGAGGACTTTACAACTATGGAGGGGGCACAGAGGACTTTATAACTATGGAGGGGTCACAGAGGGCTTTACAACTATGGAGGGGGCACAGAGGGCTTTACAACTATGGAGGGGGCACAGAGGACTTTACAACCATGGAGGGGGTACAGAGGACTTTACAACTATGGAGGGGGCACAGAGGACTTTACAACTATGGAGGGGGCACAGAGGACTTTACAACTATGGAGGGGGCACAGAGGACTTTACAACTATGGAGGGGGTACAGAGGACTTTACAACTATGGAGGGGTCACAGAGGGCTTTACAACTATGGAGGGGGCACAGAGGGCTTTACAACTATGGAGGGGGAACAGAGGACTTTACAACTATGGAGGGGGTACAGAGGACTTTACAACTATGGAGGGGGCACAGAGGACTTTACAACTATGGAGGGGGTACAGAGGACTTTATAACTATGGAGGGGGCACAGAGGCCTTTACAACTATGGAGGGGGCACAGAGGGCTTTATAACTATGGAGGGGACACAGAGGACTTTATAACTATGGAGGGGGCATGGAGGACTTTACAACTATGGAGGGGGCATGGAGGACTTTACAATTATGGAGGGGGCACAGAGGACTTTATAACTATGGAGGGGGCACAGAGGGCTTTATAATTATGGAGGGGGCACAGAAGGCTTTATCACTATGGAGGGGGCACAGAGGGCTTTATCACTATGGAGGGGACACAGAGGGATTTATAACCATGGAGGGGGCACACAGGGCTTTATAACCATGGAGGTGGCACAGTAGGCTTTTGCTTTATAACCATGGAGGGGACACAGAGGGCTTTATTACAATGGAGGTGGCACAGAGGACTTTATTACAATGGAGGGGGCACAGAGGGCTTCATTACTATGGAGGGGGCACAGAGGGCTTCATTACTAAGGAGGGGGCACAGAGGGCTTCATTACTATGGAGGGGGCACAGAGGGCATTTTTACTCTGGAGGGGACACAGGGCATTACTACTATGGAGGGAGCAGAGAGGGCATTACTAATGTGAAGGAGGCACAATGGACGTTTTTACTCTGGAGGGGGCACAATGGGCATTTTTATTCTGGAGGGGCACAATGGGAATTTTTACTCTGGAGGGGGCACAATGGGTATTGCAAATGTGAAGGGGCACAATGGGCATTTCTACTCTGGAGGGAGCACAATGGGCATTATTCCTCTGAAGGGGGCACAGTGCACAGAGGGTATTACTACTATTAAGGCTACACCCCACTGGTGTTGTCCCTCCTTATATATTTTTTGTTTTGCAGCTCGGACCTTCATCCTACAGCAGACTCAGGTAGGTGGACCTTTACCAAAAGTACATGAGTACCCCTGACCTACAGGCTGGCAGGCTAACTGCCTACCTACGGTGTGCAAGCTAACTACTGCGCTTCACTAGGGCGGATATGCCCCAATCGTCTGATAGGTGCAGGTTCCAGTGGAACGGAGCGGGGAGCGCTGGGCCTAGAGGCTCCCCACTGCTCCCATAGAAATGAATGGGAGTGCACCATGCATGCGCGGCCACCGCTCCTATTCATTTCTATGGCGCTGACTATTTTCGGTGGCCCCATAGAAATTAATTGAGGATTGTTGCGCATGCGCAGTGCGCCCTCCGTTCTTTATAGAGGTGCACCCATTGTCACAAAATGGGAATAACCCTTTAAGTCAGTGTTATTTGATGTTGGGAAGGGGGGCACTTTTTAATGTTCGCCCGTTGGTAAAATTCCCTAGAAACTGCCCTGCTGGTGGCTAGCAGTTATCAAAGAGCATTTTTCATATACTATGCAATTTAAATTGCCACCTGAACACTATGTATGGTGCCACAAACTCCGCCCCCTCTTGTCTATTTTAAATGTTTATTAGTAGACCAAGGAAGGAGTTTTGTTCTGCTGAAAGGACTAAGGGAAAACAGATTTACTTTCTAAAATCTAATGCTTCCCTTTCAGCAGCACAGCATATGGCAATGTTTCACCAAACTGACCACCAAAGTCTTTCTGTAGTTCTTTACAAAATGTTATCAGTAATGAAAATAATTCTGAGAATTATTACCAGAAAAGTCAGGCTGCAGAACTGGAAAGGAAATAATCTGGTTAATAGTAACAATGGAAGGACACCCTTGTGTCGAACAATGGTAGAAACCTCAGCATGACATATTCAGATGTATTTTAAGGTTCTAGATAGTCCAGAGCTTCAAATGTTCAAAAAGAGAATCACAAAATTCTAAAAGGACCACTGCGATCCCATAGAGGGACACTTTGCCGAGACTGGTTCTGAATGATACAAGGACTAGGAACCTTCTTAACACCTTGCAGCAAATTGTGAGACAAACACCATTCAGAAAAACCCTATATTTCTGGAAGAAACCCTTCAGCTTCTCTGAAAGTAGGAACCTTTTTTTGGATCTATGTGGGATCCAAACTCATACCTTTGCTTTTTAAGCAATACTAACCACTGTGCTATCCAAGAGCTCCCGTGCTAAAGGAGTTGTCCAGTTTCAAGAGGAAACCAGACTCAGATTATCCCGACAGGACTCCCGACTGCTGTGGAACTGTTTTTCGGAAATTTTCTACAACAAAATCTGTCACTTGTAAAGACACCCTTACAGAAAATAAACACCAGGAGCAGTGGTTACATATCTTTTGACAGACATTTTTGGGTAGATCTACAGTACAAACACCAGCAAAAATAAATAAAACAATAAAAATATTGCTGTACCCAGACTTATTTACAAGTATTCTTCAAGGACAGCACAGAGATCCATTGAATTTTATTTATTCAGAGGTCTGTGTTTTTCCCCAGACCATTAGTCTGCAGGAAAAACATGAGAACGCACCACTTTGGTTTGGTGTGTCCATTCTATTCAATTAGCCTAAAAAAAAAAAAAACATGGTGAAAAGTCCTGAACGTGGACCTTAAAGGGGTATTCTGGTTATAACAAGTTATCCCCTATCTGCATGGTAGGGGGTAACTATCAGATTGGTGGAGTTCCTACCATTGGGGCCCTGTACCCTGTGGAGCCCCCCCTAAAATGAACAGAACGGCTGGTGCAAAATGTGCATCACAACTCAGCTATCTCTGTTTTCCTGTGAGACCAACACTCCTGCGAGATCATCAAATTCTACTTCCAGAAAACATCTGTGTGACAAGACAGTATCAGCGAAGATCAGCGAAATACAGCTTTAGACACTGCTGGAAGATGAGGGACAACAGCTCAGACACCACCACCTACCTAAACCATTGCTAGGCCAAGATTAATATTAAGCCTGTATTTCAGTGGACACCTCTATGCACAAGTACCTGCTAATGCCGAACTATTGCCATTCAACCAGCCACCATACCTCCTCATCTGGTGCCAGAAACTGCACTTTGTATTTACTACTGCTGGATGTGCCATATGTTTTATTTTGCACTTAGTAAAGAGAGACTTATATGTTTACTTCTGGCCTGGTTCTTTAAACTACCCTTTCACTGCAGCAAACCCTAGGAAGCAATGGTTTGGGGTACTGAGATACATTGTTATCCTTTAAATCATAGTACTTTCATTAAAAATCATTAACCTTTCAAATGTTCAGAATTATTGAAGAAGTCTTCAGTTTCTGTAAGTCTGGTTTCCTTATATACAAGGTGCTCCCTTGTGATGGATCATTAATGATCAGATACCGCACTCTGCCATTTGTTAAATTGGTATTTTGTGCTCGGCATCCGTATGTCCTCATGAAGGTGTCGCCTAGACAATATGTCAATAATCTACATAGTATCTAATTATGTTTTGAAATATATACATTATTTTATATTAGAGATGTTTATGTTACATGTTTTTTCTTCCAGTGATATTTGGTGGTAAGAGTTTTCACCCATACAGTATCATCAGCAGATGGGAGGGGAGGTTATTTCATGAGATCTGTCTCATGAGTAAGATTGATTAACTGAAACACGTTGACTGTACATAGCATGTATACCACTGGACTCTGTTTTTAATTATTTGGAAATGAATGAATTATGGTTTTAACCCTTTGAGTGCTGAACAATCTTCACTACATTTAAATATGCCTGCGGGAGGCTGAGCCCGTGCACCAGAGTAAGATCATTGGCAGCACTACCTGCCGAAAGTTCTTTTCAGGCCTGGAGAGAAGCCTGATCCAGGGAATCTTCATCCCTGCAGCTGAAAGCTGCCAGAGATCAACTTAAAGGGGTATTCCCATCTTAGACAATGGGGGCATATCGCTAGGATATGCCCCCATTGTCTTATAGGTGCGGGTCCCACTGCTGGGACCCGCACCTATATTGAGAACGAAGTGGGGGAGCTCTGAGCCTGGAGGAGCGCGCCGCCGGCAATAGAATATAGAATATGATTCCTGCCAAGTACAGTTTGAAGTTTGGGCAGTCAGCAAACATGGTGGATTCAAGACCGCCAGATCTCTTTATAACATGAAATATTAATGAAGCAATCCATCAAGATCATCAAGCTTCTTACAATTAGAAGCAGCAGTGGATCTGCTGAAGTTATGTAGAGGCCGGGGCAGGGGCTTATTAAGACTGGCATCTAAAATGCCAGTCTTAAAAAATATACCCCTAAGTGTTTTTGCCCTCCCAGACAGTGTTTACTTTATGGTCACTGTTGCCAAGTGTATCACAAATAGTGACATTCCCAACAAGCTCTGCATTGTTAGAAATTACCAGATCAAAAAGTGCATATTCTTCAGTGGAGGCTTCCACAAACGGTACTGTAGAATTTTTTCCTCTTTGTAGTTGAGACAGAACCATGACCCCAGTCAATATCTGGGAAGTTAAAAACCTCCCATTATGACCACTGTACTCATCTGTGCAGCCTGCTCTATTTGGTTATACAACTGAACTTCATTCTCCTCAGTGATATTTTTTCAGTGTATTTATAATTCCACCAATAAGGTTTCAACATCCTTACCATCGTCACCCACAATTGTCTCTTTAACACCCAGTTTCATATCTCTCCTAACATACAGACAGATGCCAACACCTTTTTTTGGCCATGTCTTTTTTGAAGATTGTGAAACTCTGAATTTTAATGGCCCAGTCTTATGACGAGTCCAGTCATGTCTTAGCCACATCAACTACATCTATATGTTCCTCCAGTACAATGGACGCCAGCTCCTTCATTTTGCTTGCTAGACTTCTGTCATTTGTGAGCATAAATTTTAAGTTGGTATTTAGTTTTCCACAATCTTTTCCAGACTGTGATTTCTTGAGATTCTGTGGTCACCTTGTTTTTTACTGTTGGTTTGTAAGGGCTCGTTCACATCACCATTCAGCCCTTCCGTCCTCCTGCTTCGTTTAGGAGCAGGAAAACGGAAAGGACGGATTCGGCACATAACTGAGCCAAACAGAGCATAAGGACCCCATAGACTATAATGGGGTCCATTAGGTTTCTGCTCAGAAGATGATTTTGGAGCGGAGACAAAGTTGTGCATGACGGAGCAGGAGAATGGAAGGGCTGAACGAGAACGAGCCCTTATATGTTGATGAACAGCTTTACCTTGGAGGTTCTGGACCCGAACTTCTCACTTAGTTCCCTGAAATCATTTTTAAGGACATTCTATATCCCTCTGACTTTGCCACCGGCGCGCTCCCATTCGTTTCTATTAGAGCAGTGGGGGGGGGCAGCGCCTGGCGGTGGTCAGACCCCGGGGAACCCAGGGTCCTCCAGGCTCAGAGCTCCCCCGCTTCGTTCTCAATATAGGTGCGGGTCCCAGTACAGTTTGAAGTTTGGGCAGTCAGCAAACATGGTGGATTCAAGACCCGCCAGATCTCTTTATAACATGAAATATTAATGAAGCAATCCATCAAGATCATCAAGCTTCTTACAATTAGAAGCGGCAGTGGATCTGCTGAAGTTATGTAGAGGCCGGGACAGGGCCTTATTAAGACTGGCATCTAAAATGCCGGTCTTAGTAAATATACCCCTAAGTGTTTTTGCCCTCCCAGACAGTGTTTGCTTTATGGTCACTGTTGCCAAGTGTATCACAAATAGTGACATTCCTAACAAGCTCTGCATTGTTAGAAATTACCAGATCGAAAAGGGCATCGTCTTCAGTGGAGGCTTCCACAAACGGTCCTTTAGCAAGTTTAGGAATTTTCTCCTCTTTGTAGTTGAGACAGAACCATGACCCCAGTCAATATCTGGGAAGTTAAAAAACTCCCATTATGACCACTGTACTCACCTGTGCAGCCTGCTCTATTTGGTTATACAACTGAACTTCATTCTCCTCAGTGATATTTTTTCAGTGTTTACTTCCCTTTGTAATTCCACTAATAAGGTTTCAACATCAACAATCGTTACCATCGTCACCCACAATTGTCTCTTAAACACCCAGTTTCATATCTCTCCTAACATACAGACAGATGCCAACACCTTTTTTTGGCCATGTCTTTTTTGAAGAGTGTGAAACACTGAATATTAACGGCCCAGTCTTATGACGAGTCCAGTCATGTCTTAGCCACATCAACTACATCTATATGTTCCTCCAGTACAATGGACACCATCTCCTTCATTTTGCTTGCTAGACTTCTGTCATTTGTGAGCAGAAATTTTAAGTTGGTATTTAATTTTCCACAATCTTTCCCAGACTGTGATTTCTTGAGATTCTGTGGTCACCTTGTTTTTTACTGTTGGTTTGTAAGGGCTCGTTCACATCACCATTCAGCCCTTCCGTCCTCCTGCTTCGTTTAGGAGCAGGAAAACGGAAAGGACGGATTCGGCACATAACTGAGCCAAACGGAGCCTAAGGACCCCATAGACTATAATGGGGTCCGTTAGGTTTCTGCTCAGAAGATGATTTTGGAGCGGAGACAAAAGTTGTGCATGACGGAGCAGGAGAATGGAAGGGCTGAACGATGATGTGAACGAGCCCTTATATGTTGATGAACAGCTTTACCTTGGAGGTTCTGGACCTGAACTTCTCACTTAGTTCCCTGAAATCATTTTTAAGGACATTCTATATCCCCCTGACTTTGTCACTGGTACCAATGTGTACCATGATCTCTGGGTCTCCCCCAGCCCCACCCAGCCATCAATTTGATTCGCAGTATGCTGAACCTTTTTACCAAGAAGACAACACATTGTTTGGCATTTACAGTTTCAGTGACAGATGAACTTGTCTGTCCACCTAATAATGTAGTCCCCTATCACCAGCATCTACCTGACCTTTGCTGCACTCCTCTTCCCGTCCTTCCTATAGTAGTCATCTTCTCTCTGGTTGCTAGGAGAGAGATCAATAATATCAGTCAAACAGGAATATTTACTCGAGTGTTCCAGCTCAGGACTAGCCTCCTTGGCACTTTTTACCTTCAAATTCTTATAAGGGCTCATGCACACAGCCGTAGCCTGTGTTGCGGTCCACAAATTGTGGCTCTGCAAAACACGCATACTGGCAGTGTGCATACTACATTTTGCGGAATGGAATGTCCTACCCTCTATAGAACAGCCCTATCCTTGTCCGTTAAATGGACAAGAATAGGACATGTTCTTTCTTTTTGCGGGTCCCGCGGAACAAACATACAAATGCAGATAGCAAACGGTGTTCTCTTTTGTGGCACCATTGAAGTGAATGGGTCTGCATCCAACTTGCAAAAAAACAGGGTTGTGTGCATGAGCCCTAACTTTTATTGAGCTATTGACCTTGGAGTCCTGACAATGCACAAGGAAAATGTACCAAAGCTTGGTTCCTATGTCTGTGTTGAACTCTGATCTAGTGTATGACCTATGCGCTTATCTGTATCTTGCACAAACTGGTACAGAAGGAGAGAGGACCCTGCACACGAGGGCTTACAATGCACAAGGGATGGCAAAAGGACACAGTAGGTGAGGGCAAAGCTGGTCATAGGAGTATAGCAGCAGCAGGGTCACTGTAGGTTTTAGGTTTGTTTGAAGAGGTGGGTTTTCAGGTTTCTATTGAAGGTTTCCAGAGTAGTTGAGCATCTGATAGGTTGCAGTAGAGAGTTCCGGAGTATGGGGACTGCATGGGAAAAATTTTGGAGGTGATTGAGGGAAGAGGACATAAGAAGAAAGTACAGAAGGAGATATTGTGAGGATCAGAGATTGCATGTTGGAAGATATCGGGAGTCTTGTATACTAGGCTCCATTTGGTAAACCTTGCTACACTTGGCAAACCTTGCTTTTAGTCTATGTGGCTTGAAGCTCAAACAAGTCAGGCGATTGGCTGCAGCAGAGACTGTGCACTTGGGAGCTTCATAGATATTGGGTGTGGGTAAAGGATATCAAATGCTTTAGTGTGGTTTCGAATTTGAACTTTTTAAAGTTTTTTTAATACATTCTTTTGTCAGTTCAGTAAAGGAGAAGAAAAAATTTCACCACGTTCACACCTGGCATCAGTGGGGTAATTCAAACCCATGGCAAAGTGTGAAAGTTATGCAATTACAGTGCAGTAGTGAATGTACCATTTTATTCTGGTGTAGAGTGGGTGACTGTTCTCGTCCACAGAGTAGTCACACTTGCTAGTATACCTGTTGCTAGGCAGCCACTTAAAATAAGGCCTAAAAGTACTAAAAGTATGGCTGTCATGTAATGGAACATTCTTTTTTTTATATTCGAAAGCCAAAAACGTGTACATACCTAATACTACTCACCGTGAGGGTTTGTTACAATGTATCAATGTAGACAGTCATCACATAGGTGAATGTGTATATCCAGAGGCCAAAAACCTGTACAGATCTAATACTTCTCACAGCTGGCGGTTTGTTGCAATGTATCAATGTAGACAATCCTCTATGAGGTAAATACATCAGCAGCGCAAATCTCTCCTGTCCTGATAGTTTTTACATTGTATCTGTGTACAATCCATGCAAGATCCTCTAAACTGGATACAATTGTATCCCCCCCCCATCATGGCGGGAAATCATTCCTGTGTATGACTGGTGTATTCTTGTTATAGGTTGTTCTCAAATCTTAATGTATTTTCAATCACCCGTTAACTGCAACTTTATTTTATAGCTTAGCCAAATGAAAATCTTGGAAATACTTCAGAAGGTGAAGAGGAATGAAATCACCATAGAAGATGCAATTCTATTATCAGAAGGAGGCGGGAAGGTAAGAAAAGGTGCCAAACACCTGCAGTTATCTAATGAATATCTTGAGTGGATCTACTGAGGGAGCTACAGCTGGTGCTAGTATATTAAACCTCCCTAGGGACATATATACTTGACTTATTTGATACCTATGTCCAATGGTATGGCATTTCTGACACCCTGGTGGCACTAAATGTACAGAATGATTAGAATCTACTACATCATAGGAAGAAGGAGTTGGCATTCTGTGCTGCTCCTTGATTAAATAGTGAAAAAGCTGGGCGCTGACGCGTTTTGGACTTAGCTGTCAGAGATGAAGATGGACATAGTGCCCAAATGACTGTGTAGCTAGTGACTAAACATCAACCTGGACGTCCCTCATTAATATGCTCAACTTAGTCAGGTACACATTTTTTTTGGTAGAGACAGGGATAGGGAGCTGACAGATAATTCTGGAGCTGCTTATGAGATTTGTGAGGGTGGAATTGCTTCACTCGTATAGGAATTGTCCAGGATTATAAGGAAGGATCTCCATCTTGGCGTATATCAGTGAATGGAAATAAACTACAGTACCAGAGATGACCAATATGACAATGGTGGCATTTAACCCTTATTTTATGGATGCTCTCTCAAACAAGCTGGGAGAAAATTTTGGAATCTTAGGCTAGTTTTACACTAGCGGCAGCACAGATCCGGCGGGTGAAGGGTCCCGCCGGATCCGTGCTGCCGCAGGTGCACGTGTGGGGCCGGAGCCACGCTCCGGCCCCATTCACTGTAATGGGGGCGGGCCGCGGATCCAGCCGCAGCACGTTAACCCCTGCTGAGAGGCAGCCGGAACGAAAATACAACATGTTGTATGATAAATCACGGAACGCCGCGAGCCTTGTACAGGGCAAAGGTGGTGCAAATATCTGAAAAATAACTCGATACTGAAATCAATCTTCTTCCACCATCTTATCGCCCCTGCCTCTATTATCTCCATCTCTCTGGGAAAGGTCATCTGCTGCTGCGTCTGAGAAGACATGAGAAGACGTCACTATTATTTATACATCCAGATATTCAGGGCTTGTTTTCCACATTTTGCAGAATTCTAGCAAATTTATAAGGAATTTGAAGGAGAGTTCCAGAATGAACAGGGAACCTGTCACGTTGAACACGGTATCTGAGCTGACGGCAGCATGTTATCGAACAGGAGGAGCTGAGCAGTCTGATACAACTTATAATTCATTAACTTAAATTTCTAATCATTCCGAGCTGCAGTCAAAGAAGCGGTCCTAGCAATGATTGATAGCCAGGGGCGTAGCTATAAGGGGTGCAGAGGTAGCAGTCGCTACCGGGCCCAGGAGCCTAAGGGGGCCCAAAGACCCTTGTGCTGCATAAGAAGACACCAGTATAATAGAAAGTGCTGGTCGAGTTACACCTCTGGCAGGAGGGAAGGGCTAAGGTCAAGAATCTGGCATGGCAGGTAGTGCGGGGGTGCTGTTTCAATTTTTGCATCAGGCAGCACGTAGACAATGTGATTCCTTGCCCCCTTGGCCACAAAGAACTGAGGGAAGGGGCGCCCAAGCTGAACTCTTGCACCAGGGCCCATGAGCCTTTATCTACGCCCCTGTTGATAGCCTTTACTCCTCCACCACCCCAAAAAAAAGACATACACACCCCAAAATGGTATCAATAAAAACTATAGATTGCCTATGGTGGTCAAAATATGGAGCTGCAAAGAAAAAAAAAATCCAAAGTATTTTTTTCAGTATTAAAACTTAAGAAAGACTATATAAATGTGATATTGCTGTAATCATAATGACCCGGGAACAGGTCAGAGAATGCCATAAAAATGAAACCCATAAAACTATGATGCAATTTTTTTTTTAATCAATTCCACTGTATTTGGATTTTTTTCCAGCTTTCCACAACATCGTACACAATATTAAATGATGCCATTAGAAAGTGCAAATTGTCCTGCAAAAAGCAACTCCTCTTACGTTTATCTAAACGAAAAATTAAAGGAGTTATGGCTCTGGGAAGGCAGAATGTGTTCCAAAAGGAGGATACAAAAGGACATCATTTATCACTGTAAAACCTGCCCTGAAAAATCTGGCCTGTGTATAAAGGATTGCTTCCAAGTGGATCATCCATGGATTATCAATTTTATGTACCCTGTAATTTTACCACCTTATTTTACCCTGGTAAGCACCGCACAGCTTACGTGTTCTCTTTTCACCATCCACATTACATTCATTTCTGGAAAACACCTGTTGGGTCAAAGTGCTCAATACATCCCTTGAAAAACTACACTACTCCCATTCCTGGAGTGGTGTAGTTTTCATAATGGAGTCACTTCCTGGGGTTTTCTACTGTCAGGGTACCTCAGGATCTCTTTAAATGTGACATGGCACCTGAAAACCATTAAGTTAAATCCATATGGTGCTAATTCCCTTCCGAGTCCTGAAGAATCAGTGTATGAACACATATGGGGTGATGCCATATTCTGGACAAAATGGGTAAGAAATTGTGGGTTGCATTTCAGGCCAAAGCAGCAGCATTTTATTGTAAAAAATGTCATTTTTAATTTTCGCAGCCAAATTCTATGAAATGCCTGTTGGGTCAAAGTCCTCACTACACCACTTTAAAAAATGAATGGTGTAGTTTCAAAAATGGGGTCTACTGAGTCACTTTCCACTGAAGGGGGTACCTCAAAGTCTCTTAAAATGTGACATAGCACCCAAAAACCATTTCCACAAAATCTGCTGTTCAAAAACCATACGGCACTCCTTCCCTTCTGAGTCCTGTGGTGTGCTTATCCAGCAGTTTACAAGCACATACTGTATGGGGTCTTGTCATATTCAGAACAAAATGGGTAACAAATTGTGGGGTGCATTTCTCCTGTTACCTCTTGTGAAAATGAAAAAAGGAGGCTAAAGCAGCTTTTTATTGTAAAAAAAGATGTAATTATTCATTTTCACAACCTAGTACTCTATCAAACCTAAATTCTATGAAACTCCTGCTGGGTCAAAGTACTCACTCCACCACTTTAAAAATTCCTTGAGGGGTGTAATTTTCAAAATGGGGTCACTTTTTGGGGGTTTTCCACTGTATGGGGTACCTCAGGGTTTAGTCAAATGCAACATGGCATCTGAAAACCATTCTAGAAAAATCTGCCCTGCAAAAATCATATTGCGCTTTTTTACTTCTGAGCTCTTCAGTGTGCCCATACAAGAGTTTACGACCACATATAGGGTTTTTCTGTAAACTGCAGAATCAAGGTAATATTGTAATATTGTTTTGCTGTTAACCCTTGCTGTGTTACAAGAACAAATTGATTAAAATGGAAAATCGACAAAAAGTTACATTTTTAAATTTCACCTGGATTTTGCTTTAATTCTTGTGGAACACCTAAAGGGTGAACAAAGTTTCTAAACTCAATTTTGAATAACTTGAGGGGTGCAGTTTCTAAAATGGGGTCATTTATTGGGTTGGCATGGAATATTGCTGGGATGTTAGGATGTCACATAGGTGCAGGTCCCACCTCTGGGACCCTCACCTATCTCTAGAATGAGCCCCCCAAAATGAAAGAAGGCATGTGCGCTCTCCTTTGCTTTGGGGGCCCCGTTCTATAAATAGGTGCAGGTCCAAGAGCAGGGACACACACCTACTGTATCTGACATTGGTGGCATATCAAAGCAATATGCAACCAATCTGTAAGATGGACTAACCCCTTAAAAACATTCAGTTTTGAAATTTTCTTGAACATTTGAAATATTACTTCTAAAATTATAAGCCTTTTATCGCAGTCATTTAAGTCTTTAGGTGCCATGGTCAAGTGTGACCACGGCATCTAAATAGCAAAAAACATGAGGCAATTGTGGAAGCCAGTCATTCATTCTATATTTTTTTTTCTTTGAAGAGACTCATCATATTAGAGCTGGCAGGCCAACATAGGATATCAGCAAATTTAGCTTGTAATGTCATTCTATGGGAATTCAGTACAAGCTATAATACATCTGAATACTGCATATTGTAGTCTCCTAGAGGGGCAATAAAAAGTTTTTTTTTTTTAAAGTTAAAAAAAGTTAAAAAAAAAGAGTAAATCACCCCCCTTTCCCTAGAATAAAAAAATAAATACATAAACAATTAAAAATATAAACATCATGGGCATTACTGCATCTGAAATTTCCTGTACTATCAAAAAATAAAAATATTTATTCCGTATGGCGAATGGCGTAACAGAAAGTAACAAAATGGCCGAGTTGTCATTTTTTCATCACTTCTTACCCAAAGAAATGGAATAAAATAGCAAACAATCAGATTCCACCTTTCATTTTCCAAAGGAGCTCTGAAAACTGAAAGGTGGAATCTGATTGGTTGCCATGGGCAACTGAGCCAGTTTTTCTTTACACCAGTTTGATAAATCTCCTCTATTGACTTTCTGTGCTCTAATGGCTAAAAATGAGGAACTGTTTTATTCAAATGCACCGCAAATAAAAAGAATATAGACTTCAGGGTTACTGTCCCTTTAAATCCCTTTCAATCTGTTTGGGGGAAGGTAGCGGGTAATTGTATTGCTGTAAGGCATAATTTGAGCTTTTGTTTGGAAGTAAGAGTCATCTTGATGTTTATAAGACAGAAGTGATAATTACATGTAATTGATGTTGTTACAATCTGACTGCGCCCTCTAAGAAAAACGTTTACTTACTGCCACATCTCAATGAATGCAGCGCAGCGGGTGAAATGTTCCTTTCCCATTCACAGAGTCAGGGCTTTATTAGCATAATCTGCATTTTTGTGCATGTTAGAATTTATAAGATTCATTATATCATTTCAGTAGAGAATCTAATAGCTAAAGAAAAACAAATCAATTATGTCCCTACAGGCAATCTATAATACTCTGCAGGGGGCAGTATTATGGTACTAATATTCTTATTAGTGTTGAGTGAAGTGAAGATTCCAAATGGAATTTGGTCTATGGTTTAGGAAAACTAATCTGAATTTCCGTGTGTTTCGTAACGAATGAGGTTTTCGTAAAATGGCAGCTGCACGTGTTACAAAGTGTAGAGGAGACAAGCCTGGGAACTCAAGATTACCCATAATGCCATGCAGCCAGCCAATTGGCAGATAGCCATCCACTGTGATGTCACAGCCCTATAAAACCCTCATCCCGCATGGTCTGTGCCCTGGTCCTGTGAGCTGAGAATAGGAAGAGATGTGGCATGCGCTACGGACAGTGTTGCTGAAAATGACTAATAGGAGAATATTGGAGAGGGAGAGTGCAGGGATACTGCAGGGAGACTGCAGGGACAGTGCAGGGAGAATTATGCTGCGTCAGTTTTATTTATTTATTCCTACATCAGCCAGAAACTAAGATATGTAATTTAAAGGGGTTTTCCGGGAGTTAACTACTGATGACCTATCCTCAGGATAGATCATCAGTATCTGATTGGTGGGGGTCCGACACCCAGGACCCCCGCCGATCAGCTGTTTGAGAAGGCACTGGCGCTCCAGTGATCACCAAGTCCTTCTCTCAGTTCACCAAGCACAGCGCCGTACATTGTACAGCGGCTGTGCTTGGTATTGCGCTCAGCCCCATTCACTTGAATGGGGCTGAGCTGCTCCTAGGCCACATGACCAATGAACGTGACGTCACTGGCCTAGGAAAATCTGAGAGAAGTCCTCGGCGCTCACGGGAGCGCCGGTGCCTTCTCAAACAGCTGATCGGCGTAGGTCCCGGGTGTCGGACCCCCACCGATCAGATACTGCTGACTTATAGTGATGAGCGAGCAACATGGCTACAACCCGCCCACAGCACAGCTGCTTCGCATAGACATAGCCTAACATACAGTGGGCTGGGTATACTTGATTTATAGCGAATTCTGACAAATCTGCAAAGTTGTCTAATCGAATTTTTCAAAACTTCGCTCATCTCTAATTCTTATACATAGAAGACATTATTATAGCAGTGATATTCTTGTACATAGGTGGCATCAGGATGATATGTGTTATATTTATGTACATAGGGACAGTATTGTAATAGTTATTTTCTTGCTCATAGTCAACAATATTATGCAATGTTGTAGTACTTATATTCCTGTACAATCAGGGCAGTGCTATAGTTAGTGTTGAGCAAACTTATGTAAAATTCAATTCGGCTGCTTTGTCAAATTTTATTAAAAAAATTTGCTTAGTTACAAAGCACTTTGCTTTGTAAATAGCGGCTGCAATGACAGAGAACGGTGATCGTGCTGCTCCCTGTCATTTTACCCCTCAGATGCCACGTTCATCACTGATCCTAACACCTGACTTTGATATTTAAGTCTGTTATAAAAAAATAAAAAAATAATACTTACCGCCGCCATCTTTTTTGAAGATCTACCACAAAATCTTGCACAACCCGTGATGATGTCATCATGTTAGCTGGTGTAGTGACCTCATATGTCACCGCGCATGGTTTTCCCCTTTATATTCTCTTTTCTGTCGCTTTCCAAGATGGCTACCCTGTATACTGTGTACTAGATGCGCATGCGGGATCCAATGACTGATATGACGATGAGCAGAGGTCAGGTGATGAGTCATATGTGATGCTCCCTCCCTGTTGGGAGGTCATGTGGTGTGCCAGTACACCTCATCACCCAGCTTTCACATGCGCACTAGCAGTACAGGGACGCCCGCAATTACCAGATGATATACACATAGTGAGACATAGGACATGACCAGATTTATAAGCATGAATGGGGCGTGATAATGGAGTCTTCTGCTGTTGCATATTCATGTATGGAAAGCTCCTCATCAGCTGTTTTTAACCCTTAGTAATTAGGTGATTATGTTTCTATATCAGGGATGCCCAACCTTCAGGTCCCCAGCTGTTGCAAAACTACAACTCCCAGCATGCCTGGAGAGCTTTCAGCTTGCCACCAGTCTCCACAGTTCCAATCACAGCAATGAACGGATGACTCTGGGTCGGCAAACAGATATTTCATGCAGATAAAGGAAGATGTATATAAAATCTTATATTTATTTAATCTTCTTAAAACAAGGAAACTGCACCAAGGGAGCAGAGGCTACGCATTTCGGGTGATCAGATACACATCCTTCATCATGGCTAAATATCGGATTTTATACAGCATTGTGCTGCACTTCCTTTATAGGACTGAACAAAAGCAGCAATTCTGGCATTTCTTTTAATTATTTTTTACAGCTATCATTGTGCAAAATTGTGACAATTTAGCAGCTTTTTTCCATGTATCATTTTTATTTTCCCAATATTAAAACAGTTTTCTCAGACTTTAAGGCTACTTTCACACTAGCGCTTTTGGTGGATCCGGCAGGGTTCAGCAAAAATGCTTCTGTTACTGATAATACAACTGTCTGCATTTGTTATGAACGGATCCGGTTGTATTATCTTTAACATAGCCAAGACGGATCCGTCATGAACTCCATTGGGGGACAGATCCATTTTCTATTGTGTCATATTGTGTCCGAGTCAGGGGCGTTGCTAGGGTCTCAAAAGATCCGGGGCCCAAGCCCCAATGAATATGACCCAATTCTCTATGTAGACCCACGCCCCACCTCTACTATACAACAGCACATACCTCACATCCAGGGCCTCCCAGGTGACGTCTCCTGTGATGTAGATCTTCTCTCTCATCATCTTCTTCAGTCGGCCCGGACATCTTCTCTCAGCTCTCAGCTGCTCCTCGTCTCTGCAGAGTGTGACACACAGACATGTTAGCTTCCTCACATTTCTATCATCATCCCTCAACCTGGAGTCCCCACAGCCTTAATAATGCCCTCACAGAGCCCCCAGTAGTAATAAGGCCTCCTGTTGTTCCCCCAGTGGTAATAAAGCTTTCTACAGACCCCCTCAGTAGTAATACCCCCCCCCCATAGTGCTCTAAGTAGAAATAAGGCGGATCTATAAGTCTCTCCAATAGAGCCCACAGTAGTAATAAGAACACCTAATGTCCCCTGGATTTATAATACCCCTACAGTGCCCCTAGTATTTATATTGCCCCCCTTACTGTTATAATGCTCACCCTGACGTGCCCGTTGTAGTTATATTCCTCCCTTTAGTGTCCTCAGAAATTATAATTCCTTAGCCCCTCCACCATACAGTCCCATGTAAATAAAGCTATTTTCCTCCCTCCGCAGTAGAGTCCTGTGTAAACAGCATCACACCATCTCTCCAGCCACCTCCAATATACAGTGTCATGTAAATAACATCCCTCTCTATCTACAGCCCCCTCTAAATACACTCCCATGTAAATAACATCATTCCTACCCATAGCCGTCATCAACATACAGACCTATGTAAATAATATCACTCCCTCCAACAGCCGCCTTCAACATACAGTCCCATGTAAATAACATCACTTCCTTCCCACAGCCACCTCCAACATGCAGTCCCATGTAAATAACATCACTTCACTCCACTCCAACTCACAGTCCCATGTAAATAACGTAAACCTGCTCCAGCCACCTCCAACATGCAGTCCCATGTAAATAACATCACTCCATCCCACAGTCCCATGTAAATAACATAACCCTGCCCTAGTCACCTCCAACACACAGTCCCATGATAATAACATCCCTCCCTTCTTCCCTAACATACAGTCCCAGTTAAATAACCATAACTCCCAGCATCCCTCTGCTTCTCCCTTCACTTACCTCTTCTGATGTAGCAGAGCTCACTGCAGCTTCTTCCCTACAATTCTCCTCTTCAGTGCCGTCCTTTTCTGCACTGGTCACATGATTGTGACATCATCGCAGGTCCTTTTCAACCCCTGTCTTCTGCACTGATCACATGACCTGTGATGTGATCACAGGTCCTACATGTCTTGCAGTGCATTAGATTCAATTGTATTGCCGTCCTGAGGACGGCAATACAATTGTATCTGTCTAACAGGCAGGACATCAGGGGCCCGGGAGAAAATATCAGGGGCCCAGGCCCCGATTGTTTTAGCCTAGCAACGCCCCTGGTCAGAGTTAACTGTCCCCATTGACTTGCATTGTGGGTCATGACGGATCCGTCTTGCTCCGCATCCCAGGACGGAAAGCAAAGGGCGGCATGCTGCGGTTTTCTCTCCGGTATGAGAACAGAACGGAATGCATTTTGGAGCACTCCGTTCTGTTCAGTTACGTTTTGTCCCCATTGACAATGAATGGGGACAAAACAGAAGCATTGTTTTCCGGTATTGAGACCCTATGACGGATATCAATACCGGAAAATATTAACGCTAGTGTGAAAGTAGCCTAATATTCATGGCCTATTGCTTACCCCTGCCGATCACCTCTTTTAGGATGGCTCTGGCATTAGAATTACACAGCTCGTTCATTGTGTGGTGGATGGAGTTCTTTACTATAGCAACGCTCTCAATGAAGTGAATGGGAATAGTGCTGCAGTTATCAACTATGTCCACTACATGGTGGACGGAGCTGACTTCCAGGACCAAAGTGTCTAAAAGCAGCCGATTGCCGGGAGTGCGGGGTGTCGGATGCCTCCCAATCAGATATTGATAGCCTATCCTGAGGCTGAGAAAAGCCATTTTTTTACATTGATTTTGTAGTTTTCAAAACAATTTCCCTATTACACTATTGTAAAAAGGAGTCTGTCAACTGCACTTTCAAACCAACCCCAAAAGTCTGGTAGGACAAGCTCCCTAATATATACATATATAATAATCAGATATCGTTAAGCGGTTAAACCTCACAGCAGTAAATAAATAAGCATCTAATCTCATAGTAAAGCTATTCCGTGTTGCTGTGCTGTTGGAGGTTCAGGGTCTGATGTGTCTCCAGTTTCACCACATAGGTATCCTGCTCCTCGCAGCTCATTTCGGAAGAGTCTTACAGATAGGGATAATGTCTCACAGTGTCAGGCACGTTCAGTCTGAGCTTTCATTCATGAAGTATTCATCAGCCCGGTGGAGCTCACTGTTGATGACTCTGCATGCTTCCAGCATGGTAAAACTATCTGTTGTTTTCTTTCAGGAGACGGCAAATCTTCCTCCCAACCAACAGTACAACTTCAACGTCTACAAATTCCGGTACCGGTGGCAAAAGCGCATCTTACAGGTAACTTATTAAACTTTTACAGCTGCAGCTTAAACTTGCAATAGAGGACGGTGCTCTCCACAGTTGGGAAGGGATGAAATATTAAAATCTAGTAAATTATAGAAAAGCCAAATCTCCCAATTCCCGTCTGATAAGAGTTTTCTTTGCCTCTTTCGTGGAGGTGTTGCCAGAATGGTTATTACTGTTCTTTTAATGTGAATGGATAACTTTACAGCAGTGCAGTACTAATTCCAATAATTCACACAGTTTTCTTTATGATCACACAGCGCATCATGAGAGCTCAACCCTATTTTTTTTTATACAAAGCTCAACCACTATCTACAACCACTAGGGGGAGATAGGAGGCTACTGTGTAGTTTTTTATGAAACTCAATAATAACACAGTATGCAGAAGGTACCTTAGCTCCCCCTAATGGTGACTGTAGGCAGCTAGAATGTTATGCAACGCTATGTCTGTGACAGAGAATTTGAGCTGACTGCTACAAAGCTATATTAGGAAATGAATCCGTGCAAAATTATGTACCTATTCAGAATAAAGGGGAAAAAAATAGTTCAGTGAAGATACTTTAACCCCTTCTCTACCAGTGCAGTGGCTGGGTTTGGGGTGGCCCCAACGCTACACTGGGTCCCTTGGACACCGTCGAGGTGTCACCATGTGTTGGTGGGAAGGTAAGGCGTGGTGCACCCCAATGGGAAATAAGTCCAGAGAGTCAGGGTCTGCAGTAAACCAGGGTGTTTCTTTACTGGAGGAATTCAGGTACAAAACAATACAGGTGAGACATTGGGGTGGCTTCTCCAGTCTCCTCCCTGACAGAAGAAGGATTTGATGCTGAGGAAAGGCCTGAGCTAGCTGTCCCTCTTTCTCTTCAGAAGCCTGGTACCTTGGTCCAAGGCTGGTGATCCAGGGTCTGTGGCAGTGTATCCCTGTCTTCTTCTGGTCACTCAGTAGTCTGGCAAAGTCTCCTCTTCCAAGCACTGGTCCCTAACTGCAGAACACTAGGGGCTCTGACTGCTCTCTTTATATACAGTTTCTAGCTATACTAGAACCTTCTAGTGGGAGTGGTGGAGTGGAGAAACTCAGCACAAACAAATACATTGTTTCACTTTCCGTCTGGTATAGACTTACATTAGAGCTTCAATGATACTCAATGGCAATGACGGAGCAGTTTTTCCAGACAAAAACAAGTTTCCACACATAACAACATCGCTAATTCCAGACATTTAAAAGGTCAGACTGTCTGGCTTTGGGTGGTAAACAAGTCTGGGTTTTTCCCTCCAAAACATGGTCTTCTTTAAACCCTATGGCAGCTGTGGAAAATTACTAGCTTCTCAATCAAAGTAATAAACAGTACAAGTTAACCCTTTCAAGTGAAATAAAGTAAGATGTTTTTACTTTGCATTTGGAATATAGACAAATGTCCAAATGTCAAAGTACTCCAGGTCACTACACCAGCGCCATACATGTAAGGTCTTTAAACATGGCGCCTGCCCGCAGAGGTCTGCGGCTAATGCCGATTGCATTAATTACAGCCTTTAGATGCCATGTTCAAGTGTGATCATAGCATCTAAAGGGTGAAAAACTAAGATGCGCGTGCATTCGGGTTAATACCGGCATACCTGCTCGGCGTTTGGGGATGCTGGTCATTATTTCTAATAGGCTGGATTTCTCTGAAGAGACCCAGCATATTAGAGTTGAAGTTCCGATGTTGGCCAGCAGGTGGCAGGCCAACATAAGAGATCAGCATTTAGAGAATTACTTATGGGAGTTAAAAAATGTAAAAAAAAATGTAAAAAATAAATAAATTTTAAGAATGTAAAAATTTTAATCACCCCACTTTCCTTAGAATAAAAAAGATACATAAATACTAAAAAATATACATATTATGAGTCCAAAAACACCCATTTTATTAAAATATAAAAATATTTTTCGGTGAATGGCGTAACAGAAAAAATCAAAATAGCCCAAAAAGACACATACACACTCCAAAATGGTATTAACAAAGACTACAGATCATCCCGCAAAAAAAATGAGCCTCCAAACAGCTCAGTGGACAGAACTATAAAAAGGTTATGAGGGTCAGATTATGGTTATGTAAAAAAATATTTTTTTAAAAACTTTTAATTTATTTTTTCAGTATTTAAACATATAAAACCTATAAATACGTGGTATCGTTGTAATCGTACTGACCCAGAGAATGAAAGGCACAGTTAGTTTTGCCTCATAGGGAATGCTGTAGGGAAAAAACCCAGAAAACTGTGTAGGAATTTTTTCCCAATTCCACCCAATTTGGAGTTTTCTTCCCGCTTCCCACTACATTGTATACCATATTAAATGGTGGCATTAGAAAGTACAACTTTTCTCACAAAAAAACAATCTCTTATATGGATATGTTAACAAAAGAAAAAAGGTTATGGCTCCAGGAAGACAGGGAATAAAAATGAAAACGCAAAAAAGAAAAAAACTCTGGTATCCTAAGGGTTAAAGGACTTAATTGTACATTAATGAATAGTTATTCCATTTTCTTCTAATACTTTCCTTATGGTTTTAAAAGGAACCTATCATCACAAAATTGCAGTACAATCTGCAGAAAGCAGGTTATATAGCAGGAGGAGCTGAGTGGATTGATATATAGTTTTGCAGGAAAAGATTCTGTACAACTTGCATTTTATTCATTTAGATTCCTGCTCATTCTGGGTTTTGAAGTCAAGCAGGTGGTCCTATCAGTGATTGACAGCTATCTCTGTATACACAGTCATATAGGGATGGCTGATAGGACCGCTTCATGGACTTCAAAGCTCAAGTGAGCAGGAATTTAAATGAATAAAATGCTTTTTAGTTTTAAAAGTTTTACTGAATCTTTTCCCACAAAGTGATATAGTTATCTGTTCGGCTTCTCCTGCTCTATAACATGCTGCCTGTAGATTTACTGCATTTTCATGGTGATAAATTCCCTTTAACCCCTTCCCGACTAGCGCCGTACATGTACGGGAAGTGACCGATCAGCTGCGGGGGACCGGCTATGTCCAGTAGCCCGGACCCCTGCTGTATGCGCCGGCAATGGTGAAAACACAGATGCCGGCGCATTAACCCTCGATGTGCCGCGGTCAGAGCTGACCGCGGCACATGTGATCTGTGGAGCGGGAAGGGGATGCCATCGGGTCCCCGCGCTGCTGTGACGGGGACCCGATGGCTTGGATGGCAGCCCGATGCCTTCCTTAGGCATCGTGGCTGCCATCCCTGCGAGCCCGTGAGATCCAGCCAGGGCCGGACAGAGACTGAAATTCAGCCCTGGCATTTTGAAATCAAAGAGGCCCACATGCCTCGACTTTTTAAAGTCACAGCCAACCCTTTTAGAGGCCCTAAAAATTATTAAAATATAATAATTTAATAAACGTAAACCACACCAAACAAGGTAAATAAACCGCCCCCTGCAGAGAGAGATGGAAAAGCTATATCTCCTGATAGGGTACGGGTCTAGAACTCAGACCCGGACTGATCAAAACTTTTGATATGTCTCTGTGACAGGTCAAAAGTCTTTCAGTTCATCAGTGGCCCTATTACACAGATTGATGTGTAAAGGTCCTTTTACACGGGCCGATTATCGGCCGAAAAAGCGTTCCTAGGAATGCTAGTGCCGATAATCGGCCCGTGTGAAAGTGGCCCTATTCAGCCGACGAACGAGCAAAACGCTCATTCGTCGGCTGATTGGATCTTTTGGTTCGTACAAAAGATACAATCTGTCGGGCGCACATCACCCTGTGTAAACAGGCGATGTGCGCCTGACAGTATGGAGCTTCCCGGCCGCACGAGTGATACAGCGATCGGGCAGGGAGACATATCGGCCCGTCTAAAAGGGCCTTAATAGTGCCCTTAGATGTTCAATGTATGTTTATTATATGTTTCTGGAGGACTACAACTCCCAGCAGGTCCTGAAAGTTTAGGATTGTCAGTGCATGCTGGGAGTTGTAGTTCACCAGGGGGGTGCGCGTTTAATAACTTTATTTTTTACACTACAGCCAGTGAACCAACCTTCCAAGCCTCCCTGCTGGTTTTTCAGGTTTCTTTAATGTCTGTCCGTCTCACTAGCTGCTCCTCTTCCTGCTGTGAGAGCGGGACCTGCACAGCCAGGAAGGAGCCTCTAGCAGTGAGAAGCTGCTTCTCCATTGGCTGCTGTGGCCACCGTGAGGAGGTAAAGATACGCCACGCAGCAGGGAGGGGTACAGGCAGCCCTGCTACAATTGAGAAGTATTGTAATGCATTGTAAAGGGGATCAGACCCCCAAAAGTTAAAAAAGTGTGGAAAAAAAGTGAAAAAAAAGAAAGTTTAAAAAATAAATAAATAAATAAAAATGTCAAGTAAAAAAAAAAGCACCCTTTTCCCAAAATAAAGTTAAAAAAATTGTAAAAAAAAGGGAAAAAAAGAAAAGTAGACACATTAGGTATCGCTGCGTCTGTATCGACCGGCTCTATAAAAATATCACATGATCCACCCCACCAGGTGAACGCAGTATAAAAAAAAAAAAACTGTGCCAAAACAGCCATTTTTTTGGTCACCTTCCCTCACAAAAAGTGTAATAGCAGGCGAACAAAAAGGCGTATTTACCCCCAAATTGGTACCAATTAAACCGTCATCTCGTCACGCAAAAAATGAGACCCTACCCAAGACAATCACCCGGAAAAAAAAAATATGGCTTTCAGAAAATGGCAGCACAAAAATAAGATTTAATTCTGTTCAAAAATGCTTCTAATGTGTAAAGCTTAACAAAAATAAAAATGGTAGACATATTAGGTATCGCCGCGTCCGTAAAAACTTGCTCTATAAAAATATCACATTATATTCCCCCTCAGGTGAACACTGTAAACATTTTTTTTTTAAACTATGACAAAACAGCCATTTATTGGTCACCTACCCTCACAAAAAGTGTAATAGCAGGCGATAAAAAAGGTGTATTTACCCCAAAATGGTACCAATCAAACTGTCATCTCATCCTGCAAAAAATGAGACCTTTCCTAAGACAATCGCCCGAAAAATAAATAAAATATTGCTCTCAGAAAATGGTAGTACAAAAACAAGATTTAATTCTGTTCAAAAATGCATCTAATGTGTAAAACTTAACAAAAATAAAAATGTTAGACATACTGGATATCACCACGTAACAACCTGCTCTATAAAAATATCACATGATTTGCCCCTTCAGGTGAATGCAAAAACAAACTATGCCAAAACAGCCATTTTTTGTCACATTGCCTCACAAAATGTGTGATCAAAAATTCTTATGTACCCCAAAATGGTACCAATGAAACAGTCACGCAAAAAATAAGACCCCACATAAGACAATAACTCAAAAAATAAAAACCAGTGGCATCTGCAAACCAATCCATCAAAATCTGTGCTGCAAAATCCACATGACGCTCCTTCCCTTCTGAGTCCTGCCATGTGCCCCCACAGCAGTTTACCACCACATATGGGGTGTTGCCGTATTCATGGGGAAATTGGGGAACAAACTATTGGGTGCTTTTTCTCCTGTTAGCCCTTGTGAAAATGAAAAATTTGGGGCTAAAGCAACATTTTATTGGAAGAAATGAAACTTTTCATTTTCACTTTTCACAGCCAAGTGTTTCCAAATTCCATAAAATGCTTAGGGGCTCAAAGTGCTCAGTACACCCCTTAATATATTCTTTTAAGGGTGTAGTTTCCAATATGGGGTCACTTTTTGAGGTTTTCCACTGTAGGAGTATGTCAGGGTCTCTTCAAATACAAAATGGTGCCTAAAAACCATTCTATCAAAATCTGCCTCCAAAATCCATATGGCGCTCCTTTCCTTCTGACTACTGCCACGTGCCCATAGAGCAGTTTACCACCACATATGGGGTATTTCTGTAAATTGCAGAACCAGAGTAATGTATATTGAGGTTTAGTTTGCTGTTAACCCTTGCTGTGTTGCAAGACAAAATTGATTAACATGTCAGATTTGCAGAAAATGGCCTGGGCAGGAAGGTGAAAACAGGCCCAGGGTAGAAGGGGTTAAAGATATCTTCTTGCTTGGCAATTACTAGAAACCATTATTGTTTACTTCCACTGAATACAAATTTGACCATATGATCCTCGAACAGCTCTTACAAGGGAGAGCTCTGATAGCTATACCATAGGGTGATGTTCTCACATGGTAAACTTGCTGCAGAAAAAGTCATGGCAAGGAGATGCAGGAGGATGACATTTGTAGTTTACAATAATTGTAAACATTCTCTTTTCTTTTCAGATTGATTTCTATACACAGATGATTTTGAACATAGAGAAGGGGACACTAAAGAAACAATTCCCGTTTGAACAAGTCAAGTCTTGTGAGGATAACGATGGCCTGAGGTTTGTCATCTCCTTTCATGGACATCAAAACTATGAGCTAGAGGCAGCTTGTATGGAAGATAAGCAGAGTGTAAGTGCCATGCTGGTTTAACCTGAGCATCTTCTGCATATAATTATAAATGTACAGCTGGTATAATTTATACATCTTTTTCTATATAGTGATATGGACCATGCTGGTATAACCTGAGCATCTTATGTATATAATTATATACGTACAGCTGGTAGAAGTTATACATCTTTGTGTATATAGTGATATGGAACATGCTGATATAACCTGGGTATCTCCTGTATATAATTATATATGTACAGTTGGTATAAGTTATACATCTTCTTGTATATAGTGATATGGACCATGCTGGTATAACCTGGGCATCTTCTGTATATAATTATATATGTACAGCTGGTATAAGTTATACATCTTCTTGTATAAAGTGATATGGAAAACGGTGATATAACCTGGGTATTTTCTGTATATAATTATATATGTACAGCTGGTATAAGTTATACATCTTGTATATAGTGATATGGACCATGCTGGTATAACCTGGGCATATCCTGTATATAATTATATATATACAGCTGGTATAAGTTTATACATTTTCTTGTATATAGTGATATGGACCATGCTGGTATAACCTGGGTATCTTCTGTTTATAATTATATATGTACAGCTGGTATAAGTTATGCATCTTCTTGTATATAGTGATATGGACCATGGTAGTATCACCTGGGTATCTCCTGCATATAATTAAATTTGTACAGCTGGTATAAGTTATACATCTTCTTATATATAGTGACATAGATTGTGCTGGTATAACCTGGGTATCTTTATCTTCTGTATATGTAAGTTAGTCAGCGCATGCTGTAAAATGAAGTGAATGCGCAAGTCTGCGTCACCATAGCTGAGACTGCAAAAGTAAAAACAACAGCAATTCATAAAAACTCTGCAAACATAGTATATATGAACTAATGCTATATTCACTATGTTAAATGAATATGAGGTATGTAGCTGATATATTTTGATCAAAATCATTTGTGCCCATCCACCAAGGTGACCTCTTTCTGGATGGGTACCTGCTGTATATGATACATCTCTCTGAGTATTAGCAGACTGCATATGTATATTGAATGTACTCTGTGTGATCCCTTAGTAGGCCTCAAATGAATTCAGGGAGAGCAGACTACAGCTATATACTGCACTAGTTAAAAAAGCATGTGGAAAAGATGGTTCAGTTAAAGAGGCTCTGTCACCAGGATCAACCCTATAAAACCAGACATACTGCCTGATAGGGCTCATCATACTGATTAAAACTATACCTTTCTTTTGTCTCTATGATAAACAGCTGAAGAGATATGTGTGTTTTTATAAGTATGCAAATGAGAATTTCGAGCACTCAGAGGTGGGGCTGAATATTCTGAGCACTGCTGTGTAACACCCTCTGAACATGCCTCCTCCCCTTGATTGACAGGGCTAGACATCAGGCTGAGGGCAGATCCCTGTCCTAGAGCTGTGTGATATCAAGTAAATATCACATACACTATAGCTTCACCACATTGAGATCTGCTCCGAAAGCTAATATACATATTACTGCTGTATTCACAGTCAGAATATATGATCAGACACCAGTAATGTGTGATAGCTTATATACCTAGAAAAAACATTCATCTTTATGTGTTTATGTTATAGCTTAGCGGTTAAGTGATTAATTTTGCATGTCCCAGGTTTGAATCTTGGGAGAAACATTACTTTTTTTTCTTCCACATTTATCCCATAAGAAAAGTCTATGTCCTTATTATATTGAGAATAATGTTTTTTTTTAGAAAGCTAATGAATATTACTGGTTTCTTTATAATCATATATTATGTCTGTAAATAAACCAGTTTTACCAAAAAAAACAAACACTTTACTCAATATAATAAGGCCTTATTATTATATGATTATATATTATTTATTATAGCATAGCCTTGTAATATGGTTTTGAATAAAAGAAAAAAAAATAGCAGAAAGAAAATGTAAATCTTTTCTGAGATTTGAGCCTAGGATGTCTACATGGAAGGTAAGCCACTATACCACTAAGCTATAGTATCACCTCATAGAGGTGTATAGTGTTTTTATGCTTATAAGGTAACACACATTATTGGTGTCTGTATAATTATACATTGTGCCTGTGAATAAGGCAGTAATATGTAGATTAGCTTTCTGAGCAGATCTCAGTGTGGTGAAGCTATAATACATAGTGATATGATATTTATATGCTAGGACACAGCTCTAGGACACAGCTCTGCCCTCAGCCTGCTGTCTAGCCCTGTCAGTCAATAGGAGGAGGGTGGTAGGTGTGCAGCAGAGCACAGAGGGTATTACATAGAAGTGCTCAGAATCACTAGCGTAACTATAGGGGTCGCGGCGGTCGCAGTTGCCTAAGCCAGGGGGGCCCAGAGGGCCAGTGGTGCTCTACTTTTCCCTTTATAAGATGCAGTGCATCTTATAAACGGAATACTAGTGAGCGCTTCCATAATGGAAGCGCTCCCTAGTATGTAGGAGGATGGGGAGTGAAGCGCTGGTAGCGCCCACTTTCTGCTAACCTCATGGAGGTGGGGGCTGTGGAGGACTTTGGTTCAGCCTCCATAGTGCGTAGAATGTAGTGGCCAGAAGGAGGTCTGGAGACATCACTGGTCACATGCTCCTTCATGGTCACATGACAAGCCCCAACAGCAGGAGCTTGTGGAAGGAGGAGGGGCTGTGTGTGCCGGCCAGCAGCCCAGTGAGGAAGGACTACACAGGACCTAGACTACACAGAGCTTCATGGTGAGCAGGTTAGGGGCATCATATGGAGATATGAGGGGGCAGGTGGAGCACTCAGGGGCAGTGGGGTTCAAGTGGAATGGAGTCTGGGGCAATTACAGGGGTTTATAGTACAGATCTCAGTGTATTCTGGGGGCCATGGGGGGCTTTATGGGGTGTAAATCTGTAAGGGGGGCATGTGGTGTATTCTGGGGGACATAGGGGGGCTTTATGGGGTGTAAATCTGTGAGGGGGCATATGGTGTATTCTGGGGGACATGGGGGGGGGCTTTATGGAGTGTATATCTGTGGAGGGGCTGAAGGGAGGGGAGTGATGATATTTAGCCTATAGGTAGTGATGAGCGAACTTCTGTTTTCAAGTTTGGCGTGCAAGGTTCGGGTTATCTAAGAATTCCGTTATGGATTCCGTTACGACGGACTATAAATTACGGTCCTTGGTAGAGGAATCCATAATGGAATTCTTAGATAACCCGAACCTTGTACGCCAAACTTGAAAACAGAAGTTCGCTCAGCATTACCTATATGCACATGGACGCAAAAAATGGCGGTGTGAGGGCAGTTTAAGTAACAGTCGTCAGACACCCATTTTTATAACCAATTAAAGTCTGAGGCTGGTCACATGGCTGTTTCTTTAACGGCCAAAGAATAGTGGTTGTTAGAAAGTAGGACATGTCGTGGGATTAGGTGTTTTGTTATTTTTTGGCGGAGTTAGTTTTGTACGAGTGCTGCCTTCTCTGCTCTGTTTACCTGCTCATCCCTGCTGCAAATGCTACAGCGAGCAAGTGAACAGAGCAGAGAAAGCAGCTCTCATATGAGCACTGCCCTCTTTTCAAACGTCTGATTGTCGGGGGTGTTGGAAGATCGTCGGGGGTGCCGATCTGATATTTATGACCTATCCTGAGGATATCAGTAGTAAAAAAGGACAACCCCTTTAACAGTAGGACTGGAGGGAAGGGGTTAGGTTGAGAATTTGGCATGGGGGGGGGTGCGTTTCAATATTTGCCTCGGGCAGCAAAAAAGCTAGATGCACCAGCGCTTAGTGGGGGGGGGGCAGCAAGCTGAACTAACTGTTGCACCAGGGCCCATGAGCCTTTAGCTATGCCCCTGCTCAGCCCCGCCTCAGAGTGGTCGAATTGCTCATTTGCATATGATTAAAAACTAATACTTATCTGCAGCTATTTATCATACAGATAAAAGAAAGGTGTTAATCAGCAGTATTTCTGGTTTAATAGGGTTGATCCTGGTGACAGATCCTCTTTAAAAGTGCAATGCATGACCAAAATGGAGACAGCCACACCTCCAAATGCAGACTGCAAAAACAAAAGACAAAGTTAGGCCCCATTCACACGACCGTGTGAATGGGGCTGTATCTATCTGCAAAATTGTGGGAATAGATGCGGCCCCATTCACCTCTATGGGGCCGGGAGCCGCTGCTCTTTTGAAGCATGTCCTATACTTGTCCGTGCGCACAGACAAGTATAAGCATTTTCAATGGGGCCGCACGGCGTGTGTTCCGAGTGCTGCGGAACACACGCCGGACGGCCCCCGTATATTTGCGGGTCCGCAGTAATGCAGGCCCGCAAATATACGTTCGTGTGAATGGGGCCTTAGTCTGTACATCCTGTAAAATGAAGTGAATGTGCAGGTGTTCACCGCCATGGCTGAAATTACAAATGTAAAAGTAAAAACAAACACAATGCAACAGCACACTGGAAACATACAATATAATAGAATATATGAATTAATGCTATATTCACTATTTAAATAAATACTTAGCAAATATATTTTGATCATTTTGATCAGAAAGAGGTCAAATTGCCGTGTGGATGGGCACAGTTGATTTTGATCACAATATATTTGCTAAGTGCCTCATATTCATTTATTCTGTGACTATAGCATTAGTTCATATATTCTATGTTTGCAGAGTGCTGTAGCATTGTGTTTGCATTAACTTTTCTTCTTATATATGGTGATATAGACCATGCTGGTATAACTTGAGTATCTTTTGTTATTCATCTACTTGTGCATAGTGATATGGGCCATGCTGGTACTTGTCTACTTTGCTTTTGTAGATTCTGAAGATTTTCAATGAAATTCTGCAGATGCAAAAGAACGTTCAGACTTCTCCTGTGAAAACATTTGTTAAAAAAAACACTTTTTCTGATGTGATCTTGGAAGGGCTCCTAGAACGCCTGGATAATCTGTCCAACAAATGGGTGAAGTATGCAAAACCATTCACTCCGTGGCTTGTAAGGTTGATTGCAACTACCCTCTAGCCTGACGTGGCTATGTATTCAGTTCCCTTTGGAGAGTTGACTTCTGCATAGGTCTTTGCTACTAAAGGGGATAAGACCAACCAGGTCTGGTCCTCACGCGTCTAAAGGCCACATAGCAACCACATGATCTGCCTCAGTGGTAAACCCTTGTCTGAGAGCAGCTCCGACTAAAGTCCCATGCCCCACAGTATCTCTATAGAAATGTCAGTTTCATTCCCTCGAAATTTCCATAGCGGTTTCTTCATGTTTAGACGGAGAGAGAGAGAGACAGTGTTATGTGAAACATATTGTACAACAATTGGTTTGATTACGGCGCTTGTTGTTACATTGTTGCTCTTTTATCCAGTCAGCTTGAGTTTAGGATAGCTAGATGTTAATAAGACTTAATTACAACCCAGGAAACAAGATATAAATTGGGCTATGGCAGGATCCTCCTCCCCTTCAATGAAAACAGTGCCTGAAATATTCATGTGGTTTTTGTTTCTCTGGGCAAAGAAATGGTCGTAGAATTAATGAGGCGCTGGAGACACCGAGCGGACACTGAAGATTTAGATCTAGAAATTACATTCGTCATGAGGTTAACAATATTGGAGGCAGTAAGACAATGCAGGCTAATTATAAATCCCGGTTGTGTTACTGACCCTCCTGGTGCAGGATGTGAATGTGTGTTTTATTTCTTTTTATTTTGTTTACATTGATTTTATATGTTTGTTTGTTTGTTTGTTTTTGTGATGATTTAATTTTTTCCCAGTCAGAGGGTATGATATGATGATTTTTGTTGTTATCTTACCTTTTGTCTGGACATCCCAGTGGCGTATCTTTGTATTTTCAATTATCTGCCACTAGGGGAGCTTGGTGTAAAGAGATGATCACATCTTCCTTTACAGACAATGGTAACTGTCTACACTCCTATGCACTCAGTTCCCGCTAGTGGTAGCTATGGCAGAGAGCTTTGTAATATGTGAAATAAAGCAGGAGAATTTATATACAGTGCACTTTATGTATTTATGTGCTGTCTGATGAATATACATTGAGAGGTTTTTGAAGCACCAGTTCCATATTTTACCACACAGAAGTCGGGCAAAGTGGTAGAGGTGGAGGGTGACTTATTTTATTACAATTTGTAAAAAATATCTTCTGCTTAAAGGGGTTGTCCCATGAAAAATATTCTACAGTTTTCAAACCAGCATCTGGATTGGAATTATTTTGTAATTGTGCGTAATAGCGCCTTCTGCTGTTTGGTATTTTTTTCTTATTTTTTTGTCCTGGTCACTGAGATGGCCGCACATGCTCAGTTTTATACTACAACTGTCTCCTGAGCTGTGATCGGGAAAGCTGAGACACGCCCTCAGCAGAAAAGACACTCCCCTTGAGTTTTCAGCTTGATATAAATCTAGCAGAGCAATGAATGGGGAGATCTCTGGATCCATGTGAGGTACAGGGCTGGCCAGGGGCGTAGCTATAGGGGAAGCAGGGGAAGCGGCTGCTTTGGGGCCCAGACCCACAAAGGGCCCCCTCAGGAGACTCAAATATTTTATTGTCAGGGCCCCCCTCAACAGTATTATACAATGACATAATATACAGTATATACGTGGAGGAAACAGACGGAGCGGTTGCTGGGCCTCGTCTGAGAGAGCAGTTTTCACCAGCCACAGGAGTGGAGGCTGCACGTGAGTTGGGGGTTGCGAAGAAGTTGCTGAGGGGGGCTCCGTTCAAAAATTTGCTGTGGGGCCTGGTCAGTTGTAGTTACGCCACTGGGGATGGCTCTAGCTTTGTTAGAAAGGTATTGTCATGTACTATTTGAAGTCCGATTAAAATTTTTTACATTAGTCATGGAATTGTTGCGATTTGTGTTCCTTGTTGTCTGGGAGTGTTTGATGTATGTGTACTGTGAAACTAATGGTGCAGGGGGGCCCATACTAAGTATGAGATCCGTGTATGTCCCTAGGACATCCAATTAGAAAATGTTGTTATTCCTGTGCTACCTGGTAGAATATAAGAACATTACTTTCTTACTTTACTTGTTGTTTTATTTGGTTGTTTTTGTTTTATTTTTTTTCTTAATTTATACTGCAGATTCATATGGTGCTGTAACCTTTTTTCAGTAGAACCACTAGTGTCCAAGTATTAGATCCAAAATGAAAATAGTTAAACATAAGTATATATTGCTTTTCTGAAGGAGGCTTTTTGTGTATAGGATCGTCACTAGTCTTTAAAGGGGCATTCCAGGATTTTAATATTGATGGCCTATCCTCCTTATAGGCCATCAATATCGGATATTTGGGGAGGGGGTCAACAACCCACACTTGTGCTGATCAGCTGTTCCTGAGTAGCCCCAGGTTTGACTTTGTCCATTGTGTTGTGTACTGCAGCACTGCTACCATTTATCTCAGAACAGTTGTACTGCAGAAGAACAGATCAGTGGGGTAGCGAGGTGACAGACCCCCACCAATGAGGTATTAATGACCTATCCTGAGAATAGCACATCAATAGTAAAATACTAGAATATCCCTCTAAAGTGAATAACCTAAAAATTGTGTGCTGATAATTAATTTTCATTTTTTTGTAGGGAACATGGACAATATTTTATATGTCTGTTATATGTTTTATTTTGGAGGTCTATTTTAGTTATTTTATTATGTTTGGCCAAAATTTAAAAAAACAAAAAAAAAAAACAAAAAAAAAAAACAGAAGTACGGAGTTAGGTCTATAAAATTTTCAGTAACTTATACAGTATAACTCTACTGCATTCAACCTCCCATAATGCATTATGAACTTTTACATCATGAAATAAATTGAGCAATAAAAATGCAAAAAAAAATATAATACAAAGATTACTTGAACAAATTACTACTATGGGACTTGAGAATTTTAGCGAATTATAATTTTCCTCCCACATTGCACAAAACGCTGGTACCGATCTCTCCGTGACCTTTAAGCTGCTTTTTTTTCATACAATATATCTGTTAAAAATGCAGAAACACATAGAGCTTTGGGGGATAGTGTATTTGTCTTTGTGGTGCCTGATGCCATGTAAATAATGTATTTTTCCTGCCTCATTTTACAGATACCTGGTGAAGGTGAAGAGAGATGAACTCATGTTTTACTGTTCCCAGAAACTGGTGCCAGAAAAAATTACTGTCAATCTGTCAGATTGTACAGTGAGCGCTGGAACGTATAATTCCATGCCTACATTCTATGTCCACTGCGCACAAAAGACATATACGTAAGAGCAGATGAATATTGTATATTAATTTATATAAATCATGAAGAGACATTTATTCTACTACAATACAATGCTGCCTATAGACAATAATATAACTAGTATAATACTGCCTCATGTATCAGAACATAACCACTGTGATATTGCTACCTATGTACAAGAAAATAACTACTGTATATGTTTTTGGATATAAGGACAGTATTATAGTAGTTATATTCTTGTACATAGGGGCTGTATTATAGTAGTTATGTTTTGGGCATAGTGGGCAGTATTATAGGAGTTTCAGTATATTTAAGAACAGTATTATGGTAGTTATATTCTGATATATAAGGGCAGTATTATAGAAATTATATTATAATACATAGGGGCAATATTATAGCAGTGCTATAGCAGTTAAACTACCGTCACTATGTACAAAAAGATAGAACTAGTATAATACTGCTCCCTGTGTACAAATATATAACTACTGGAACACTGCCACTTACTGGATGTAAACAAATATAACTACTATAACAGTGTTCCTATATACAAGAATATAACTACTATAATACTGTCCCTATGTACAACAATATAATATTGCCACCCATGTACAAGAATATAATGGCTATAATACTGCCACCCATGTACAAGAATATAACTATTATAACAATAACTACTATAATACTGCCTCCTATGTCAAAGAATATAACTACTATAATACTGCCTCCTATATCAAAGAATACAACGGACAGTTATGAACAGTGGATGTGGACCCACTGTGCCAACCAACCGGTTTTGCTTTGAGCTAGTCCTTAGGACGTTATCCTGAAAGTCCCCTGGTTTTCACCCTATAAGGCCCCATTCAGACGAACATATTTTTGCGGGGCCGCATTATTGCGCCCCCCGCAAAAATAGGGAGGCCGCCCAGCGTGTGTTCCGCAGAGCTCGGAACACACGCCGTGTGGCCCCATTGAAAATGCCTATACTTGTCCGTGCGCACGGACAAGTATAGGACATGCTTCAAAGGAGCCGCAGCACGGAGCTAGCTCCGCGCGGCAGCTCCCGGCCCCATAGAGATGAATGGGGCCGCATCCATTCCGCAATTTTGCGGAATAGATGCGGCCCCTTTCACACGGTCGTGTGAATGGGGCCTAACTCCTATACAGGGATTTAGTCTTCGCTGCAGAGGAGCCACCAGACCGCCACCTCTTTTAATAGTCCTGGTTTGGTTGACTGCTGACTCACAGTTGTCAGACACCAGTGTGAAGCACCCAGGGATCAGGCAATGCTCATAGTCAGAAAACAAGCAGAGGCCAGGGCAGGCAGAGTTCCTGTGAAAGTAATCTAAAGTTAGGGCAGGCAGCAAAGGGTAAGTAGGATAAATAGGCAGAGGTCAGGTCAGTCAGAATTGCTAGACAGACAGAATTCAGTACGCAGGCAGACACACAGGAAAAGCACACTAGCAACTAGCAAGCTATAACAACCTAATGCTCAGGTACCCTCCCACTGAGAAAGGTACCTTCAATACCTTGAGCCAGCCAGCCATAGGCTGGGGAAGAATTAGGACGTGCCCTAGCTGGTCCTTTAAGAGCCAAGAAGCATGTAAGTGCCCTACCAGCAGAGAGAACAGGCTGGACAGCAAAGCACAGGCTGCAGCCTACAGATAGAGACTCTGGCGGCCAGGACCCCTGTGGATGAAAGCAAGGATGAGTAGCGGGTCAGGGTCGGAGTAAGGAAGTGAGGAAGGGGTGAGTAAGGAAGCTCCCCTGCCTGCCAAGGAGAGCGGGATGGCGGCAGGCACTGGCCGCTGTACTGACAATAATTAATATAATACTGTCTCCTATGGATAGATAGATATAATAACAATTAGCATGTGTTAATGAACATGCATGACATTGATAATCTTGCTGTGTGGATTAGTTTGTAAGGAGGGTTAGTTTGTATGCAGTGGTTATCCTTACAATCAATTTGCTGTTCTGATTATTCTAACAGTTATTTTCTCAGAGAATTAGGGCATGAGTTGGTAATGGGGAGCATGGCTCAGTGTTATCTATCACGTATGCTTTGATACAGCAGTCACAAATCCAATTACTATCTATTTAAGGGGTTGTCTGACTTCAGCAAGTGGCATTTAATATGTAGAGAAAGTTAATACAAGGCACTTACTAATGTATTGTGATTTGCTGGCTGAATTCATTTTTCCATCACATTATACACTTCTCGTTTCCATAGTTATGACCACTCTGCAATCCAGTATCGGTGGCTGTGCTTGCACACTAGAGAAAAAAACATTGGTTTCTTTGGTGGCTGGGACCATAGAAGCGTACGTAGGTCAGTGCTTTTTCCTATAGTGTGCAAGCACGGCCACCAATGCTGGATTACAGGGTGGTCATAGCCATGGAAGCAAGAAGTGCATAATGTGATGGAAAAATGAGTCTAGCCAGCAAAGGAAGTAATATGGATAATAACAATACATTAGTAAGTGGCTTGTATTAACTTTCTCTACATAATAAATGCCACTTGCTGAAGTCAGACAACCCCTTTAAGTTGCTGGTGTCACGGCTATAGTATATATTATGTACTTTGTGACATATGAAAAAAAAATATTCTAAACCCTTCAGGACCCAGCCATTTTTCACCTTAAAGACCCAACCAAATGTTGCAATTCTTAAATATGTCAATTTGTGGTAATAACTTTCAAATGCTTTTACTTAACCTAAGCCATTCTGAGATTGTTTTCTTTGAGTTGATATGTTTTACCTTTGTTTATAAAAAAAATCCCAAATTTGCAGAAAATTTAGAAAACTTTACTATTTTCTAAATTTGAATTTCTCTGCTTTTAAAACAGATAGTAATACCTCCTTAAATAGTTATCAATCAATACTCATCATATGACTACTTTATGTTTCAATCATGAAAGGCTTAGAATTTTAGAAACAATTTAAAAAAATTTCAAGAACATTTCCAATACCAAATTTTTGACGGACCGATTCGGTTAAGAAGTCATTTTGAGGGGCTTACATAATAGTAACCGCCCATAAATGACCACAATTTAGAAACTACACTCGTCAAATTATTGAAAACTGATTTTAGAAACTCTGTTAACCCTTTAGGTGTTCCACATAAATTAAAGCAAAATGGACGTGAAAGTTAAAAATTATTTTTTTTGGCAGATTTTCCATATTTAATACATTTTTTCTGTAACACAGCAAGGGTTAACATCAAAACAAACCTAAATATTTTTTACCCCTATTCTGCAGTTTACAAAAACACCCCCCACTGAAGATGCTATATGGGCACATTGCACGGCTCAGAAGGGAAGGAGTGCCATATTTTACTGGAATTGTTTTTGGGCACCATGGCATATTTGAAGAGACTCTGAGGTACCCTTATAGTGGAAACCCCCAAAAAGTGACCCAACTTTTCAAACTACACCCCTCAAGGATTTTTTCAAGGGGTATAGTGGGAAGTTTGACCCAACAAGAGTTTCATAGAATTTAGAAACACTTGGCTCTGAAAATGAAAAATTACATTTTTTCCAATAAAATGTCATTTCAGCTCCAATTTTTTTATTTTCACAGAGGGAAAGAAAAAGCCCTCCACAATGTGTTACCCATTTTCTCCTGAGTATTGCAGCTCCTAATATGTGATTTTAAACTTCTCTATGGACACACCACAGGACTCAGAAGGGAAGCAGTGCCGTATAGCTTTTAGAGGGCAGATTTTTGCTGGAATGGTTTTCAGAGACTGTATTGCATTTGAAGAGACCCTAAGGTACCCGTACAGTGGAAACCCCCAAAAAATGAACCTATTTTTGGAAAGTACACTCCTCAAGAAATTTTTTAGGGGATAGAATTTAGAAACACTTGGCTGTGAAGATGAAACAGTTTTTTTTTTATAACAAACTGTTACTTTAGCCCCACACTTTTTCATTTTCACAAAAGGTAACACAAGACAAAGCACCCCACTATTTGTTACCTATCCCCATATGTGGATGTAAACCGCTTTATGGGCACATCGCAGTGCTCAGAATGGGAAGAGTGCCATTTGGCTTTTGGAGGGCAGACTTTGCTAATATGTTTTTGGGTGCTATGTCGCATTTGAAGAGACCCAGAGGTACACCCAAAACCCCTAATAAGTTTGGAGACTACACTCATAAAGGTAAATTTTGACCCCATACATGTTTTTGCAAATATTAATGCAAAGCAGATGGTGCAAAGTGAAAATTGCACTTTTTCCACAGATATAAACCATTTCATTCCCCAATATTTGTGGTCATTTGTGCCAATATGAAAAGTCAGCCCTCTTATTATTATGCTCTGAGCATGTGGGCCTATTCTTTTGCCTGATCGTACATGAGAGGGCTCAGAAGTAAAAGAGCATCATACACATTTTGAGGCCCAATGTGGTGATTTAGGCAGCTTGTGCAGTGGAGGTTCTGAGGTGAAATAATAAATGGAACCCCCAAGAAGTTACCCCATTTTTGAAACTACACCCCTTAAGATAGTTACAGGGTGTAGTGAACATTTTTCCCCACAGTTGTTTTGAAAAAATTAATACACAGCAGAATTGCACTTTTTCCACAGATATACCAATTCAGTGCCCAATATCTTGTGCTTTTTGTGTGCCAGTATGAAAAGCCAGTCCTCTTATTATTCTGTGTTTCCTGGTTTTAGAAACACTTAGCACGTGGCCCTATTCTTTTGCCTCAAAGTACAGTATGATAGGGCACAGGAGTAAAAAGGAATTTCATGCACATAATTTACACCACTTGTCGAGGCACAACTGTCGAGGCTCTGGGGTGAAATAGTAAGTGGAAACATAAAAAAAGACCTCATTTTAGAGACTCCGTCCCTCAAGTTATTTATCAAGGGGTGGAGTGGGCATTTTGACACCACAGATATATTGCAGATATGAATGCACAGCAGACTGTGCAAAGTGAAAATTTCAAGTTTTCACAGATATGGCATTTAGTTCCTTATACAGTGCCTTGCGAAAGTATTCGGCCCCCTGGAACTTTTCAACCTTTTGCCACATTTTAGGCTTCAAACAAAAATATATTACATTTTAAATTTTTGGTGAAGAATCAACTACAAGTGGATCACAATTGTGAAGTGGAACGAAATTTATTGGATCATTTAAACTTTTTTTGTAATAATAAAACTGAAAAGTTGGGCGTACAAAATTATTCGGCCCATTTACTTTCAGTTCAGAAAACTCACTCCAGATGTTCATTGTGGATCTCTGAATGATCCAATGTTGTCCTAAATGACTGATGAAGATAAATAGAATCCACCTGTGTGTAATCAAGTCTCCGTATAAATGCACCTGCTCTGTGATAGTCTCAGGGTTCTGCATCATGAAGACCAAGGAACACACCAGGCAGGTCCGTGATACTGTTGTGGAGAAGTTTAAAGACGGATTTGGATACCAAAAGATTTCCCAAGCTTTAAACATCCCAAGGAGCACTGTGCAAGTGATCATATTGAAATGGAAGGAGTATCAGACCACTGCAAATCTACCAAGGCCCGGCCATCCCTCTAAACTATTATCTCAAACAAGGAGAAGACTGATCAGAGATGCAGCCAAGAGGCCCATGATCACTCTGGATGAACTGCAGAGATCTACAGCTGAGGTGGGTGTCACGCTCTGGTGTGGAGGGTATAACCACACCAAGCGTAAGAGGGAAGGGAAAAGACCAAACAAGGTAAATGGTCACCTCCTGCAGGAATCCCTGAGACTAGGCCCTGGCTGACTACCAGTATGAACAAGCCTTAGTAGTAGGAGAGTTCAACCTAATAACAAACTGACCCTGTACAAACCTGCAGCTAGTGACAGAAGAAAGAGTAAAGCCGTTCCTCCAAAAGAACGGATGAACAGGAAACTCCAAAAGGCAAAACCACAACAGGGAAAAGTAGGATTAACACAATAGGGAAAATGACACTTAATGCAGATATTGCAGCAACCGGATCTCAACTGAGAACAACACCACACACAACAATATCAGCAGAAAGTATAAACCGCAAGGAATACTGAGAGAGGAAGGGATAAATAGGGGAAAGATAATTACCACACCGCAACAGTTGAGGGGAAGGGGTGTGGTAAACAGCAACCAATCCAACACATGTCAAATTATGTCACTTTTGAAAGCCTAGCCAAACGCCTGCAACCGGACACAAGTACGTTTGTGACAGTGGGACAGTCTGTCCATAGGACAACAATCAGTCGAACACTTCACAAATCTGGCCTTTATGGAAGAGTGGCAAGAAGAAAGACATTTCTCAAAGATATCCATAAAAAGTTTCGTTTACAGTTTGCCACAAGCCACCTGGGAGACACACCAAACATGTGGAAGAAAGTGCTCTGGTCAGATGAAACCAAAATCGAACTTTTTGGAAACAATGCAAAACTATATGTTTGGCGTAAAAGCAACACAGCTCATCACCCTGAACACACCATCCCCACTGTCAAACATGGTGGTGGCAGCATCATGGTTTGGGCCTGCTTTTCATCAGCAGGGACAGGGAAGATGGTTAAAATTGATGGGAAGATGGATGGAGCCAAATACAGGACCATTCTGGATGAAAACCTGTTGGAGTCTGCAAAAGACCTGAGACTAGGACGGAGATTTATCTTCCATCAAGACAATGATGCCAAACATAAAGCAAAATCTACAATGGAATGGTTCAAAAATAAACGTATCCAGGTCTTAGAATGGCCAAGTCAAAGTCCAGACCTGAATCCAATTGAGAATATGTGGAAAGAGCTGAAAACCGCTGTTCACAAACGCTCTCCATCCAACCTCAGAGAGCTTGAGCTGTTTTGCAAGGAAGAATGGGCAAGAATTTAAGTCTCTATATGTGCAAAACTGATAGAGACTTGCAGCTGTAATCGCAGCAAAAGGTAGCGCAACAAAGTATTAATGCAAGGGGGCCGAATAATTTTGCACGCCCCACTTTTCAGTTTTATTATTACAAAAAAGTTTAAATGATCCAATAAATTTCATTCCACTTCACAATTGTGACCCACTTGTTGATTCTTCACCAAAAATTTAAAATGTTATATCTTTTTGTTTGAAGCCTGAAATGTGGCAAAAGGTTGAAAAGTTCCAGGGGGCCGAATACTTTCGCAAGGCACTGTATGTTGTGCAAAAGCTGGTGCCTTCTAAGATAAATCCCCATTTGAATTATTAAGCAGGTTCTACTAAATATCATAAACATGAATGTAAACTGCTGTTTTGGTACCCTGCAGGGTTTAGAAGGGAAAGAGCACTGTTTTTAGCAGCACAGATTTTGATGGAATCGTTTATGGGGGCCATGTTGCTTTTGAACAGCCTCTGGGGTACGAGTACAGACGTCTCAGCAGAGATGTGCGAGGACTTATATTTTGCGGGATGAACTGCCATTGTCATTGGTACTTTTTGATCACTTTTATTTTGCGTTTTGGGACGCAAGATAAAGAAAAGGCAGCAATTCTTGCTTTTTGGATTTCCTTATTTTGGCATGGACCATGCAGGAAAAATTGCATGTTAACCTTATTCTGCTGGTCAGTATGATTAAAGAGATACTGATTTTATATAGTCTTTTTTTAAAGTATTACTACTTTTACACAAAGCATTGTTGAAAAATAAATCGTGTTTTTGTGTCACCATTTTTAGCCATATTTTTTATTTTTCTGGCAATGATCTTATTTGAGGGCTTGTTTTTTACTTAATGAGGGGACTTTAATCAAGCAAAGCACATAGAAAGACCGAGACTGATGGACTTGCTCACTCAAAGTTTTCTGTTTAACCCCTTAATGACAAGGCCATTTTGCACCTTCGTGACCAGACTTATTTTTGAAAATCTGACATGTATCACTCTATGTAGTGATAACTTTGAAACACTTTTACTTATCCAAGCCATTCTGAGATTTTTTTCTCGTGACACATTGTACTTCATGACAGTCATAAATTTGAGTCAATATATGTCACCTTTATTTATGAAAAAATCCCAACTTTACAAAAAATTTTGAAAAATTCACAATTTTCAAAATTTCAATTTCTCTGCTTTTAAAATTGAAAGTGATATCTCATAAAATATTTATTATTTAACATTCCCCATATGTCTACTTTATGTTTGCATCATTTTGTAAATGTCATTTTATTTTTTGGGGAATTTAGAAGGCTTAGAATTTTAGAGGCAATTCTTAAATTTTTTAAGAAAATTTACAAAACCCACTTTTTAAGGACCAGTTCAGGTCTGAAGTCACTTTGTGGGGCTCACATAGTAGAACCCCCCATAACTGATCCCATTTTGGAAACTACACCCCTCAAGTTACTTAACACCGATTTTATAAGCTTTGTTAACCCTTTAGGTATTCCACAAGAATTAAAGGAAAATGGAGATGAAATTTCAAAATTTCACTTTTTTGGGCAGATTTACCATTTTAGTCCATTTTTTCATTAACACATCTAAGGTTAACAGCCAAACAAAACTCAAATATTTATTACCCTGATTCTGCAGTTTACAGAAACACCCCACATGTGGTGGTAAACTGCTGTATGGGCGCATGTCAGGGCGCAGAGGGAGAGGAGCGCCGTATGGTTTTTGGAAGGCAGATTTTGCTGGACTGGTTTTTAGACACCATGTCCCATTTGAAGCCCCCCAGATGCACCCTATAGTACAAACAATCAAAAAGTGACCCCATTTTGGAAACTACGGGATAAGATGACAGTTTTATTGGTACTATTTTGGGGTACATATGATTTTTAATCGCTCTATATTATTTTTTTTGGGAGGCAAGGTAGCCGAAGAATGGATGTTTTGGTACTGTATTTCTTTTTTGTTTTTTATAATGTTCATCTGACAGGTTAGATCATGTGGTATTTGTATAGAGCAGGTTGTTATGGATGCGATGATATCAAATATGTCTACTTTCTTTGTATGTTTGTTTCAGTTTTACATAATAAAGCATTTTTGAGAAAAAAATATGTTTTTGTGTCTCCATTTTCTGAATGCCATATCTTTTTTATTTTTCTTCCGATTGTCTTGTGTAGGGGCTCATTTTTTGCAGGAAGAGTTGAAATTTTTATTAGTACCATTTTTGGGTAAATATGATTTTTTGATTATTCATTATTACACTTTTTGGGGCAAGGTGACCCAAAAATTGGTAATTTTGGCACAGCTTTTATTTATTCATTTTTACTGCGTTCACCTGAGGGGTTAGGTCATGTGAGATTTTTGTAGAACAGGTTGTTACGGACGTGGCGATACCGAACATGTGTACTTTTTTATTTATTTAAGGTTTACACAATAATATCATTTTTGAAACAAAAAAAAAATCATGTTTTAGTGTCTTCATAGTGTGAGAGCTGTAGTTTTTTATTTTTGGGCGATTGTCTCAGGTAGGGGCAAATTTTTTGCGGGATGAGATGACGGTTAGATTGGTACTATTTTGGGGGGAATACGCCTTTTTGATCGCTTGGTATTACGTTTTTTGTGATGTAAGGTGACAAAAAATGGCTTTTTTTTTTACACTTCTTTTTTTTTTTTACACTTTTTTTGACTCAGACCCACTTGGTTCTTGAAGATCCAGTGGATCTGATGTCTCTATAATACACTGCAGTACACTATATAGTGTACTGCAGTGTATTTTTACTTTACAGTAAGCCTGATCAGGCTCCTGCCTTTAGCAGGAACCTGGTCAGGCTTGATATACCATGGCAAGCCGGATGGCATCTGGTTGCCATGGTAACCATCGGGACGCTGCCACAGCAGAGCAGCGTCCCAACGGGAGGGGGAGGAAGCTCCCTCCCTCTCTTCTGGCTACACCATCGGCAGCGCCCGATGGGGGAGGGAGGGAGCTTCCTCCCTGTTAACCCCTTCCATGCCGTGGTCCCTATGGACCGCGGCATGGAAGGGGTTAAACGGCCGACATCACTGCCAGCAGTGATGTTGGCCGTTACATTAGATTGTCAGCTGTATGTTACAGCTGACAATCTAATACCGCTCGGCCATCCTGATATTGGGGGGGATTGAAGGCGGGGGGGGGGGGCTTTGGGGTAACTTACATGCCGTGGGTGGGCGGGGAGGGCAGGGCAGGTCCCGCTCGGCCATCCTGAAGTATTAGAACATAGCAGTGCTCAAGGACATCGGGGCTGCGCTGCTGAACTCTGCGATTGGTCAGTCAAATCTGACTGACCAATCGCAGGGGTTCTAAGGCGGGGACCACTGTGATTGGTCCCCTGCCGGGTGTCCGGACAGCTCTGCTGTCCGTGACACCAGTTTGCAAGCAAGTGTCACAGCAAGTGTACTTGTGGTGACACTTGGAGCTCATGACGTACTGTGCACGTCATGATGCGGTAACTAACACCACATCATGACGTACATAGTATGTCATCAGTCACTAAGGGGTTAAGGCTTCTTTCACACGAACATTGTGTTTTGCGGATCCGCAAAACACTGATACTGGCCCATATGCTTTCCGCAATTTGCGAACCACGGGGGATATCATGGAAATGCCTATTCTTGTCCGCAATTGCATAAATTCTTCGCCAAACGCTGTGCCATATCAATAATGCCATTTTTACACCTGTGTCTGTGCATATTACTGTAAGATAAAGGGTAGTTACATCAAAAGCAATACTGCAATAAAGCCCATTTATACCCGTGTTATTGAATGCATTTTACTTTTACTGCAAAAGACATGTTGTATTACAGCAAGACGCTCTGTAATTCAAACACATTTTACTGAAAAATTGCATTGTTATACCGATGTTAGTGAACACATTACTGAACAAACAGTGTAGTTTAAATTTACTGCAAAAATTGCATTGTTATTCTTGTGTTAGTCAATGCGTTGCTGCATTATACCGTATGTGTAGTACAAACACTGCATTATTACCGTTGTACAGTAAATTTAAACTATGCAGTGGTCTGTGGAAGGGGAGAGATATTTAATTGCACCTCTGTTTTTAAATTTCAGAAAAAAATTGTATGAGCAGCATAAAGCGGTGAATGATTTATGATTTATTCATGCACCACACCACCTCAGCAGGGAGCATGTGTTGTCACGAGGGCAGGCAGTGGTAGATCATCAGAGTTGTGTGTTCTATGCTCACATCCTTTGAAGAGACCACCAGATTTCTCTGTAGGGGCAACTGTGGCATCGACTATGTTATTCCCCTGATATTTATCTTAGAGGAGATGCTCAGGCTGATGTAACATGGGATGGTAGAAGAACAGCAGCTTATGCATCTTGCTGGCGACCCTCCAGCTGTTGGGGACCCACAAGAAAAAAGTCTTATGAAGTAGGATGGATGAGGATCTACCACTTGAAGAGGAGGAAGAGTCGCTTGTGCAGGAGTACAAGGCTGATGATCATGATGACTATAACACTGGCTATGATGACCAAATATCTCAGTGTGGGGAGGAGCTGGAAAGAACTGGGTCCTCAGGCACGCTGTTGGGAATAGCAATGGCAAGAATGGCAAGCTATGTGGTTGCTTCCTTATGAAATGACAGATGTAATCTTACCATCAAGCAATCTGATGATTACTGGATAGCCATGCTTTTAGACCTTCGCTATCAAAACAAAATTGGGGAATGTTTTGCTCCTGCCAAATTGCCTTATTACCAGGATTCACTGTGTACACATCTGGCTTCAACTTTCCTCAAGTAGACACCTGACTCCCACGTATCGAACCAGGAGAACCCTCTCAGCTCCCCAGTGAGTCACCCCCATCCTTCTGTCTCTGCTACTACATGCAGCAGAAGCCACAACAGTCAGTTCAGTATTAACAACATGAGGGAGCAGTTTTTGTATGTGCTGCCCCAGGCGGACACAAATCAGCAAATGAAACAGCTAGGTATAGTCCTAGCTATGCGACCCCAGCAGTGCTGGAAGTTCAGGACAGGTGCTGCACTGCGAGTCCGGAGCCTGACACTCACTTGCCTGAAAGTGGCCTAAGTCTAACATCTCCCACCTATCAAATCAGAGACTGCTTTACACTGCAGCTCTGCTCTATCAAATCCAAGCTATGGTCAGTGAATTTAACTAAGCTACATTGCCTTTTGGTGTCTCAAAGAGTCTAAAACCTGTCTTATCAGAGCCTAATGTTGCTTTAACCATTCCTCTATTATTATTATTATTATTATTAGTGTTGAGCAAATCAAAGCCAAATGAATTGACTTCAATACGAATTTCAGGAAAATTAAATTCACTGCAAAGTCAAATTTTTCATATCTTTGCTCATCATTATTATTGTTATTATTATTAATTATTATGCTTTAGACTGCAGTTTTGCTCTATTAGATGACAGATTCTGCACCAATCACAACTATAATTAATGGGGCACATTTTCTACAATTTCTGCATCTTTCGCATTTACTACTGAAAATGAGCCTGTTTTGGAGGCATTTGTGCCTCATTTGCCTATTTTTTTTTTTTAGACTAATTCAGAAGTTTTCTTGCTTTTGCACCTATTTTCCAACCTATTTATATAGGTGGGCCTTTTTTGCTCCTGAATCAGTCACAAAAACAGTATAATTTCTTCTCCACTCCAAGGCTGGCGTACTTTTCGTCATCAGTTTTGAGTGGTGAGTTACACAACACTTTGTCTAAAAAGTTACACTTTTTTGGAGACGGGCGCCTATTTTTAGATCACTTATGCAACATTTTCATGCGCATTCTAATTTGATCAGTCTTATTCAATAATATGAACCTGTTGTACAGAAAAAGAACCACCCATATGCCTAGCCTAACTCAGGAAGTGCTATAGGACTTTAATATTTAAATACTATACTATACTATAAATACTTGGCAAAAGACAGACAGACTAAGCAAATGCGCCTCTCTAATTTTACACCTAAAAAAAGGTGAACTTGATAAATTTGCCCCAAAGACTCTTGCTTAGGGCTCTTTCACACATCAGTGAATCGCTGATATGTGCTGTAAGTCAGTGGCGTACATAGAGAAGTAAGGGCCCCATAGCAAGGATCAAACCAGACCCCCACACAAAACAGAAGGGTTTCTGCCTAAACCCTTTTCAATGACCCTTGGGACATATTTCCACTGCCTTGCTTTGCTAAATGTTGTTTCTTTAGAGGGTAGAGTCCTGACCAAGTTTTCGCCCCCAGTAGAAGAGGAGATAATCCCAACTAAGACTGGGCCCCCTCTTGCCCTGGGCCCCATAGCAGTCGCATGGTCTGCCGCTATGGTAGTTACACCCCTGCTGTCAGTACTCTCCATGGGCAGCTCACATATCCATTGACTCTAATATGTGTAATCACACATCAGTGGTTTTCCACGGACCATGGGTCAGTGGTGATCCCATGGAAACTTCACTTATTTTTGTCAGTGATTACGGATCCCTCTGTCTTTAGGTCCATGAAAACCATGGACACAACACAGATGCCATCCGAGTTCTGTCAGTAGTTTTCAAGGACTGATGTTCTGGAAATTAATTTTCATCCGAGCAGTTTACTTGGAATATGGATGACACATGGAGAGCAAAAAACAAGCACACAGACTAAATATTGATCCTTCACGGACATCTCACGGACATGTGAAAGAGGCCTTATCCGCACTGTCCAATTAAGGCTAGTTTCACACTGGTGGCAGCCTTCTCTGGCAGGCTGTTCCGGCGGGTGAACAGCACGGCAAACATGCCAAGAGGTGGCTGGAATAAAACTACAACATGTTTTAAATGTTTCGGGCTAGGGTCTTGTGTGGGGGCTCATTTTTTTTCTTCCATTTTGGGGTACATACAACTTTTTGATCAATTAACATTATGTTTTTTGGGAGATGAGGTAACTAAAAAAATCTGTTTTGATGTAATTTATTTTTTTTTACAGTGTTCACTTGATGGGGTAGATCATGTGATCAAATATGATCTAAATATGAGTATTTTATTTTATTTTTTTTCTATTTTTAAACTACTTAAAGAGGACCTTTCACCACTCCTGACAGTCCTGTTTTAATAGCTTTATGCATTCCCCATGTAATAACAATTCTGGAACATCTATTCTTATGGCTCTATGTTGTGCCATTTCTTTATTATTCCTTGCTTGAAGTTATGAATGCATTGCTATTAGCCTTCAGTAAGGTTACAGATGGGTGGTAACCAGCACTGATTGGATAGAGTCAGACTGTGCAGGTACACATCCCCAACTTGTTACCATCCCTCTGTACCCTTACTGAAGGCTAATAGCAGTGTATCTATAACTTCTAGTAGAAATAGTAACGGAATGACACAGCATACAGACATAAGAATAGATGCTCCAGAATTGTTATTACATGGGGAATGCAAGTAGCTATTAAGACAGGTATGTCAGGAGTGGTGAAAGGTCCTCTTTATTGGGGGGAAAAACATGTTTTATATGTGAAACTTTTTTTTTTTTTTTTTTTTTTAGAAAACCCTATTTTATTTATTTTTTATTTTACACTTTTGTCCTCCATTAGGTCATACAAGACCTCTGGGTGACATTTAACTTCACTTTTTTTTTTTTTGCTATTGATTTCTTGATTTCTCCTGTAACTGGGGATGATATAGTAGCCCCAGTTACAGGGGAAATACACCCCCAGAGAGGCTGTACACTTTACAGCATATTATTATACTGTATAGCCTCACTGCAGGGCTGATCGAGGTCTATGAAAGACCCGGCAGCTCCTGCACTCACCCGGCCACTCACGTGACCACCAGCCGGGACAGGAAGCAGCATAGCGCTGTGTATATAGCGATCTAGAAGGCAGGGACACCCAGGAAGGTCCCTGCCTTCTCTCTGGGGTGCCCTGCTGTCACTGACAGCGGGCCCCTGGCACAGCAGCTGCACGATTAGTGTACAGCTGCTATCTCTGAAAAGATGTTTAGAAACGTCAGATCCGAGATAAACCCGACCGCCCAAGACATTTATAGTCAATGGGCGGTTGGGAAGTGTTTAATGCATGACAATATCCTGGTAGCCTTAGAAGCAGCTCATTGATATTTCATACTGTTATTTAATCTACAGTACGATCCACAAGGAAACCAAAATCCTTCTCTATAAGTGACTCTCCCAGTGTAACATCCCCAGAGGTTATTACTACCAAGATGCATAACTTTACATTTGTCCACATTGAACCTCATTTGCCAGCTTGATGCTCAATCACTCAGAGTGTTCAAGTCAGCTTGTAGTTAATGAACATCTTCCATGTCCATATGTACATGGAGAGAAGATTTTCATTACATCAAGGGCTGAAGATTGTATACAAGTAATTATTTCACTAGTGAGAACTACTCGTACAGTATGAGGGGAGGGGTCTCAGTAAGGAGGAGAGGCCTCAATAAACCTCTTTTAGCAGCATTACAAACAGCAGTGTTCTTCCTAAACCTCATACTGATGGAGGCCTCATGAACACCACGTATGGCCGCCGCTACTGCAGACTTGCATATTTCATTTGCTGTAAAATTAAAATTCTCTAGATCAAACCGAGATCATCATCCAGTCTTGGAGTTCAGATGATTTTCTATAAAGTTCAATAAGTTCAGCAAAGGTCTCGCTTTAAGGCTGTTTATGATCAGGTGCATTTAGAGCAGAGCTGTGACCTTCCACCTGAGACAGAACATTCTGCAGCATCTAGAACTGCAGAGACATTCCTTTCTCCATCTTCAGCAGCAGAACACACATTGTGGAGCCAGATCCTCAGCTCCCCAGCTGGCACTATGTCAGCAATTAGCGTAGTCTGAAAAGGTCAGACCCAGCAATGCACTCCGATTGATGTATTCTCACTTTCAATAGATACATTGTAACATTTCCTTGCACAGATACATTGTAGCACACAGTTCTCTCCTATCATCTCCCCACATTAGCCAGGCAGGACAAAGAACCATCGTCAGCGCCATTAAATTAACGCTCAATATTCTCCTGGATTCATTTTAATCACTTATTTGGAGTTAAATGACTCAGAAACAAAACCAATTTCTAGCAGAAAAAATTCTGAAAGAGTATTCGTCTGTTCATTTAACTTGATTAAATCTCTGGAGTCGGCTGCAATCAGGTGAAAAATTAAAGTTTGAGCCGTGAATTCATCCAGATTTGATCTAAATTTGCCCTAGAGATATATGGAGGGAACAGAGGAAAAGTGGGAGTCGCAGACTGAACGTTACATAGCAGTAGGAACATGGCCCCCATCAGCACAGAGGATTTCAGGAGAGGAATGTGTTGATATTATGAGAAGTCATGGATTGAATGCCCCCTGTGCACTGCGTGAGCATCGGGCAGATCATTGCTAACAAGCATTCATTCATAGTAACACTCATTAGTGATAATCTGTCAGTGTAAAGGTGATGCTGATTACCCGATGGACGAGTGAAACAATTATTCATTGGGTAATTAGATTGTTGGTGTGGACACCTTAATCATTGTGTGCCAGCAAGCAACAAGTCTGTGTGGAGACGAGCGATGGCATTATTGATTACTCCTCATACTGTGGAGGAGATTGCTGCATGTAGATGCAGCTTTCTCCTCCACTGACGAGCAGGCAATTGCTGCTGGGAAGGAACGCTTCCTTCTCGACAATCATCTGCTCAATTGAGCTGTTCAAAGGGGCCCTTAGTGTAAGACCTCATGCACATGAACGTATTTTCTTTCCGTGTCCATTCCATTTTTTTGGGGACCATATGCAGAACCATTAATTTCGATGGGTCCGCAAAAAAAAAACAAAAAACAGAAGTTACTGTTGTGCATTCATTTTCCGCATGTCCGTTCCGCAAAGTGATAGAACATGTCCTAATGCACACAGACGTCATCCATATTTTTTGCGGATCCATGTTTTGCAGACTGCAAAATACATACGGTCATGTCCATGAGGCCTAAGGGCTCATTCACATGACCGCATGAATGAGTTCGCATCCATTCCACAATTTTGTTGAATGGGTGTGGACCCATTCATTTCAATAGGTGTAACGATGTTATAATGGAAAGCCATAATGGAATACAGGACGGAGATGTGAACAAGCCTTAGACAGAAGTTGGTTGCTGGTTGAACAGTGGTTGAACAAACAATCATCTAGTGATTGTTCCTACACACTGTAGTCCAGGGTTCCCCAAAAGCAGCCCAGCCCACCGGGAACTAACTATTTGTACGTATAGGGAGTGAAAACTCCTCCCTCATTACTCCGCCCTCCTCTCCAGTTCAAGCCAGCGGTGAACAAGATCCAGAGTCAGACCACAGCAAACAACATGGCAAAAGAATTGTGACCCAAGTGGGTAGAGATGGTCTTTGGGGATGAGTACCCCGAACCACCGCCCACTCCAGAGATCAGAGCCGCACAACTGTGCAAGAGAGTCTCACTGGCTGACTCCTGACTCCATATTCTCCTTGCCGGCTGGTGCGACGGAGGCGGCTGGTGCGGCGGAGGCGGCTGGTGCGGCTGGAACGTCCACTTCGCCGCCCAGGAGGAGAACAACACCTTCCATTCAGCAGAACCCAATTGTGCCAGCATCGGCCCACGCTACAACATGTTTTAAATGTTTCTGGCTAGGGTCTTGTGTGGGGGCTAATTTTTTTCTTCCATTTTGGGGTACATACGACTTTTTGATCAATTAACATTATGTTTTTTGGGAGATGAGGTAACTAAAAAAATCTGTTTTGATGTAATTTTTTATTTTTATTTTTTTTACAGTGTTCACTTGATGGGGTATCATGTGATATTTTTATAGAACCGGTCACTATGGACGTGGTGATACCAAATATGTGTATTTTATTTTATTTTTTTCTATTTATAAATTACTTAAAGAGGACCTTTCACCACTCTTGACATTCCTGTTTTAATAGCTTTATGCATTCCCCACGTACTAACAATTCTGGAGCTTCTATTCTTATGTCTGTATGTTGTGCCATTCCTTTATTATTCCTGCTTGAAGTAATGAATGCATTGCTATTAGCCTTCAGTAAGGGTACAGAGGGATGGTAACCAGCACTGATTGGATAGAGTCAGTATGTGCAGGTACCCAGACCCTATGGGACTACAAGAATGCAGTGGAGGACTGGGTCATCCAAGTACTGTACCATCCAAGGCCGGGAGAACCTACACTGGAGCTGCTAAGGGAACCGTCCTGTGGTTTTCTGTGGAGCGAGGCTCTGGCTTCCTGGCGGATGACGAGGACGGCAAGGAGTACTTTGTGGGCCGCAGGTCAGTGAAACGGCCGTGCCTGCCGCAACCCCGTCACAGCCTGTACGTGGGGGATCAGGTGGAATACACCCCCATGGCATCCCTGAAAGGCCCCTTTGCTACCATGGTAACGTTATTATCAAAGCCCCTGGTACCTGCATCACCACCTGAAGTTTGGCCAGAGGAACCACCAGGCAAAGTCCCGATGTGCTGCCTTCAGGAGTCACCAGATGGCACCCTCCATTTCAGGGAGAAGCCACAGCCATAGCCGGAGCCTCTGATCCCTGGACTGCCAGTGCCACTACCATCACAGTCCTTTCAAAATCCAACATAGGAAGACCAATATTACCACCATACAGTGACCATATATAAGTAGATACTAGATCTACTCGTGCTTTGCAGAGCATCTAAGTGGTTTACAGTACAGTTAAATACAGTAATTTACAGATGACATCTTCTCTGATGGGGGTGTCAACCTTCCTGTCTTCCTGCCTAGAACGTGTGAAGACTTTTTGCAACATGTAGAGTCTGCAAGGTTTGAAATTTGCTAAGGGCCCTTGCACACGACCATATACGCTCAGAGACATACGGTCTGTGAGCAGGCCATATGTCCCAGAGCGGCATTGATAGATTACAATGGTGCTGCTCACATAGGGCCGCCCGCGGGACTATTGTCCCGCACTCATAAGATCATATGATCTATGATGCTGTGCGCTCCCGTGTGCACGATCAATGCCGCTCCGGGACATATGGCCCGCTCACAGACCGTATGTCTCTGAGCTCATATAGTCATGTGCAAGGGCCCTAATAGTGATGTTATGTACATGGACTGTATGTTGGAGGAGGCTGTATCTAGAGAGCGATGTACTGTAATTTACATGGGACTGTGTATTGGAACAGTCTGTAGATAGTGATATGTACATGGGACTGTATGTTGAAGGGGCTGAAAGGAGGGGAGCGATGATATTTAGCCTATAGGTAATGCTGAGCGAACTTCTGTTTTCAAGTTCGGGTTCTCTAAGAATTCTGTTATGTATTCCGTTACAATGGACTATAACGTATGGTCCTTGGTAGCGGAATCCATAACGGAATTCATAACTGAACCTTGCACGCCGAACTTGAAAACAGAAGTTCGCGCATCACTACCTATATGCAAATAGACGTGAAAAATGGTGGTATGAGAGCAGTTTAAGTAACAGTCGTCACACGGCCATTTTTATAACCAATTAAAGTCGGTCACACGGCTGTTTCTTTACCGGCCAAAGAATAGCGGCTGTCAGAAAGTAGGGCATGTCGTGGGATTAGGTGTTTCATTATTTTTGGGCAGAGTTAGAGGCGTGGCCTAATGCAGAAAAATTTGCACATGATGTACCTCTTTCCTCTTTTCAAAAATTGGGAGGTATTCAGTACACTGGTCCCTCAAGATATAATATCCAATATAAGAGAAAATGAAGATTTAAGAGACATAAGCAGATAACTAAGATAAATAACACATGTCCTTACATATAAGGGTTCATGCACATGAACTTATTATCTTTCCGCGTCCGTTCTGTTTTTTTTGCAGACCGTATACAGAACCATTCATTTTAATGGGTCCCCAAAAAAACGGAAGTTACTCTGTGTGCATTCTGTTTCCATATGTTCGTTCTGCAAAAAAATAGAACATGTCCTATTATTGTCCGCATTACGGACAAGGATAGGACTGTTCTATTAGGGGCCATCTGTTCCGTTCCGCAAAATATGAAATGCACACGGACGCCATCCGTTATTTTTTGCGGATCCGTTTTTGCAGACCACAAAATACATACGGTCTTGTGCATGAGCCCTAACAGTCAGGAATAGCTGCTAACCAGCAACTAATCCAGCTATTTTACCAGAGAAGTGGCCTGGATTGGTTAGATCTGAGTCTGAGGTATGTTGAGTCTAGTTTCAACTTACGATGGGTCAGAAAAGACCACTGTATGTTGAAAATATTGTATCCTGAGGCCATTGTATCTTGAGGGATCACTGTACATTAGTTATGCAGTTTTCTCTAAGATCTTCCAGAGCACTCCATCTATGATTTACCTGATTATTAAAGGGCAGGCTCAGGGAGTCTGTCAAGAGGGAGCAGACTTTCCCTGAAAGAAGGATGAGAGAGCTTTTAATGGCTATGTACTCCTTCAGAGGCATGTTTTTGGCTAAAAATCTTTTTTTTTTTTCAATTGGCCTTTATTAAAAATATTGAGCTGTTCTGTCACAAAGGGTTAACTGTTTTTCTAGCTGCGTGACTGGTACTTTCACTTTCATTTTGTTCCTGCCATCTAATGAACCTCCTCTCTAAACTACTGAGAGATCAGTAAGATAAGAACTGAGCTGTAATGAGTGTTTAGAAGGTCAGAGAGCAGAGATAAGGAGCCCATTAACTCCTGGTCTGACGGAAAATCCAAAGGGTTCTTTTAGAGGATGTCAGCTCTGTACAAAAAAAAGGACACCATATTTTTAATAAACACCAATTTAATTTTTTTTTAGTTAGCTCAAAATAAGTACAATGCAATAATTAAAAAAGATTGCCCCCAAAGGAGTATATAGCCTTTAAACTGCCTGGGGTAACTGTCAGGAAGGAGGGTTGGAAATGAGGTCCCAGGCAAAACTCAGTTTAAACTATCCAATTCCCCCTAACACCCAACCCCTAGGAGAGAAGAGAGATGGGTGCTGATTAGAGATGAGCGAACGTGCTCCTAACGAGCACTGTAGCGCTCGACTCCCCTGCGCTCGCATGGGCGTAGGCATCCGCTTCCGTCGGAGCGCAGGGGAGCCGAGCGCTACAGTGCTCGTTACGAGCATGTTCGCTCATCTCTAGTGCTGATCTTATGAATTATTGACTTTTTTGTATTATGTATCTAATAAGGTTTTATCACTATATTATGAAGAGTTCCCTGTATCCTTTGTATTTTAAATTCAGTTTTCAAGATCTATGCTATCTGTGAATGAGATGTCCAGAAGCGGAAAACTTGCGTACACGCAGAACTTTTCATATGTAAGGGTTTGATACAGTTATATGTAGTCTGGGAAATTTCCTGTGTAGGTTTTTTTTCTGAAAGGTAAACACCTTAACCCTAGACTAATGCAGTTTACCTGTGTTGATACATTGTAGCAAAGTATCATAACAGGAGAGATTTGTTCTGCAGATGTGTTTTTCTCACTTATGATTGTCCAGCCTGGATAGAATTCTAACTATTCATTTGCAAAACTAGATCAGAAACCCGTCATGAATATTGGACTTTGCTTTAATGCCTTGCCTAATGATATTGAATTCTGGAATCTTCTTGGTTGCTATTTACTACACTAGATTTTATGTAGAGATGAGCGAATCTATTTGCCTATTAGTTGGTTCATATCGAATCTTGGAAATTTTCAGCTGCGAAGTGATTCCGAATATTTGGAGATTCGCTCTGTTAAGATTCGAAAATGTTCCTAAGGCTTTCTACACATTCGCTATGTACTTGTCCGATAAATTGCACGCTAATGCTACGTTTAAGTTACTCTATACGCTGTTCCGTACAAATTCAATTACTTAGCGAACTTTTACTGTTAGTTCGTTATTCGTGCACAAAAGCCCGGGAAGAAAGCGGTCACCTGACCTAGTGGGCAGGGCTTGCTCTGATTGGCTCAGGCTCGGTAAGCCAGTGACGTATCACTTCTGCTGCGACTGCTGAGATGAGCAGAAGCACTGTCTGTGAAGTTCCTAAAGACAGACCTGTGTTGCTGAAATTGGGGTGTAATTGTTCAGGGAATCCATATTACACATCAGGGATATTACAGGGCAAGTGCAGGGCCAGTGCATGGCTAGTAATTAATCAGGCGGGGAGAGAGATAGGGAGAGAGACAGGGACAAAGACAAAGACCAGCTGCAGGGCCACAGAGTCAAGTGAAAAATGTCTGGAATGGATAAGCAAAAGGGGTCCAGTTCCAGCCAGACCTCGAGCTCTAAAAAAAAAGGAGAAGGTGGCACAGGGCAGCAGTGCTAAAGGACCTGTAGCCGGAGCTTCTACTTATAGTATTCGCAATACTTGGCCGGTGTTCCACCGGGCTAACCCACCAAGGCGCTAAATTGTAGTGGAGGAGAAAGTGGATGAGATAGTGGAGTGGATGGCACGCTCATCTCAATCTCAGCCAGATGATCTGCTGTCATCTGCTGATACAGTATCCATATGTAGCCAGGGGTCAGACTCAGAGCGTTCCTCCTGCTCCACCATTCCTCTCCAGCAAAGCCCGTCATTTTCGTACGCAATTTGTACGCTCATGCGTACGTGTTCAAAGAAGTTGCGTACCTTTTAAAACTGAACGTTCGTTATTAGTGCGCGAATGTTCGCAAAATGCCACATAATAATGTATGATTTGTACGCAGATTCGTCGAATAGATTTGTAGAATATACGAATCTTATGAAAAGTTCGACTAATGTTTGGCGAATAAAATTTTGAATGATTCGCTCATCTCTAATTTAATGCAAACTTTTTTATTTTTACCTGTCACTCTCCCCACCCTGTTAGCCACGTCTTAGGTTTTCTTTTTTCTTTCTCATTAGATTCCGGATACCATTAAATGAGCAAAATAAGAGCTTGAAGAAAACCACATCAATGAGGGACGACTGGGTATCAATCCTGCAGGATCTCTGCCTGCAGAAGAATCATCAAGGCCCCCTGCCTGCTGGCTATGAGGACTTGGAAATGGATAAGGAGGAGGTGATCTACAATGAACTTAACCCTAATACTCAGTGTCTCAAGATGGAGGACCCTCTCCAGATTTATGAGGAGGTTCCATCACAACCTTTAGTTCTGGAGAATCAGACAAGTACAGAGGCAGCAGCTACAGAGAAGAGACTCTGCTTCCCAGCTTCTCCTCAGGTCACTGCTCTTTGTCCCATCTTACCTCCTCCGTTACCAGTCCAAATCCGAATAGTGACCCCCAGCCCTACACAGACCAAAACCAAAGCATTCCATTGGAATATTGTACCACAGGAAAAGGTAAGGGGAAGGATTCTTTTTACAGGTATTAGACCATCTCTAAAATTCAGAGGCTTAACTTGAAACATCTCAGCCCCAATCCAAAATCTATACCAAGGAATCCCACCTACCATGTACCATTTATAATAATGGGAGCTACTTAGGTGTCTCGGAGGGATCACAACATTTTCAAAATATAGCTTTGCTGTCAGTGAATAAGTGAGCATTATCCAGTCTGCTCTATAAGCTAAACATAGCAGCAAATGTACAAATCTTTCTGGTAATTTGCTGCAATATATCAGTCTCTAGTTCAGGATGTTTAGCTTACAGAGAATTGTCTAGACAAGATACAGTTTTATCCAGTTCCTAGCTGACTACAGGACTAGCTAGGTACCGGGTTACTGCCTCTGAATGTAAACAGCAGTGTTCTTCGTCACTGACTGCAGAGTACAAATCAGCTTTCTTCTCCTTTAGGAAGGTAAGCTAATTTGCATATATTTTCCCCAGAAACCCAGAGCAATGGTGTCTGGCCTATAAGTCTACTCACATACTAGGTGCTCTCCATAAGGAGAATTAGTACTCCTCCCTGGATCCCAACCAAGACCTCTAACCTGAATACTGCTGGACCCCAAGCTTTGGCTATGAAGCAAAATAAAATGGGGATAATTGAGGGGTGAAGGAAAAAGACCTTGTGATGAAATTCAATGGCAGCTTTACTTGAATAACTGTTCCTCCAAACAATTGGCAGGCTTTGTCTTGGTTCCAGCAGGCTTTAGCATAAACTGGCAGGCAAATTCAACTCTGTTTTCTCTCTTTCTCTGCTATACTGACAGGATTGCTTAATAACTTTGTTTTATTTCTTTATGCTGCACTAAACTCTGCTTTAGTCTGGTTTCTGTACTTTAGGTCTGTCCTGGTATCCTTGGATGGGGTGCCATTAACTGTTATTCCCCTCCTGACACTCAGTAAAATGTATCTTCAGCTGAAGAACTCTTCCTCTTGCTGATTTCTCTTATGGTGGCCAAAGAACTATTCCTCTGGCCCCTAAGGCTTCCAGACATCTTTCTTCATGGCCAGCAGAGATTAAGGTGCTCTGGCTGGCACAGACACACCTGAGTTGCCCCACCTTGCTTCTCTCCTGTCAAACTTGACTAAATCCTCTCTCTGCTGCCCATGTCACGCGAGGTCGGCGTAGCGCTCCCTCCCCTTCCTTCCAGTACCTCGTACATTGGAAGGGGTTCGGTCCTGAGGACAGGTCTTGGGTACCGTTGACTAGGATGCATGCAGACTCGCTCATCCGAAAGTTCCATCTGCAGCATCACGATAAGCCTGCTCCCGCTGGTAAGGGTCCGGTGGCCCCTCGTGAAGGGGGGGGTACTGTCACGCGAGGTCGGCGTCGCGCTCCCTCTGCACGACGTCGCCGGACCTCTACGCCCCCTAGAGACGAGCAATAGGGAATTGAAGTGCTGGTCTTGTCAGCCAGCACTTCATGAGTTAATTCTCTGTTTGGGTTTAGCCATGTGGTGCTGATCACACCACATGGCTACTTTACATATTGTTTGGACAGCTTGCTCCGCCTCAGGTCATGTGATGCTGGCCACATCACATGATCCTGGGCGGGCTATTTAAAGATGGCAACTGCCTCACTCAGATGCCTGTGATTAGTCTTCTGAGATCAGTGCTGTGTGTTGGACCTTGCTGTTGGATTATTGGTATATTGGATTTTGGCTTTGGACTTAGACTACGCTTTTGCGATTCCCCTCGGTATTTGACGTGACCTCCTGTTCTTGACTTGGCTTGCTGACGATTCTGCTATTGTGTTTGTTCTGTCTGTGTTCGTCTTTCCCTGTGTTCCCTTCCCTACCCTGTGCACGTACTCAGCATAGGGACCGTCTCCAAGTTACGGTTTTGTCGCCTAGGGCATCTACTGTAAGTAGGCAGGGAAAGAGGTGGGGTTCAGACAGGGCACACTATCCTTGTTTCCCTGTCGTGACAGAATCACAGGCCATACCTAATGGAGCCGTTGCGAGTACTCACGGACCAGATGAGTAACATGGCTCAGATGATCCAGGATTTGGCCGAGAGACTCCAACATCAGGAGCAGCTGCGGACTGCACCCGCAGTCGTTCCCTCCATGCCAAACCCCAATATTGAACCCCATGTAAAATTGCCCGATCGGTTTTCTGGGGACCGAAGGACTTTCCGTTCCTTTAAGGAAAGTTGTAAATTATATTTCCGTTCACGCTCACACTCCTCGGGTTCTGAGCAGCAGCGGGTAGGAATCATTATTTCCTTGCTGCAAGGTGATCCGCAGGAGTGGGCTTTCTCATTGCCACCTGACTCCCCTTGTCTATTGTCTGTGGAGGCTTTTTTCCAGGCCCTAGGTCTTTTATATGAAGAACCTGACTTGGCCGCTGTAGCTGAAACTCAGCTCAGAGACATTCGGCAGGGTAATCGTCCAGTTGAGGATTACTGTGCTGAGTTCAGAAAATGGTGTGTGTCCTCTAAATGGAATGACCCTGCTTTGAGAAGCCATTTTAGGGTGGGACTGTCTGACCATCTGAAGGATTTACTAGTTAGTTATCCTACTCCTGACACCTTAGAGGCGACTATGACCTTAGTTATCAAACTTGACCGACGGTTTAGGGAGAGACAAAAGGAACGTTCTGTTGCCCCTCAAGTTGCCGTGTTGTCCGAAGTTCCTCTTCAGAGCCCGTCTCCTATCAAGGTCCAGGAGGAGCCTATGCAGTTGGGAGTTACTATGAGGGATCAGAGACGCCTGAGAGGGGCCTGTTTTTACTGCGGTGAGATGAACCACTGGCTCCAGCAGTGTCCGAGACTTCTGCTCTCAAAAAGGTCTGTTCCTGGAAGTAAGGTACCCCCTGCGGTGGTAAGAAAGAAAATCTTGTTACCTATTTCCATTTCTTATAACCAATTCAAGAGGTCCGGTGAAGCATTTGTGGATTCAGGTTCTGCTGCTAATTTTATTGATTATGATTTTGTGCAATCTGTGGGTGTGCCTATAATTCCTTTAAGGGAGGTAATTCAAATTATCGCACTGGATTCCACTCCATTGAATAATGGGAGAGTGGAGTTTTGTACTCCTGAGGTTGTATTAACTGTAGGAATTACCCATACTGAGACTTGTTCCTTCCTTGTATTAAAGGATTTACCTGCCGACCTTGTTTTAGGTCTGCCTTGGTTACAGGACCACAACCCTGTGATCAACTGGTCGGTAGGTGAATTGGAAAAATGGGGAATGAATTGTGACAATTGTTGTAGATCAGTATTGCAGTTGGGAGGTACCACTGAGTCTCTTTCCTTGCCCAAGTATATTGGCGATTTTTCGGACGTGTTTTCCATGTCCGAGACTGAGTTCCTCCCTCCTCACCGGCAATATGATTGCGCCATCGACCTTATTGAGGGATCCAAATATCCCCAAATATCCCAAAGCTCTCTACTCCTGAACGTCAGTCCATGAGGGATTATCTCAAAGAGAGTCTGGCCAAGGGTCACATCCGGCCTTCAGTTTCTCCCATGGGGGCAGGTTTTTTCTTTGTTGGTAAAAAGGATGGAGGATTGAGGCCCTGTATCGATTACAGGGAGCTCAATAAAATCACTGTTAAAAACAGATACCCGTTGCCCCTTATTCCTGACTTGCTGAATCAGGTCCAGGGGGCCTGTTGGTTCACCAAGCTGGATTTGAAGGGGGCATACAACCTAATCAGGATTCGTGAGGGGGACGAATGGAAAACTGCGTTTAATACCCCGGAGGGTCATTATGAGTACTTGGTAATGCCTTTTGGGTTAAGTAACGCTCCGGCAATTTTCCAAAACTTTGTCAATGACATTTTTAGACCATTTATTGGGAAATTTGTAATTGTCTATATTGATGACATCCTGATTTTTTCTGCAGACTGGGAGAGTCACGTATCTCACACCAGGCAAGTGCTGGAGGTGTTGCGTGAAAACAAGTTGTTTGTTAAAGGGGAAAAGTGTACCTTTGGTGTTCAGGAAGTGGCCTTTTTGGGATACATTCTCACCCCTTTTTCTTTCAAAATGGACCCAGTTAAAGTACAGGCCATTGTGGATTGGGTGCGACCTTCCTCTTTGAAGGCGCTCCAGCGATTTCTGGGGTTTGCTAATTTTTATCGTAAATTTGTCAAAAATTTTTCAGTGGTAGCCAAACCCATTACGGATTTGACTCGCAAGGGGGCTGATCTGGTCAATTGGCCCCCTGCAGCAATTGAGGCCTTTTAAAGGTTAAAGCAGTGTTTTATTAATGCTCCTGTGTTGGTCCAGCCTGATCAAAGTAAGCCTTTTGTAGTGGAGGTGGATGCGTCTGAGGATGGTGTGGGGGCTGTACTGTCCCAGGGCTCTTCCACCTTAACTAATCTTATGCCATGCGCCTTCTTCTCCCGCAAGTTCTCTCCTGCCGAGAGGAATTATGATATTGGGAATAGGGAGTTACTTGCAATCAAGTGGGCATTTGAGGAATGGCGTCATTTTTTAGAAGGGGCATTTCACCGCATTACGGTCCTCACGGATCATAAGAATTTAATGTTTCTAGAATCGGCTAAGCGATTGAATCCTAGACAGGCGAGGTGGGCTTTGCTCTTTACTCGTTTTGATTTTTGTGTTACCTTCAGACCCGGGAGCAAGAACGTTAAGGCCGATGCCTTATCCCGAAGTTTCCAGGCGTATCAGCCTCCTGACGTCCCTCCTGAGCCCATCCTGCCAGCTGATATCATCGTGGCTGCTACCTCATCTGACCTCGCTTCTGAAATCTCGGCAGGACAACATCTTGCTCCCATTGGTACCCCCAATGACAAATTGTTTGTGCCGGCTCATTTGCGGTTGCGACTGCTGGGTGAGTGCCATAATTCTGTTTTGTGTGGACATCCTGGCATCAATGCCACCAAGGAGTTGGTCTCTAGGCAGTATTGGTGGCCGTCAATCTCCAGAGATGTTCAGGCTTTTGTAACTGCGTGTAACACTTGTGCCAGGTCCAAGAATACCAAGACACGACCTATGGGTGAGTTACATCCTTTACCCATACCTAGTAGACCTTGGTCACATCTGTCCATGGACTTTATCACGGACTTGCCGTGCTCTGAGGGTAAAACCGTGATATTTGTGGTGGTTGACAGATTCAGCAAAATGTGTCATTTTATTCCTTTGTGTAAATTACCCTCTGCAAAGGTCTTGGCGTCCGTGTTCATTGATAATATTGTCAAACTACATGGTGTTCCTGAGAATATCGTTTCTGATAGGGGAGTACAGTTTGTGTCTAGGTTCTGGAGGGCGTTCTGTAATAAGATTGGTATCTCTTTGTCCTTTTCATCAGCCTTTCATCCGGAGACCAATGGTCAGACTGAACGTCTTAACCAATCCGTTGAGCAATATCTCAGATGTTATGTTTCTGATAACCAGCATGTGTGGGCCAGATTCCTGTCTCTGGCTGAATTTGCAATTAATAATCGTGTTAATTCATCCTCTGGGATGTCGCCGTTTTTCTGCAATATGGGTTTTCATCCACGCTTTAGCTCCTTTTCCCCATCTGCGTCGGTTGTCCCAGAGGTCAATGATTTTTCTCAAGAACTGTGCACAGTTTGGGCACAGGTTCAGTCGAACCTGGAAAAGGCCCAAGGAGTTCAAAAAGCTAAGGCTGATAGAAAACGTTCTAAGGGTGTGAATTTTAAGGTTGGGGATAAGGTATGGTTATCGACTAAAAATCTCAACATGAGGGTACCATCCTACAAGTTTGCACCTCGCTTCATTGGTCCTTACAGGATCACCAAGGTGATCAATCCGGTTTCTTTTAGGTTATGTTTACCCGACTCCCTTCGTGTTCATAATGTTTTTCATGTGTCTTTGCTCAAACGTTATGTTGCTCCCGTTGGTCCTGAGGAACAGTCTCCGCCTCCGGTTGAGGTAGCAGGACAAATGGAGCATGAGATTGCCAGAATTGTGGATGTGAGAAGGGTCCGGAATTCCTTCCAGTACCTCGTACATTGGAAGGGGTTCGGTCCTGAGGACAGGTCTTGGGTACCGTTGACTAGGATGCATGCAGACTCGCTCATCCGAAAGTTCCATCTGCAGCATCACGATAAGCCTGCTCCCGCTGGTAAGGGTCCGGTGGCCCCTCGTGAAGGGGGGGGTACTGTCACGCGAGGTCGGCGTCGCGCTCCCTCTGCACGACGTCGCCGGACCTCTACGCCCCCCTAGAGACGAGCAATAGGGAATTGAAGTGCTGGTCTTGTCAGCCAGCACTTCATGAGTTAATTCTCTGTTTGGGTTTAGCCATGTGGTGCTGATCACACCACATGGCTACTTTACATATTGTTTGGACAGCTTGCTCCGCCTCAGGTCATGTGATGCTGGCCACATCACATGATCCTGGGCGGGCTATTTAAAGATGGCAACTGCCTCACTCAGATGCCTGTGATTAGTCTTCTGAGATCAGTGCTGTGTGTTGGACCTTGCTGTTGGATTATTGGTATATTGGATTTTGGCTTTGGACTTAGACTACGCTTTTGCGATTCCCCTCGGTATTTGACGTGACCTCCTGTTCTTGACTTGGCTTGCTGACGATTCTGCTATTGTGTTTGTTCTGTCTGTGTTCGTCTTTCCCTGTGTTCCCTTCCCTACCCTGTGCACGTACTCAGCATAGGGACCGTCTCCAAGTTACGGTTTTGTCGCCTAGGGCATCTACTGTAAGTAGGCAGGGAAAGAGGTGGGGTTCAGACAGGGCACACTATCCCTTGTTTCCCTGTCGTGACAGCCCACCCCTTCAACAGGAAGCAAGACTGGGCCACTTCTGTTCAAAGCAGGGAGATGGAATGGTGTGTTCCATTCTCTCTAACTATAGCTCTGCTATTTGCTGCCACCTGCTGGTGAACCAGGCATATTACATGTAATAGCAGTAACATCCACTCCGGGAAGTTACATACCCCCCCTTTCCCAAGATAAAAATATGGAGCAGTGAGTAATACCAGTGCCAGGACTAGGTGCCCTATACTCACTGCTCCCTGGGCCATGAAAATAAATCCATTTTTCCTTCTCCTGGGCCTGCTTCCATTGTGGCTAACCCCCTGATATTAAACCCCTCCCCTTCTCACTTAAGTTCTGCCCCTTTCTGCTAAGCCCTGCTAACAAAACTTAGATCCAAATTGCACTACTTTTAGACAGTTTTGGGTCAGACACTTTAGTAAATCTGGGCCAGTGAGTATATTTTTTGTATTATTCTAGTATTATAGCATTATTGCCATATATAGATTTTTTAAAATCACTTAGACAACTTAAATGAATTCCCTCAATCTTGTTCCAAAATCTGATGAAGGTTATTATAATATGAATGAGGGACAACTTCATACTCAACGTGCTCCTGTGGAGATGATGTCAGGGGGCACTAATATTTGGCCATATAATGTAATTTCAAGCCATGAATGTAACTGGCTAATGTATATTTCCGTCAGATAAACAAGTCCATGTGGGGACAGAACTCTGCTCAAAAGAAGATAGATGCTCAGAGAATTTTACATCAGTTCCAAACCAGTGACTCCTCTTCTGCTGTAGAATCGGACATCACAAAGCATTCGAATATCCTGTTAGACCGGAAGATTGCACATAACTTTAGTAAGGAATCAATATACAGTACATTATTATAGAGGAAAATAATTTTTCACATTTATTTTTTTAATGCTCACCTTGCCTGTCTCCGTTGGCATTCCAGCGTTGGAAGGATATCCACTGCACTCTACCTTCTGCTTCTGTCTCAACAAAGCAGTAAATGGCTGTGAATGGCAGTCATCCATTCTCTGGCTGTAGCATTGACCTATCTCAGCCAGTGATTGGCTGAGTGGCAATCCCAGTCATTGTGTCAAGACAGGAGCAGGAAGTAGAAGGCAGTGGAGACCCTGGCACCATCAGAATGGCAGCGATAGGGGATGGGCGAGATGAGCTTAAGTTATTAAAGGGGTTTTACCATCATGGACAATGGGGGCATATCGCTAGGATATGCCCCCATTGTCCTATAGGTGCTGGTCCCACCGCTGGGACCCACACCTATATCGAGAACGGGGCCCCGAAAGTGAAGGAGGGCGCACCACGCATGCGTGGCCGCCCTCCATTCATTTGTATGGGGCCGCCGAAAATAGCCGAGCATCGGCTCGGCTATTACCGTTGGCTCCATAGAAATGAATGGGAGCGCACTGCGCATGCGCCGCCCGGCTCCTATTCATTTCTATACAGCCGACGGAAATAGCCGAGCCGGTGCTCGGCTATTTTCGGCGGCCCCATACCAATGAATGGAGGGCAGCCGCGCATGCTCGGTGCGCCCTCCTTCACTTTCGGGGCCCCGTTCTCAATATAGGTGCGAGTCCCAGTGGTGGGACCCACACCTATAGAACATAAAGATGGTATAAGGACATAAAGATGGTATAAGATGGTAAAACCCCTTTAATGTTATTTTTCTGCTGCAAGAGCAGACTTTTTTTTTGCTGTGGAATACGGGCTCATGTACACAAATTTATTTTCTTTCTGTGTGCGTTTCATTTTTTTGCGGACCATATGTGGAACCATTCATTCCAATGGGTCGGAACAAGTTAAATCTACTTTCACATCCGTGGCACAGCTCTCCTGCAGGCTGTTCTGACAGAGAATGCTAGGAATCGACCGGACAAAAACTGATACATGCAGCGGATTTTGTCTGGCCGAATCCCAGCATATTTGACAGGGAGCAGCCAGAACTCCGCCGGTTCCCATTATAGTCAAGGGGTCCAGTGGACAGATGGCACTATCCGCCAATCTTGAAGCCAGAGAACAGCTTGACGGAGAGCTGTGCCACTAATGTGAAACTAGCCCTAGTAATATAATGCGTTTACATACTGATTTTACAAGCAGAGTGCTGCTCTGGAGTATAATACAGGCTGTAACTCAGGATCAGTACAGGATAGTTAATGTATGTAATGTATACAATGACTCCACCAGCACAATTGTGAGTGGAGCTGTGGAGTATAATGCAAGATGTAACTTCAGTGCAGGATAAGTAATCAAATGCATATACACAGTGACTCCACCAGCAGAATAGTGAGTGAAGCTCTGGAGTATAATACAGACTATAATTCAGGATCAGCACAAGATAAGTAATGTATATACACAATGAATCCACAAGCAGAATAGTGAGTGCAGCTCTGGAGTATACAGTACTTAATACAGGATATGACTCAGGATCAGTGCAGGGTAACTAATGTAATATACACAGTGACTCCGCCAGCAAAATAGTGAATGCAGCTCTGGAGTATAATGCAGGATGTAACTCAGGATCAGTACAGGATAAGTAATGTATGTACACAGCGACTCTACCAGCAGAATAGAGATTGCAGCTCTGTAATACAGGCTATAACTTTGAATCAGTAAAAGATAAATAATACAGTGTATCCTTGCTTACCCAATGTTCTGAGAGAATATCTTTCCTTCCCTTTGTAGATATAATCTTAAAACATTTTCACATGGAGCCAGAGCAGTTGAAGGAGAAGTTATTGATCATACGGGAGTGTAATGGAGGTTTATCTGATGAACATCTGACCAACCTCAGAAGGTGAGTTCTTAAAGGGGTTCTCCCATCACTAATGTAAAAACTGAAAAGCAGACATCATATACTACATAACAATTCCTTTCTAACAAAGCCAGAACCAGCCCTGTACCTCACTTGGATCCAGAGATCTCCTCATTCATTCCTCTGCTAGATTTATATTAAGCTGACAGCTCAAGGGGAGTGTCTTTTCTGCTGCAGTTAAAGGGGGTGTGTATTTTCTGATGCAGCTCTCTCCCTACCACAGCTCAGGAGGCAGCTGTTGGATGAAACTGAGCATGTGCGGCCATCTCAGTGAGCCAGACAAAGAAATACAAACAAACAGAAGGTGGCGCTATACAGTTACATTATATTGAATAACTCAGTGACTATGCAACATTTTTAATTACATTACAAAAATATTCAAATCCAGGTCCTGGTTTAAACACTGTAGAATATGTTTCATGGGACAACCCCTTTAAGCCCCCATGCACATTAGTGTATTGTCGGATGAAACTGTTGAGAATAGCGGATGTGGCCGACAGCCTAATCTGAACTCTCCTCTCCCCAAACAAATGATGTTTGATGGGGGGTTAAGGTTCTGGCAAAGCGATCCTTTTATTCTCCTGGGTGAGAAGTATCTGGCAGCGGCTTTCTCCCTTTCCCTATTGAATACAAATTAAACTTTCAGCCAAGCTCAACATGTATGTGCGTAGGGGAGTAGGGAAGGAGTAGCAAGAGAGTGCTTTGGACTGGACTACAGTTTCCTCAACAGCTATTGAATGTGTATGACAGCCTTTAGAATTACCTCTAATATGCCAAATTCTGAAAGTTTTCAGACCCTTTCAATTTTTTCATATTTTGTTATGTTGCAGCCTTTAGCTAAAATAAACAAAAAAATAAGTTTTTTTTCCCATCAATTTGCACTTGATACCCCATAGTGACAAAGTGAAAACAGAATTTTTGAAATGTATGGAAAATGAAAAACTAAAATTTATGGACATAAGAATTCAGACCCTTCTCTATGACACTTAAAGAGGACCTTTCATGTGTCCTCACACTGCCAACTAACTAGAAGTTTTTACAGGGCATGGGCCGGGGAGTTGGGGGCACTTACAATTTTTTCGGGGCGCAGCTCCGTTGGCCCGCTGCGCCTCTGTGAAGATCTGGCGCGCGCTATGCAAATTGCATAGCATCGGTACAGGGAGGAGGAGACGCCAGGGATTCTCAATGGGCGTCTCCTTCTCCCTGGCTGTAGCGCTGTCCAATCACAGTGGAGAGCGTCACAGTCAGGGAGAAGGTTTCCTCCCTGGCTGTGACGCTCCCCACTGTGATTGGACAGCGCTACAGCCAGGGAGAAGGAGACGCCCATTGAGAATCCCTGGCGTCTCCTCCTCCCTGTACCGATGCTATGCAATTTGCATAGCGCGCCCCGGATCTTCACAGTGGCGCAGCGGGCCAACGGAGCTGCACCCCGAAAAAATTGTAAGTGCCCCCAACTCCCTGGCCCATGCCCTGTAAAAACTGCTAGTTAGTTAGCAGTGTGAGGACACATGAAAGGTCCTCTTTAAAACTTAGTTCTGGGGTCTCCCCTTTCTCCTGTTTATCTTTGAGATGTTTCTACCTTGATTGGAGTCCAGCTGTGATTAGACAAGATTTGGAAAGACCCGCCCATTTCTATATAAGGTCTCACAGCTGACAATGCATATCAGAGCAAAAACCAAGCCATGAGGAGGAAAGAAATGCATATAGAGCTCAGAGACAGGATTGTGTAAAGGCATAGATCTGGAGCAGCACACTGGCCTCCATAATTATTAAACGGAAGAAGTTTGAAACAACCAGTACTCTTCCCAGAGATGTCCCACCAAACTAGGTAATCCAGGGAGAATAACTTGGTAAGAAAGCTGGCCAAGAACCCAATGGTCACTCCGTGTGCAGATGGGAGAAACATCCAGAAGGTCAACCATCACTGCAGCACTGCATTAATGTGGCTTTATGGCAGAGTGGCCAGAAAGAAGCCTCTCCCCACTAAAAAAACAAATGAAAGTTGGCCTGGAGTTTGCCGAAAAGCACCTAAAGGACTCTTAAAGAGGACCTTTCACCACTCCTGACATGCCTGTTTTAATATCTCCATGCATTCCCCATGTAATAACAAGTCTGGAACATCTATTCTTATGTCTGAATGTTGTGCCATTCCTTTATTATTTGCACTAGAAGTTATATATGAATTGCTATTTGCCTTCAGTAAAGGAACAGAGGGGAGGTAACAAGTTGGGGGTGTGCACCTGCACAGACTGAACGTGGCAGCACTGATTGGCTAGAGTTAGTCTGTGCAGGGACACACCCCCAACTTGTTACCTCCCCTCTGTTCCTTTACTGAAGTCAAATAGCAATTCATTCATAACTTCTAGTGCAAATAATAAAGGAATGGCACAACATACAGACATAAGAATAGATGCTCCAGAATTGTTAGTACGTGGGGAATGCATGAAGCTATTAAAACAGGCATGTCAGGAGTGGTGAAAGGTCCTCTTTAAACTGTGAGAAACAAACCACAGGGTACCACATGCACATAACCACAGTATTGTGAACCAAAAATTACAAGCTCTTTAAATCGTCTCCTCCTGAGTTTTCAACCAGCAGCCAATCAAAACTGAACCCCATGTTATCCCATTAGCTTAGTCCCCTTTTGCCGCTTTTAGACAAGCGTATTTGCAATGTGTATATAATCCGTATTTAAAGGGGTTATCCCATCTTGGACAATGGGGGCATATCTCTAGGATATGCCCCCATTGTCTTATAGGTGCAGGGTCCCACCGCTGGGACCCGCACCTATATCGAGAATGAAGCGGGGAGCTCTGTGCCTGGAGGACCCCGGCCACCACCAGGCGCAGGTCCTCGCTGCGCTCATAGAAATGAATGGGAGTGCACCGCTCGGCTATTTTCGGCGTCTCCATTGAAATGAATGGAGGGCGGCTGCGCATGCGCAGTGAGCCCTCCTTCTCTTTTGGGGCCCCGTTCTTAATATAGGTGCACCTATAAGACAATGGGGGTATATCCTAGCGATGGGATAACCCCTTTAATGTAACGGAACACACATTACAGTCTGTGCAGGGCATAAATAATGAAGGAAGGTAGAAATACGCATGTAAATCCTGATGAAATCCTGAAGCTATCCTGATGACAAAACTGATGGTATATCATCAGAGCCAGAATACTGACGGATTTCAATACGATCCTCTGAAAGTGGTTTTTAGCCGGAGGAACAGACTGCTGGAGTTCACCAAAGCCGGATACCACCGTGCACCGTGTAATGCGATCTGGTGGTAATCCGACCGCTTTCCAGCATATATGCCAATTTTTGGCATAAAACATGTTGCGTGTAGATTTATTTTCTCTGTCTGAAAGCCGACATGTACGTAGGATATAGTGACTGGATTACAGTGTTGGAGTTCACAACGCAGATGTGAACCCGGCTTTAAAGGTCTGGTTATCCTGAATGTTTTTTCCTCGTTTTTTTTATAGATATGTTCCAACTGCAAAAGATCGAAGCATGTACTTAGGTTATAAAGGTTCCCCAGCAGAGCTGCACATTGTGGATCAGTTTATGCTGCAGGTATGGAGAGATATTTATACATTATGTATCTATGGTAACTGGGAGATATGATGTAAAGCTTTTAAAACTTGTTACAATAGTCTAAAAGTAGTTGATACAAAAGTAACAATATAAAGACTTACTGATCACACCCATTTGTTTTAAAGAGACAGTAACCAAAGCTGCTGGTATTTATCTGCTGCTGCGAAAGTGAAAGCAAATATATCACAGTTCACACAAGATATTATCCATCTACACGACTGAATGGCCTGAGAACTGCATTGTGATTGTTGTCACTGCTTGTGACTCCTCACCATTTTCAAGATCCCTGCCTACTCTCTGTGAATGGGACCTGTTTTGTTTATACTCAGAGGCTGGAGGTCTATACAGATCTAGTCATTGGGCATTGGGAATATTCTAGAGATAAGCAGCTTTTCTGAAATACGTTTGACTTTTGATTTACCAATGAATAAATTGGGTATGAAACAATGGGGTATGAAACAATTCTACTTGAATCAAATATGCTGCTATTACCCTGAAGGTTGATAGACAGAGAGAGAGATAGTACTATGGGTTTCTGGGAAAGGTATTTTTTGAGATTCTTTATTTGTAAATACGTTTTCAAATAAAGCTACTTTCACACTAGCGTTTTTAAATTCCGGTATTGAGCTCCGTTATAGGGGCTCAATACTGGGAAAAAACGCTTCAGTTTTGTCCCCATTCATTGTCAATGGGGATAAAACTGAACTGAAGACAACGGAATGCTCCTGAAAGCATTCCGTTCCGTCTTCAGACCGGAGAACAAACCGCAGCATGCTGCGGTTTTCTCTCCGGTCCAGGCATCAGCACCAAGCCGGATCCGGAATGACCTCCAATGCAAATCAATGAGGATGGATCCGTTTGGTGTGACACACCAGTAATCCGGATCTGTCCTCCATTGACTTGCAATGGGGGGTCATTCCGGATCCGGCTACACAGAAATACATACATACATACATACATACTCACATACGCCGGCAGCACGTCTTCACGTGCCTCCTGCGCGCAGCTATGACGTTTCCCCACTGCGCCCAGCAGAGGGTGCTGTGGGGAATCGTCATCACTGCGCGCAGGAGGCGCATGAAGACATGCTGCCGGCGTCCCGGGCTGGAGTATGTGAGTATGTATGTGTTTGTCTGTGTATGTCTGTATGTATTGCTGTCTCAATGTCTGTCAACATGTGTGGGGCCAGAGCGCTGCTCCGGCTGCACACATGTATCAGCGTTAGCAGGGATCCGTTGGCACCCTTTAGGTGCCGGATCCGTGCTAACGCTAGTGTGAAAGAGGCCTAAGGTATAAACAGTTACAGCAGAAAATTTACGAGTCCAATAACAGAATGTAATCCTAAGAGCCATCAATGAGCACGTGCGAATCTTCAAGGTGACTGCTGTAAAACATACAAAACAAACAAACAAAGGAAAACCAAACACTTACATAAGTGGAGCATACAGAATGCAAAAAGTAGACATCACATTTGAAAATCCCTTCATGATGCCAAAGGACCTGTATTGGTCCAAGTGACAACTCTTAGTTAGTAAGTGGGGAGGTATTATAAGACAAAAAAGGAGGGGGATCAGGATGTGTAGTAGGAACTATCAATGGTCAATAACTAGATTTCAGATGGAATCATAGGGAAATTAGGCATTTTGGGAGTTCTTGTGGTAGTTTATCCAAGGTTGCCATATTTAGTGCCTCGGTCCCACCCCACCATCTCTTCCATGAGGCATATTTGGTGCACCTTATCCAACCAGTTTGACACAGTTTGGGGTGCCGGGTTTCTCCATTTAGTCGGTATAATGTATTTGGCTGCTGCCAATAGGTGTCTAGCTAGTTTATTAGCTGAGGGTGAGAAGTCCTGTTGTGGTCTCCACAGAAGAAGCAAAGATGGAGAGAAAATCAAGTTCAGCTTACAAATCTTATTGATATGAGTTTCAACCTCCTTCCAAAAGGTGGTTAATTTAGTACAAGACCACCAAATGTGTGTAATAGTTCCCACTCCATCTTGGCACCTCCAGCAAGAATCATCTGACATTAAATGGGCCTTGTAAAGAAAGTCTGGGGTTCTGTACCATCTAGTTATGATTTTGAAAGAGTTTTCTTGCAATCGGATACATCTGGAGAATCCATGCGAGTGGGTTAAGATACATTTACATTTGGCGTCTGATAGGTCAATTTGTAGTTCCCTCTTCCAGGCTCTTAAATATGAGGGTTTACTTTCTGAGTGGTCTAGTACAAGTTGAGTGTATAAAATTAGCTTTTGTAATATTAGATGTAAGATTTGCTAATTTTCATATTTTATTCCCACAAACTAAGTGAAGCATTGACTAGCTTCCAAAAGTCCTCATGCATACGCGGCACCCACCATAAGAAGAAATGGTACCCTAACCAAGGCCTCTAAGGCAGCTTTGTTAAGGGGTATTTACATAGAAAGACCTGGCTTCCTGGTATGAGACACTTTTTTCCTTTCCTTTTGGAGACTAGCTTAAATGTCTCTTATCCAGAGAAGCATTATGCAGGGACACAGCACATCAATAGATAGAAAATCTTAAGGAAAAGTTTGAAGCTACCATTAGGGGAACATCTTATTATGAAAATGCACTGATTAAACAGTTTGAGGCTACCACCAAAAACTTTCTGGAGACAAAAAATAGAGGACAATTGATTGATAAAGCACAAGGAGTTATATTTATAAATACTATAGATGAACAAATCAATGAATCAATTTGGAATTCAACCTGAATTTTCCAAACAATTTGGATTATAACAAACCCGAATATTTTTGCAATTCATTTCTCTTTCTACGGAATCACCAAAACTTTGGGTTCGCTAAAATCTGAACTTTTTGGGAAATTCAGGACAAATTATGAAATGGTAGAATTGATTCACTCATTCTTATAATATTCCTCTCTTACCTTAAAAGTCCAGAGGTGACCAATGCCTTCTGGAACATGACAGGGTCTACATAGCTGAGAGCCATCACACTTATGTTAGGTGGCATCTTCAAATAATCTCTCACCATTTCTTATAGATGTGCAAGATCCCAGATCTGTGCCCCCGACTTGATGCCTTACTAGCAATAAGAGAGCTGCCCATGTATATGAAAGATATACAGCCGGTAAGTGGGGGCAGTGGCATTCATATCACATGTTCAGTCTGGGCACTGCACGTAAGGGACTGAACTATTACAGCTCCTATAGGGATTGTCTCTCAACTCTGTTAATCATCTTTTTTATGTCGTCATCATGAGGGATTCCCGTATTTTGATGACAGAAATAGCACAGTCTCCAGCTCAAAAATAGAACCATGGGGAACCTCATTATATTGTCAGTTGAACTTGTGAAAATATCACATCATTGCTATGATTGCCCTGTTATGCATGTCAAGACAAAATCTTTTGTTGTATGACGGAAACCTTACAAAATGTTCCCTATCTTCAGTCTCCCTGGTCTGTCTCCACTGGTTTTTCAACCATAACTAGTCTCTGGTGTCCAGTGATTTGATGCCCCTTCCCTTATGATTGTGGTTCAGTGTTCTGGTGTCTTGGTACTGTTCTCCAGTCCTTTATGACTGATAGAGTCTATCATGACTAATAGTTTATTACTTGCCCCAGTTCCTCATAACTAGTAGTTGTTAGAGATGAGTGAATCATCAAAAATGCACTTCGGCGAATAATCGACAAATTTATGACAAGATTCGTTCTTAATACGAATTTGTTTGGTCGAATTTGCGTTAAAAAATAATCATTGTTTTGCGAACATTACTGCACAAATTACGAACATACAGTCTAAGCGTTGTTAAAAGTATGCTACTGAACTGAATGCATAAGCATTAGTGTACAAAGTGCGTACGAATCCTTAGCGTACTATTGACTCGCAATTGCCTCATAAGCACGCACGAGGCTAGGCCGCGGCGTACAGTCCTCAGCAGAGGCAGTCCATATGAGGTAGTGAAGTAAGGTGCTCACTGTTAGCTATCCGGCTAAGTGCATAATTTACTAAAAGCACCATGCAATAAGTGCATAATAGGACACATTGCAGTACTTGAAAAAGAATACACACAATGGGCTAAAGTGCTTGAACGTTGCTGAACCTGTAAAAATATTATTGCTAAAATACATCAAAGACATAATTATGCAAACATTTTAGTGCAATCAGTTTCACATTTCCAAGCATAATAGGCTCAGATATACGTTTGAGTTTCTCCTCATGGCTGCCAGGCATAAAACAAAGTCCAAAATTCAATTGTAATCCACGTGAGGTAATTTTGTAATCCAAACAGGTAACGTGTAATCCACATGGATAATATAAAATAGCAGCAAATAGAGAACCCTCTTTGCAAAGGGAGCTCCAAAATAACCTCAGAAGGGGGTAAAAAAGGAAAATAGGCACGCTTAGGTGCAACTGGGAATTTTCTGTAGAAGGAAGGGGGGGGGAGGGAGTCCTGACAAGCCATGTTCATCTGGGTGAGAGTCAAACAGGGGGCAATAAAAACAACATAAACTAAAAACAAGTGCCAACTAGCTCTCACCCGTCAGGTGCAGTCCATGTTGTGGCTCCCATAGGTCCTACATAGGTGTCCTTTAAATCAGCCAGTAGAGCGGTTCCTCAGATGAGGGACCTGAAGTCCTCCTTGCTGGAACTGCAACTGAATGACATCAGAGGACGCTCCTGCCTCCTGTAGGTCAAGCTGGCTGCCGTGGTTGAGCCCCACTGCTCTCCTCTGCCAGAAGTCGGACTTGACCGGGTCTGGGTGGTAGTCACACTGGTGAGCGCTGCAGCCACTTGCGCCTTCACTTTTCCGGATACTCCTGCCAGGACAGCAGGGGGGAGGACTTCTGGCTGCAGCGGTTCAGGCAAGGTTGCACCCAGGAAAGAACCACCAGCTCCCCTGGCTGCTGCTGACTTCATTTTCCAGGGTAGTTGGTACTGGATCACCATGGACTGGAAAGTAAACAATGATGTCATCAGCTGATCCAGCTGAAAGGACTGTGATGATGGTGGGGGCAATCCAGGGATCAGAGGCTCTGCATGTGGCTTCTCCCTGAAACGGAAGGTGCCATCTGGTGACTCCTGTAGGCAGCGTACATGTCTTTCGCCTGGTGGTTCCTCCGGCCAAACTTCTGGTGCTGATGCAGGTGCCAGGGTCTTTGATAATAAGTTAACCCCGGTAGCAAAGGGGCCTTTCAGGGATGCCATGGGGGTATATTCCACCTGATCCCCCACGTACAGGCTGGGACGGGGTTGGGGCAGGTACGGCCGTTTCACTGACCTGCGGCCCACAAAGCACTCCTTGCTGTCCTCGTTGTCCGCAAGGAAGCCACAGCCTCGCTTCACTGAAAACCATAGGATGGTTCCCTTACGCCGCTCCAGTGTAGGGTCTCCCGGCCTCGGATGGTCCAGTAGTTGGATGACCCAGTCCTCCATTGCATTCTTGTAGTCCCATAGGGTCTGGGAATGGGCCGTCACTGATGCAGGCACGATGGGATTCTGCCGCATGGAAGGTGTTGTTGTTGTTGCTATCCTCCTAGGCGGCGGAGTGGCAGCCGGCACCGCGAACATCAAGTCAGGACCCGGTGGGATTCTCTTGGCCAATTGTGACACTCCGATGTCCTCTGAACTGGACGGTGGTTTGGGTAACTCGCTACCAAACACCATCTCTCCCCACTTTGGTCGCAGTTGCTTCGCCATGTTGTGGTATCTTGTTCACTGCTGGCTTGAACTGGAGAGGAGGGTGGATTAATTTGGGAGGATTCTTCACTCCCTATACATGCAAATAGTTAGTTCCCCGTGGGCTGGGCTGGTTTTCCCGCTTCTGAGGGGGGTGTATCTTCACTTTCCCGCTCTTGAGGGGGCGTATTGCGCAAGAAGAATGCGTATGTAGCGTAAGTAGCGTAAGTAGCATTAGCGTTCAAAATTTTAAGAACATTTTCGAATAATACGAAGCGAATCTGAATAAATCCGGATTCACTTTGGAGTAGGAAAAATGGAGGATTCGATACGAATCTACGATGCGGTGAATAGATTCGCTCATCTCTAGTAGTTGTATGTCCTAGTCCTTCATGATTGGTAGTTTGGCGCCCCATTCCTTTGTGATTGTGGTTCAGTGTTCTGGTGTCATGGTACTGTGGCCCTTGAAATCCATGGTGAGTTGTTGCCTCAACCACTCATGACTAGAAGTTTGGTGTCCCATGACTAGTAATTTGGTACCTTTATCTTTGGTTGAATAATCAGTTCTAAAAGTGGGTGAATGAGAGGTCTAGGCCTCAGTGTTTTGCTCAGTGTTTCCTCACTTTTGCTTAATTTTTGTTCCCTCCCAGAGATGCCCCTATGTCTGAGCCCCACACCCTCTATCTCATTTATTCCATATTGTCTTCCCATAGTGTAATGCATGTCTTATTGTGTTATCCTTTCTACAGCTGATTGTATCATATCTACAATGTATGATAAATGAGACACATTTTATAATCTATGATGAATGAAAGACAATATGTTTTTTTGCTTTCAGCTCATATCACAGAAGATCAAAGCTTGTAAGCAGCTGCTCCACAGCCAGGCCTTCACAGCAGTACTTGCATACATCCTTGCCATTGGCAACTGTCTCAACGAAATGACAAGCAAAGGGAAAGCCAAGGGGTTCCAGCTCTCCACCCTGACAAAAGTGCGTATGACACTTGATTTCTCAGAATATTTTAAGTTTACCCTGCTCCTCAAACTGTGGCACTTTGAAGCTCTGAAATTACAGTATATTCTAAGTACCATTTCGATTTGACATGGTCCACTCACCCATTTTAAGGACAATGAGCTATATGGTTATAACAATTATTATGACCAGAAGTAGATACTAGTGAAAGAAATCCTTCAAATGAGGAGGAAGAGATGGGGTTTGGGTTCCACAACTGTGTCAGAGCCCAGGTCTTTTGTAGGATCATTTGGTGATATGGTGGGCAAGTCCAATAGTGGTCATCACCAACAACATTATTCAAAGGTGACAATTAGAGATGAGCGAGCATACTCGTCCGAGCTTGGTGCTTGTTCGAGTATTACGGTACTCGTAAGTGCTAGCTGCTCGAACGAGTATCTCGCCATGCTCGAGGAAATGGCAACTTCCGCATTGTGCATTTTTGGCGCCTATAAACTCAGCCAATCACAAGCCAGGAGACTCTGCGGTACACCCAGCATCACGTGGGGCCCTTACATGTCGATAGCAGGGGTTGGCTGGCCTGATCAGGTGACCCTGGAATATACTAGTGACTGCCCGCGGTGCTCGGCCCAGATGCTGTCTGGATGTCGTTAGGGATAGAGCTGCTGCGTTTCAGGGAGAGTGTTAGGGCCTGCATTTAGTTCTTTGTTAGGCAGGAGTGATCTCACAAGAACCCAACAGCCCTTCTAAGGGCTACAAGACATTTTTTTTTTTTTGTCTCTTGGCTTGGCTGGCTGGCACTAGTAGTGCAGCTGTCGCCATATAAAACCCTTTTTTTTTATTGTTATATCTCAGTGATACAAATCCATTTCATACAGCAGTGTGGAACCATTCTGTGTGTCACAGTTCAGCTGTCCACTCACTCCAATCCGTATTTTCTGTCCAGGTGACACATTCTGTACGTCACTTAATTAAACAAGGTCTTTTGCTCTCACTCATACAGCTAGATCACAAAAATCTCTGTGCGACATTTGTCTGGGTTGCAGTCAAAATAGCCACCGTCAGCAGGGGCTGAGTTAGCTCTCTGATAGTTTCTGCACGTCACGTTAAAAAAAAACAAAACTAAAAAAAAAATATAAAAAAAAATAAATAAAAAAAATTGTTTGTTTGTTGTTTTAGCTCAGTGATACAAATTCATTTCACACAGCTGCGTGGAACCATTCTGTGTGTCACAGTTCAGCTGTCCACTCACTACAATCCGTATTTTCTGTCCAGGTGACACATTGTGTACGTCACTTAATTAAACAAGGTCTTTTGCTCTCACTGATACAGCTAGATCACAAAAATCTCTGTGCGACATTTGTCTGGGTTGCAACTAAGCTGACCAAGTCTGCCTAATCTAATAGTTTCCGTGTAATTGCTCCATACTGCACGGTACGTAATAACATACGTAATTTTGATCTAACTTATCCACCTATATATTTACTTGTTCAGACTGAACAAGTTTATGGGTTTCAGTACAGCAGGCCCATTTATTTTATTTTTTTTATATAATACACTTATATACAGAAAATGTTGAACCCCAGGGCTAAGGGTCGAGGACGAGGACGTGGGCGTGGGCATTCAATTACTGCAGGGGGCAGAGGCCGTGGTCCTGGGCAGGGTGAGACAGTACCTGCTGATGAGGGAGCAGGGGAACGGCGCAGAGCTACACTCCCTAGCTTCATGTCTCAACTTACAGGGACACGTGGTAGAGGACTGTTGAAACCACAATAGTGCGAACAGCTGATGTCGTGGATTGCGGACAATGCCGTCCCAGCCCTACACCAGCACGTGTCACAGAACATCATCCGTGCCCTGACCAACGCTGTTTCTGAGAAGGTCCACCTAACCACGGACACGTGGACAAGTGCTGCCGGGCAGGGACACTATATCTCACTGACGGCACATTAGGTTAACTTGGTGGAGGCTGGGACCGAGACTGACCCTAGGGCCGCTCAAGAATGAGCCAGACCGGGGGCAGGGCCTTAGGGGAGGCGGGCATGACGGGGGGTTTGGTTAGTGAGCCCCGGGGGGTGGGGTGTGGGTGTCCAGGGTACTGGCAATTGGCCAATTTAAAGGGTAACATAGTTAGGGGGTGGTCTTTGGGGAGGGGGTATTTAAGGGTGAGCGGGAAGGTAGCCGGGGCCATTTTGTGTGAGCAAGGACATCAGGGACATCGCGTGCAGTGTGGCAGCACCTACCTTAAAGATGTCCGCCATCGATGCCCTTCTCACCCAGCTGCGTGCAGCGGCGGGTGTCAGAGGAGACGAGTGGGTCCAGGAGCAGCTTGCAGGTCTCCTCCAGGGGGTGGTCGTTCAGCCTGCTGACCCTCCAGCTAGTCCTCGCCGGCCGCGGCGTGCCAGGCCGCCGGCGCGCCTGAGTCCGGACCAGCCCCCCAGAGTCCAGCGCCGGTTATGGAGCCCCACCAGGGACCCTCCTCCCCGGGCAGCGGGCAAGCGGGCATCCGCAGTGCCCACGCGGCGGGGGAGGAATCCGGATGTGCGGCGGGACTCCAAGGGTGGCCGGGCCCGGTCACCCTCGGCCTTTCCAGGATCCAGTGGCGGCGGAGGATCGGGAGCAGGATCGGCGGGCTCCGCTCCTATTCCAGGCGGGGAGGGGGCCCCTCGGCGGGATCAAGATGGAGGACTGACCGGAGCTGTTGGAGAGCACGTGGGAGCAGGGAGCAGGCCGGTGTGCAGAGCAGAGGGGAGAGGAGCTGACTCCGCCCCTCCAGCATCCAGAGCTGCTGTTGCACGAAGCGAGGCTGTGAACATCTGCAGCATGGAGGCTGCGAGATGTGACACAGATGAAGGGGTTCCAGGGTCTTCAGGGACGGCGCAGAGGAGGATGCATCCAGGACCAGGAATGGCGGCTGATGGGATCACAGTGCCCAGGCAGCCAGGTGAGATGAATTGAGGTGCTGTTTTACCTTTTATGGTGGATGCGGGGGTGGGGGGGGGTCCCCCGGTAGATGTAGGTAGGGGTTTAGGTCAGTTATTAGGGGGGTTGGCGGGTTTGTTAGCTGGTTGGGGGTCGACGGGGGGTCGCCGTTGCCAGCCTGGGGTGTAGGAGGTGGCGTTGGTGGTTCCGGGGGGGCAGGGGCGGTGCAGGAGGTGCGGGGAGGTTCAGTGTCGGTGGAGACTCAGGCGGGAGGACCCAGTAGAGGATGAGGTGGTTAGGCTAGACAATAGAGCCAGGGGGGAGGTATATGTGTGTTTTGAGGGTCCGTTGGGGGCGCACCTTAAACCAGAGGTGCGGGAGAAGATTTGGAAGGGAGAATATGTGGAAATATTTTCCTTGCTCCCTTTGGAAAAATTTAACTTAGATAGGGTGAAGAAGGATGATAATAAGAAGGATGACGAGGAGAAGAGGCGGTATCGTTTGATCCCGCGCACTTTTCCGAATTGGTTGCAAGCATTTGCAATCCTGGCTAGCGTAATCGGGGAAAAAACGCCTGAGTGTTGCTCGGCGCTTTTCTGTTATCTGAATTCCATTGGGGAGGCGTATCGGGTTTATGGCGGGCAAGCGTGGCTGCGGTACGACGAGCAGTTCCGGCAGAGGAAGGCGGTTCGTCCTACCATAAGGTGGGACCATAAGGATATAGCCTTGTGGTTAAAGGTGGTGGCACCCGTTAGATCGGGTCAGCCCTTTTGGAGTGAGGCCGGGGGTGGGGGACAGTCCAATTTTGCGGCAGCGTCCGCAAAAGGACTCTGTTTTTTGTTTAATGAGCGGAACTGTAAGTTCGGAGCAAAGTGTAAGTTCAAACACGAATGCTCCGGATGTGGGGGTAATCACGGAGCGTCCAGGTGTTTTAAGGGTAACAGACAGAGGGGCGGAGGGAATGCGAATTCGAAAGGGGGAGACGCCAGTGCAGTTGGCAAGGATGGAGCCGTTCCTAGATAGATACCCGGATCGAGTTGCGGCTAATTTGTTGCGGGAGGGGTTTTCGGTTGGTTTTAGGATCTCGTTTAGTCCGGCGGGTCCGGTGTTGGTTAAGAAGAATTTGAGGTCGGCTTTGGAGCGTCCTGATGTGGTGACGGATAAGTTGGCTAAAGAAGTGAGGTTAGGGAGGATGGCGGGTCCTTTTTCGGAGCCACCGTTGGCTAATTTACGGCTGTTCCTGTTGGGGGTGGTTCCGAAAAAGGAGGTGAATAAGTTTCAGCTTATTCATCACCTGTCATTTCCGAAGGGTACGTCGGTCAATGATGGCATAGACCCTGACATTTGCTCGGTGGTTTATACGTCATTTGATGCGGCAATAGTTTGGGTCAAGAAATTTGGGGAAGGAGCGTTGTTAGCGAAGACGGACATCGAGTCAGCGTTTCGCTTGTTACCTGTTCATCCAGATAGTTTACATTTACTGGGGTGTTTTTGGGATGGGTTTTTTTTTGGGGACCGTTGTTTGCCGATGGGGTGTTCCCTATCGTGCGCGTATTTTGAGACATTTAGTTCGTTCTTGGAGTGGGCGGTGGTAGACGTTGCGGGGTGTCAGTCAGTTATACATTATTTGGACGACTTCCTTTGCATTGGGCTGCCCGGGTCGAGGGTGTGTTCGTTGCTGTTGCACACGTTGTGTTCATTGTTTGGGAAGTTTGGGGTACCGCTGGCGGAGGAAAAGACGGTGGGCCCGGCGACTGAGCTGAGTTTTTTAGGGATTGTCATTGACACGGTGAGTATGGAGCGTCGGCTGCCCCTGGACAAGCTGGAGGATTTGAAGGCCGCGGTGTCCAGGGCCAGGCGAATGAAAAAGATTCAGTTGAGGGAGTGCAGTCGCTGCTGGGCAAGCTGAACTTTGCGTGTAGAATAATGCAGATGGGCAGGATTTTTAGTCGTCTGTTGGCTAGTGCGACACCCGGGGTGTCCTTCCCGCATCATTATATACGATTGGGGAAGGAATTGAGGACGGATTTGACAGTTTGGAGTTCGTTTTTGGAGACTTATAATGGCAGGTCCTTGTTTATGGATGAGGTTGTAGATGCTTTTGATGTTGAGTTGTTTTCGGACGAGGCCGGGGGCTGTGGTTTTGGGGTTTATTGTAGGGGCCAATGGTGTGCTGGGGTGTGGCCTGATAACTGGGTGACCAGGGGATGGGTTCGGAATCTGGCCTTATTGGAATTATTTCCCATAGTAGTGGCGGTGAAGTTGTGGGGGGGATTGTTTCGCAACAGAAAGGTGCGGTTCCACTGTGATAACTTGGGAGTGGTAGAAGCGATCAATAAATTGTCGGCATCATCACCGTTAGTCGTGAGGCTGTTGCAACAGTTGGTTTTGGAGTGCCTGTCGTTGAACGCTTGGGTTGTGGCAGTGCATATACCTGGTGTTGACAATTGCATTGCTGATGCTCTTTCTTGTTCACAGTGGGAGCGGTTTCGGCAGCTCGCCCCAGAGGCGGAGGAAGTGGGGTTGGTGTGCCCGGGATGCCTTTGGGAGCTATTGGAGACGCAGTAATGGGGCTGATCCGGTCGTCCTTGTCGCCCGGTACGTGGGAGGTTTATGAGAGGGCTTGGCGGTTGTGGGAAGGGTGGTGTACAAGGCTCGGGGTGAGGGATGGGGATTTGGAGGTGCCGCTATTGTTATTTTTAGGGCAGTGTAGAGAGGAAGGGTGGTCGGCAAGTAAGATGAATAAGTATGTTGCGGGGTTGGCATTTGGTTTTAAGGTGAGAAAGATGACGGATTTTACGAAGTCTTTCTTGGTGGGGCGGACGTTAAAAGGGTAGAGACGCCTGGGTGCTCGGGTTGATCAGCGGCGTTCGGTTTCCTTTAGTTTGCTGCTCAGCTTGGGGGAGCAGGTTGCGGTAGTGTGTCGTTCTTTGTGGGAAACAAGGTTGTTTCGTTTGAAGTTCTCCCTGGCATTCTTTGGGGCCTTCAGGTTGGGGGAGTTAGTTTCACCCATGGTTGGGCGTGCGGGGGGGTTGTTAGCGAAGGACATGGTTTTGTTTGAGGATAGGTTGGAGTTCCTAATTCGGAGATCGAAAACAGACGTTGAGGGTAGGGGTTGTAGAGGGGTTCTTTATGTGATCCCGGGGTGTCCAATGTGTCCGGTGTCTTGTTTGAGGGTCTTTGGTGGTTTGGAGTTGGGGAATGGCGTGCCGTTGCTAGTGCACGAAGACGGGTCGTTTTTATCTCGTTTTCAGTTTCTAGCGATTTTTGGGAGGTGCTTGGTTAAGTTGGGGTTGGGGAATTTGGGTTATTCGGGTCACTCTTTTCGAATCGGGGCGGCAACGGAGGCAGCTCGTTGGGGAGTGGGGGAGGACATGATTAAAAAAATTGGCCGCTGGGAGTCGGCCAGGTTTCGGTCATATATTCGGTTGGATAGTTTGTAGGTTTATGTTGTTAAGTGGTGGTAATTTTGGTTTAGTTGGTTTTGTGTTTTGTTCTTGTCTTCGCAGGTGCTGACCCGGCACTCGTTTGGATAGTAGGACATTCCTACGTTTTCTGGGGGGCGTTGAGAGCGGCGGTACGGCCAGATGGTCAGCAGCTTGGCCTTTCGCGTGCGGAGGCTGTGGTAAGGTGGCTGGGTCGCAGAGGTATGGTTTGGGGTAGCGTGATGGCAGAGATTCACCGTTTTGTGCGGTTGGATAGGCCCCCGGATGTGTTAGTCCTGCACGTCGAGGGCAATGACTTGGGTGCACGGCCTTTTAGGGAATTGGTGCGGGACGTTAAATTTGATATGTTGAGGCTTTGGGCATTGTTTCCTGGGATAGTGTCCGTGTGGTCGGACATTGCCCCACGTAAGGTGTGGCGGGGAGCCAGGTCGGGGGAGGCTGTCAATAGGGCTAGGATCAAGGTCAATAGGGCGATTGGGCGTTTCATGGCACAAAACGGGGCAGTGGTGGTTCGCCATATGGATTTGGAGAAAGGGGTGGGTGCATTTTGGCGTTCGGATGGGGTTCATCTGAACGCAGTAGGAATTGATATCTGTTGCTTGGGGCTTCAGGAGGGGATCGAAAAAGCGTTGAAGGTGTGGAGGGACGTGCGGACTTGAGGTGATCAAGTCTGCGCGTTGATGGCGGGGGGAGGTCCTTGGAGTTGGAGATAAGGTGGACATGTATAAAGGGAGGGCTCCACGGTTGGGGCTGGACTCCCATGGATTATGGTGGTTTCCGGTATGGTATAGGGGCCATCCGGGATGCCTCCGAGCTGGGCGCTCGACGGCTGGGGGCAAGGTGGCCTACCCTGCAGGGGTAATTATCAAGATGTGGGCTTCAAGGACCTCCTCCTGCTAACTGGTATTATGTTATATTTTAGGTTATATATATGTTATACATATGAAAAAGTGGTTATTATGCGGTTGCATATGGGTTATGGTTATGTTGGTAATTTAAGGTATGCTATGTGATGCAAATAAAGCGGCTGCTGTGGCCGATATTAAATCCAGCTCGGTGTGGTGTCATTTATTGGTAAAGGGGTTGGTTATGGGAAGGGACGGGGGAATTAGTTGGGGGGTTGGTAATGGTGGTGGTATTAGGTTCAGGTAAGTATTTAGTGAGGGGCAAACGAGAATAACCAATACCACCGTCATGTACTGCCCACACCGAGGATTGCGGGGCCTACCTCGGTCACGGTCTCTCAGACGTACTATGCCTCCTCCTCCAACCCCTCCTCCTCCACCGTGGGCACGGCGCCTTCAGTCGGTAGCTCTAGGCGCAGCAGCAGTGCCGTGGGTAAGCGCCAGCAGGCGGTGCTCAAACTGCTTAGCTTAGGTGACAAAAGGCACACCGCCCAAGAGCTGTTACAGGGCATCACGGCGCAGACCGATGTGTGGCTGGCACCGCTGAACCTCAAGCCAGGCATGGTTGTGTGTGACAACGGCTCTGCAACTCGGCAGACTGACATATGTGCCATGCCTGGCCCACGTGTTCAATCTAATAGTTCAGCGGTTCCTCAAGACATACCCCAATCTGTCTGATTTGCTCACCAAGGTGCACCACATCTGTGCGCATTTCTGCAAGTCGACCACAGATGCTGCCACTCTCAGGGCAGCGCAGCGCCGCCTACAACTGCCCGCTCACCGACTGTTGTGCGACGTGCCCACGAGATGGAATTCAACATTAAACATGTTATCCAGAGTTTACCAGCAGCGCAGAGCGATTGTAGACTGCCAGAACTGGTAGTCAGGTCAGTCAAATTCCTCAAGTCTACAATGAGGAGTGGACGTGGATGTCTGATATCTGCCAGGTGTTGAGCAACTTTGAGGAGTCAACACAGATGGTCAGCGGCGATGCCGCCATTATCAGCCTCACCATCCCGCTGCTTTGCCTGTTGAAAAACTCACTGCTCAGCATCAAGTCGGATGCTTTGCGCTTGTCACAAGAGACGGTGGAGGAAGATACGTCGCTTGATAGCCAGAGCACCCTCCGGTCTGTTTCTCAGCGCGTATCGGAGGAGGGGGATGAGGATGAGGAAGAAGACGAGGAGAATGTCGGCGAGACAGAAGAGGGTACCAGTGCTCAGTCCTTCTTAACTCTTGAGCGTGTATGGGCTGAAGAGGAGGACTTGGAGGAGGAGGAGAAGGAAATGGAGAGTCAGGTCAGTGAGGAGAGGGAATTCTTGCGTGTTGGGACTCTGGTGCACATGGCAGACTTCATGTTAGGCTGCCTATCCCGTGACCCTCGTGTTAGAAGCATTTTTTCAAACACCGATTACTGGGTGTTCATGCCTCCTGGACCCACGGTACAAGCAGAACCTTTCCACTCTCATCCCTGCAGAGGAAAGGAGTATGAGAGTGAATAGATATCAACAGGCCCTGGTGCACAAGCTGAAACAATCCTTCCCATCTGATGCTGCTAACGGCAGAGGGCATGGTTCTGTGGGCCAAGTAGCTGGGGAGAGGAGGCGAGCAGGCAGCTTGTCCAGCACTGGCAGGGGAACGCTCTCCAAGACCTTTGCCAGTTTTATGTCACCCCAGCAAGACACTGTCACCTGTCTAGGCAGAGTAGGGGGGAGCTGTACAGAAAGATGGTGAGGGAGTACTTAGCTGACCATACCAACGTCCGTAGCGATCACTCTGCTCCATACAACTACTGGGTTTCAAAGCTGGACACGTGGCCTGAACTGGCTGTAGTAGAAAAGACACTCCCCTGGCCAGAGCAAGCTCTTTTTCCTTTTCCGTGTTCGAAAAATCCATGAAATATATGGTCCCAAGATAGGGGACATATAGAATTTTAAACTGAGAAGAATCGATACCACACATGCCCCACTAGGAGAATTTGGGGTAATGGTGGGATTAGGCAGCCTCAGAGGCATCCATGCATGCTGCCCCTGCTGTTTCCTGTCCATTTCCGTGGTGTTTCCATCATTTTCTGAGGTTTCCAGGTTTTCACCCAGCCTTCCCTAGGCAGAGCCTTGGTCCCCTGCAAAAATGCTTGAGTCTCCCATTGACTTCAATGGGGTTCGTTACTCGAAACGAGCACCCGAGCATCGGGAAAAGTTCGACTCGAATAACGAGCACCCGAGCATTTTAGTGCTCGCTCATCTCTAGTGACAATACCTTTTCTATTCTACTTTGTTGCTAAGATTCACAAAGGATTATATGTAATATATGTCCATAGACTGGACAATTCTGGATTCTTGGGCTTTAACCCTTGCCCAGTCATAATGAATCATGAATCTACTGTAAAGTTTCTGCATTCAGTGTTTTGACTATATTTTGAGTCAAATTGTTGGCAAAATAATATTTCTTGAGCCATCAACAAGGAAAGATAGACAGACAGGGTTGCATTGGCTACTGACTTAATGGAGAAATCCCAGTGGGCTGGTCAAGTAATGACATTAGAAGGTTGGTTACAGCCAAAACTATTCAGTGTCTCAACATTTAGGACTTGAGTGTGACTGAAAACCCATAAGCTTGTGCACTATGTGGCATCGCTAGTACTGTTCCTCATCTTTGCACACATTACATTAGTTATATACAATTGCAATAAGAATGCGTACAGTCTACATACAAGTCACAAGTTCTGCTTTATAACATGATATGATAGCGCTCCTCCCTCTGCATGCAGTGATTGTTCCCAGAAGTTTAAATGTCAGCTGTGCTAAACAATCTGTGCTGATGACTAGTATCTCACTGTGCATTGCAACCACATGCATAGCTAGTCTTTTCTAGTAGTGAAACAGTAGTGACCGGCAGGTGGACACCCCAATAACAGTAAAATTAAACAGCTTATACACCCCAATTTGAGAATCAAGGGCTAATAGAATTACTTATCTATTAAACAAGATGGACACCCCAATAGCAGTAGAGTTAGACAGCTTATTCACCCCAATTTGATAATCAAGACCTAATAAAATTGCTTATCTATTAAACAAGGAGGACATCCCAATAACTGTAGAACTAGACAGCTTATTCACCCCAATGTGAGAATCAAGGCGTAATAGAATTGTTTATCTATTAAACAAGGTGGACAATGTTTAACCCCTTCCCGACTGCCATACGGCTATTTACATTGGCAGTGCTCCTGAGCAGAGCAGACGCCATAGCCGCAGGTTGCCTGCTGTTTCATACAGCAGGCACCCACAGCTAATGTCCGAGACCACGGCATCTAAACGCTGAAAACCCAGAAGAGCGCGCTTTAGGGTGTGCTTTGTCTCCCCCCAGTGGGGATGGGGGAGCCAGTGTGTGTTAGCAGCAGCCCCTGTCCTCCTGTGTGAGAAGAGGCTGCTGCTTAGTAATTTCTATGGCACCCACAGGCAGGGCTCCATAGAAACATTGTAAAATCCATGCTAATTAGAGTTGATCGAACGTGCTCGTAACGAGCACTGTAGTGCTCGGATCCCCTGTGCTCGCATGCCCGCAGGCATCCGGATCCGTCCTCACCTGACTGTAAGTCAATGGGGGCAGATCCGTTTGGTACCAAACGGATCCGTCCCCACTGACTTACAGTCGGGTGAGGAGGACGGATCCATTTGGTGTCACACACTAGTGTGTGATACCAAACAGATCAGTGTCCATTGACTTACAGGCATGTGAGGATGGATCCGGATGGCTGCGCAGCGGAGCGCAGGGGATTTGAGCAGTACAGTGCTCATTACGAGCACGTTCGATCAACTCTAATGCTAATACATTGCAGTCTATAAGAAAAGCAATGCAATGATTGCTTGTTATAGTTCCCTATGGAAATCACCCCCCTTTCCCCAAAATGAAAAAAGAAACATAATTAAGTAAAATACAAATCAAAGGTTCCCTGGAGTGCAAAAATGTCAGTGCTATTAAAATGAAAAAATTGTAATCCCATGAGGAAAACGGCAAAATGGAAAAGCAAGTCAAAATGGCCGATTAGTCTTTTTTCGGTCACTTCTCCCACAAAAAATTAAATAAAAAATGTTCAAAAAGTCGTACACACCTCAAAAAGGCATCATTGAAAGGTACAGATCGCCTCACAAAAATGAATCTTCACACAGCTCTGCACAAATACAAATAACTTATAGGATTCAGAATATGGAGACTAAAAGAAAAAAAATATTTTTTTCAAAGTTGTTTTTTTTCCAGTAAAAAAACGCAATTAAAAATATACATATGTGGTATTGCCAGATTCATACTGACCTTGAGAATGAGAGTAGCTGGACAGTTTTATGAACACTGCAAAAACAAACCCCAAAAAACTGTTGTGGCATTGCGTTTTTTCCCCCACCACATTGTATGCAACCAAAAATAGTGCCGTTAGAAAGGGCATCTTGCTTTCCCTTTGCTCTCCCTACAGTGTGTAAAAACTCTCCCTTGCTTTCCCTACACTTTCCCTGCACTCTCCCTATCCAATATTACACAATTAAAGGCTTTTAGCAACACTGTCTCTACCGCTTGTCACGTTTCTCCCTATGCTCAGCTTACAGTGAAATGGCTGAGACTGCACGGGATGAGGCTTTTAAAGGTTTGTGATATCACAGGGGCTGGCTAGCTTCTGATTGGCTGTCTGCACAGCATTATGGGTGATCTCGCGTTCCTATGCTTCTTACGTTCACTTTGTAACACGTGTACCCGCCATTTTAGGAAAAAAACAGATTTATTACCACCAAGCATGAGGAAATTTGGATTAGTTGAGAATCAAATTTTTCCTAAACTTCGGAGAGAATTCCACTTCTCCATGTTGTCAGAGTTCTTCTCTTGGTCTCCATGGTGGTCATGAAGTAAGACTGGATCTGGATCATTTACGCTACAATGGACATCATATTTGGTGTGTTGGTGTCCTTGCTTGATAGAGGAGGAAAATTACGGAGGTGTTGATTAGGTTGCTAAACAATTGATAAATCAAACTTCCTCACTCTCCAAACGCGTGTTCAATACGTTTTAATTGGTTTCTCATCCTTTAAGAAGCAAATCAGATTATAGGTCGCTTGTAATCTGATTTGCCCATTAAAAGATGACAAACCAGTACAAACATATTGAATGCAAGTTTGGAGAGTGCGGAAATTTCAATTACGGATTGATTTTCCTGGCTTGGAATGTGGCCTTTGAGAAGCCCTGGACTACTGCCACTGGTAGCTGTCACATAAGGCAATAAAACCTCTTAGGGGCAAAGCCAATTTTGCAAGCATCATTTTTGCTTTTCCCTCCCTGTTGTCCATGAGTCATAACTTTTTCAATTTTACACCGACATAGCCAGTGCTTTTTTTGCTGGACCCGTTGTACTATTTAATAACAACATTACATGTTCCATATAATGTTTCGCATAACTGTATTAAATTTGTGGGGTGGAATAGGGAAATAAATTCTGTTATTGTCTTTCAGTTTTTGTTTTTTTATTGTTCGCTATGACATGACAACTATTCTTTGTGTCGGTTGTCAGCTGTAAAACACAACATGGAGCCTCTGTGTATGGAGTGGGAACCCACCATGTATGGAGCCTTTTAGCCTGCTGCATACGTATCCTTGGTCATCACCTGCATATCACAAGCTACTTGTGATGTCACCACTCACAGAATACAGCTTATAACGTAAGTTGTTATGTCTCACCTGGTAAGGTGAATCCACCAAACCACTGGTCTGGGTGAGCAGGTGTTGAGTGGCACAGACACTGGTGGTGCTGGTGCAGCAGAGTGGTAGTATAGATGCAGCAGTGGTGGGGTGCTGGTGGTGATGCTGAGCTGGGGACATGCAGTAATTAAGCAGATTTGAAGAAGACCTGGTGGAGTATGGATGTAGTGGTGTTGAATTCTCCCGGAAGCCAGTATGACCAGCTGATTTTCTCAGTCTTTTATTTCAGCTGATATCCATATAGGTGGGAAGAGACAGAAGAAGGGAGAAAGTAAGGCTAGTGTCTGAATAGTGCTAGCAATCCGGCAGGCTGTTCTGGCAGGGAACAGCCTGCTGGATCTCCCTGCATTCCGGCATTGCCGTAAGCATGAAAGTCTCCGTCTGGTCCCATAACCTGGTAAATATGCCGAGAATCGGCCAGAAGAAAACCGCTGTACAAATCCTAGCTTCTAGTCACTCATTCAGTGGACCCAGATATTGCCCTATACCTGCCTGTCTTAATTGTATACCTCGTTCTCAAAGACGGTTTTGTTATAAAACTGAGAAACGTCTTATCAACTTCTGTTTTTTTTGCTATTAGTTGGTCACATATTTAGATATACAGTAGGAGAAAACAATAATTGGTGGAACGCTCCTGTCTCCTGGACACAAACCATAAAAGAAGATCACACATCAATACTGTATGTAGTCTAAAAACATACACAATATTCATTTACACAACTAAATAATATTGTCACCTAGTGACCAAATAACATGTACCAGATAACATGGTTTTTATAGAAATACACTACTTTGCTGTCTACTCCTGTACAAAACTGAAGCGTGAGAATTTGGCTCTGGAAAATTTAACAAATATCATTATTTATTTTTATGTAATTCAGTTTTTCTAATTAGAAGGAAGTTTATTTTTATATGACTGAGTTTATGATAATGCAATACCTGACTCTATGTATAGGCGGTGGGGGCCAGAACCACCATCCTCATCTTCAAGGCTCTTTGGAGACCTTGGAACATGTGGATGAGACTGAAAAAAAGAAGCAAAAAGACTCACACTTAGAATGAAGCAAAACAAGCAATATAATACATATACTGTATATAGTTTATTTAGGCAGATGTGTAAAAATGCTGCAAAGCAAGAATGCTTTCTAAACTAGAAGTGTTAATAGTTGATTTTAATCAAAGTGAATGAACCAAACAGAAATCTTAATGAAATCAATATTTGGGATGACTACCCTTTGCCATAACAGCATCAATTCTTCTAGGTACACTTGCACGCAGTTTTTGAAGGAACTCAGCAGGGGGCTTGCTCTAAACATCTTGGAGAACTAAGCACAGATCTGAAGGCTCACTCTGATTCTTGTGTCTTTTCATACTATACCAGACAGACTAGAGAATGCTGAGATCAGGGCTCTGTGGAGATATCATCACTTGCAGGACTCTTTGTTCCTCTTTACACTGAAGATAGTTCTTAATGACTTTGGCTGTATATTTGGGGTTGATGTCCGGTTGCAGAATAAATTTGGTGCCAACCAGACGCCTCCCGGATGACATCTGCCTGTATTTCTCAGCATTGAGGAACATATCCCCAACTCCTTTTGCTGCAAAGCAGCCCCAAATTTGCTAAGAACCTTCAGCAAGCTTTACTGTTGCCTACATACACTAATTAATGTCCAGCTCTCCAGCCGTTTGGCGAGCAAACTGCCTTCCGTTACAACCAAATATTTCAAATTTCGACTCATCAATACAGGGAACCTGCTGCCATTTTTTGCACTTCAGTTCCTATGTTTTTGTGCAAAGCTGAGTTGCTTGACCTATTTTCCATTATATTTCCAGAAGGATTTGAGCAAGCCTACATCCACAGATGATCTGTGGTTAGTTCTCTAGAATGTTCTCAGGAACAATGTTCATTTTGCATTTTGTTAGAGGGGAGCAGAGCAGAGAGGAGGATGAGGCAGCTCTTTATTCCATTGTGAAGTAACTTGTCCTGCTGTGTGATTAGGACGGGTTTTGTGTGCACTAATAGGACGGTGGCCATTTTATTTCTCCTAATGGCACACTCTGGCACACTCGCGAGAATGGCATGCTGTATTCTTGCTTGCCTGCTTACATAACGGCAGGCGTATTATTCACATGAAGCAGTCTGATGATTATCGAAGCAAAATAGGGGAATGTTATCCTGTTGCCGGACAGGAGACCAGGATACACTGTGTTACACAGCTTGATGCAGCTTTCGGTGAACAGTCACCTGCCCCCCATGTGTCTGGCCAGAAGGCCCCTCTCTATCCTCTGCCAAGTCACCTGCCCCCGCCATCTTCACTACCATAAGCAGCAGAAGTCGCAGCAGCCAGTTCTCTATTATCAACATGGTGGAGCAGTTTTTCCATGTCCATGTCTGGCCTTTTCCAGAGCATACCATGTTCCCTTACCCCATGTACTTCTGGGCAGGCAGAGTGGAACAGTGGCAGGAACTGGCCCAGTTTGCTGCCTCTGTCTTGTCCAGCCTCCAGTGTCATCTCAGAGAGGGTTTTCAAAGTGACAGGTGGCATCGTCACACTCAAATGAACAAACCCGTCCTCCTCCAGTGTACAAAACATCACTATTATCAAAATGAACGAGGCATAGATCAGTGAGGGTTTTCACACAATTCTTGCTATGGCCAAAGAATAGATCTGCAATTGCTGATGGCGCCCTATCATGCCACTGCCACCATCTGCCTATCATTATATTCCATACCATATGACTGCTGCTACTGCCTCCACTACAGAAACTGCTACAACCTGTTGCTAATCCCCCTACTGCCAGTTTCATTACCCCTACTGCAACTATCACTACCGCTACACAGCCAACACTTCCAGTACTACTCCAATACAGCTGCACACACATTTATGTGACAAAAAGTTACTGGTGAAGGTGAACCTTACATGACATGGCCCTTGTTAATAATCTTCTACACATATATCCAGAATTACACTTCAGTAGACACCTGTTTAGTACATTTTAAAGGAGCTTATATTTATGAGTCAATAAGTGATTTATAGCCACAAGGCAATTGTATTTGAGCGCATCCAGGACCTCATTCATCACTGAGAGAAATGCAGACCAAATCATATTTTACCACTGTACTTCCCAGTGGAGTTACCACAGAATCATTAAAACACCCAGGATGAAAGAACATCACAATAAGTAAGATCAGGGAGACAGAAGGTCAGCAGCTGCGTATGAATATTCCCAATGTAATACTCAGACATCACCTACAAAATATTGCTGCTCTGAAGCATCAAATATACGGCAGCTGTGTAAACTAAAGTAATATGCCTATATTGTATATATCTATTAAAGAAGTATACCAGACAAATATGCAACATCTCCCAAACAAATACAAGTGGATGTAAATTCATGTCTATAGGGAACAGCTTTATAGTAGTTATTTTCTTGTAAATACAGTAGGTGGCAGTATTAGTTATCTTCTTGTATTTAGGGGCAATATTATAATAGTTATATTCCCGTACAAATAGTACAAATAAAATTCTTTTAATAGATGCTGTATTATAATAGTAATATTCTAGTACCTAGAGTGCAGTATTATAGTAGTTATAATCTTGTACATACAGTAGGTGGCAGTGTTATAGTAGTTATGCGACGCCACAAACTCCCCCCCCCCTCCCCCGGGCCGATCGTGTCCCAGGTTTATAGGAATGCCGAGTTGTATGGTGCAGCCCTTAAGGCCCCTTTCACACGGGCGTCACGGATTCAGTCCGGATGCGTTCCGGAAAATCCGCACACATCCGCACCAATCCGCACGCAATCGCAATCAGTTTTGACTGCGATTGCATACGTTTGTTCATTTTTTTCCGCGCGGGTGCGAAGCGTTTTAATGCGTTTTTCACGCGCGTGATAAAAAACTGAATGTTTACAAACAACATCTGTTAGCAACCACCAGTGAATCACGCAGCCCCATTCACTTCAATGGGGCCAGGGCTGCGTGAAAAACGCAGAATATAGAACATGCTGCGATTTTCACGCAACGGCGAACTGCTGCGTGAAAAACATCGCTCATGTGAAAAGCCCCATTGAAATGAATGGGTCAGGATTCAGTGCGGGTGCAATGCGTTCGCATCACGCATTGTACCCGCGCAGAAATCCCGCCTGTGTGAAAGGGGCCTAATAGTCTCGGTGTGTGTCACGGTGCTCCTACCTGGATACCGTTGCTCCCCATGGTTAGGCTCCGAAGCAATAAAGGGGATGAGTAATGGTGGAGAATAAGTCGAGTCCAGACTCTTATAAAGTTCAACAGCTTTACTTGCATCAACTTGTATCCAGACAATATTCAGGCTTTCTCTAGGTTCCAGCAGGGTTTGGGATAAACTGGCAGGCAAACTTGATAACTGTGCTTTCTCTCTCTCTCTCTCTCTCTCTCTCTCTCTCTGCTGTGCTAAACTTGGTTTTAGTCCTGTAGCTGGACTTTCGGTCTGTTCTCTATCTGTGGAGTGGTGTGCCTTTGGCTGTTGACCCCCTTGCAATATTCTGTTTTTAATTCTGTCAGGAGTTTTTTATGAACTACCTTTCCGTTTTGAGAGTTCTGCTGCAGGAGGTGGAACTTTCCCCTCACTGCTACATCTTTCATGTCCTCTCAGCTCCACTATAAAGTCTCAACTGGAATAAACTAGAACAGCAACCCCTCTGCCCAAGGGGGACGGGGGGGGGGGGGGGGAGTGAAATGGTGAGTTCCATTCTGTCTAGAGATCTCTCACTCTGCCAGATACACACCGCCACCTGCTGGTGAACAAGGCATATTACATGAATATCACAGTTGCATAACAATAATATCAATGCACAATGGTGAAGGACCTGGAAATAAATACAAAGAGACAGTAGCAGAGTTCAGAAATGGTAAACCACTTCGGGGTATTACAGTTATATTCTCAAGTACAAGCAGTTTTTTAATAGTTATATTCTTGTACATATTGTACTATAGTTGTTAGATTCTTGTATAAAGAGGCAGTATTATAGTAGTTAAATTCGTGTACATAGAGGCAGTATTTTAATATGTATATTATTATGGACAGTATTATGGTGGTTATGTTCTGATACATGGGGGCAGTATTATGATAAAAAACAATATTGTATACAGGAGGAATATTTTAGTAGTTGGATTTCTTTAATTATGGGACATAATTATTGTATTTGTATTCTTGTACATAGCTGACAGTATTATACGTTTTGGAATGTAAAGTGCAGTATTATAGTTATATTCTTGTACATACTGTAGGCACAGTAGTTATATGCTTGTAAATAAAAGTCAATATTTTACTGCTTATATTTTTACACATGGGGTCAATATTATAGTAGAAGCAATCTTTTGTATAGGAGGCAGTATTGTAGTAGTTATGGTTGTGTACATAGGGGCAGTATTTTTGCAGTTCAGTTTCTGTACATAGGGGACAAAATTTAAATACTCTTATTACATATGGAGCAGTATTATAGTAGTTATATTCTTGTACATGGGACAGTATTATAAATTTCTTTACACATGAAACAGAATTGCAGTAGTTATATGCTTGTACATTGGGGCACCATTATAGTAGTCATATTTTTGTACATGAAGTATTCAAATACTGATGAAAAAACATATAGTTAGGAGGACATCCATAGACTGAATTTCAGGTGGCATCAAAGGACTTGGTGAAAAATTAGAAATGACCAAATAGTGCATTTTGCTTTCCAGGCAGTAAGTATACTCCACCTGTAGTTTATGTCATTCGATTCGGCATGTACTGTTTGAGTTAAAACAATCAGTTATTGCCATGGACAGATTGTTGGCATTCACATGCTACTGTGCCCAAATGTTTTATAGCAGAGTGGGTAATACAGCTTTTAGTGAAAATAGTGGCACAAAACGTTGTTAAAATTTCTAATATAAATAATGCACATTAAAGCAGTGAGAGAGACATGCTTTGTTTAACGCATGGAGTGATCTAAATGGTGGCTCCTCATATCCTGATCTAACAGAAATATGAACAGATAGCGTACATCAAATAATCTCAGGAGCTGAAGAGCTGTATTTAATTAAGCATGAATTATTTTCACAACAAGCCTTGAGCCAGCAGATTGCAAAATCCTCCATTATGATGGCTAGAAATTTGAATTCCAGCAAATGTTTCATTTTAGTTCTTTCTTCCACTAACAATCTCAGAATGGGTTATATCAGAGCATGCAGGTGAGTGCATTTGCTCAGTCTTGGCTTTTTATGGCTTTTGCCACAAACACATCTGTCTACTACCATGTGTAAGATTTTAACTCCTGCCCTTATAAATGCAGTGACCCAACAGATCATTTCTAAATAGTCATTTTCATGCTAAAGAGTTAAATGGTGTAAAGTGTTTTACTTGTGAATCCCTAATGTTTATATGTAGGCAGCAAATAGTCAAATGGCACATTTTAGTACAGTTGCTGGGGTGATGTGCTGGTCCCGCCCCCTGGCTAGGGAGTCTTAACTGAACAGACCTAGAGTGAGGATGTGCTTTTGTGAGCCACAGACAACTAGGTCCAGTCAATGAAACCCTTATCCCTGAGACTTAAAGCTACCTGAGAAAAGCAACTGAACTAAGGCTACTTTCACACTAGCGTTTTAAAATTCCGGTATTGAGTTCCGTCATAGGGAACCAAGACAGATCCGGAATGACCCCCAATGCAAATCAATGGGGACGGATCCGTTTGGTGTGACCACAATGGTAAACGGATCCGCCCTCCATTGACTTTCAATGGAGTTCAGGACGGATCCGTCACCTACACATACATGCATACATACAGACATACAGACAGACATACAGACATACACACAAACATATACATACTTACATACTCCAGGCAGGCAGGCCACACGTCTTCATGCCCAGGAGGCGCACCGCTATGACGATTCCCTACAGGGCCCAGCAGAGGGCGCTGTGGGGAATGTCATAGCTGCGCGCCTCCTGGGTATGAAGACGTGCGGCCTGCCTGGAGTATGTCAGTATGTATGTGTTTGTGTGTATGTGTGTGTATGTATATGGTACTGTGTGACATGTGTGGGGCCGGAATGCGGTTCCGGCCCCACACATGTCCGTGCGGCAGTCCGGATCCGACGGCACCCTTCACCTGCCGGATCAGGACTGCCGCTAGTGTGAAAGAGGCCTAAGAGATTACCACTGAGAGAAAGAGAACAGATGTTTATAGATGGTTGGGCACCATTTTCAAGGCCATGCTTGATAAAGACAGTAAGGCAAATAAGCATTTTCAGCAAAATACTTTACGTCATGTGGAAAGGGTTAATTGCCTTCACTTTGGAGAGGACTGGCCATCAGATCTTTGTCTGAGTTGTGCACCCGCAGACTGGGAATTGCACAAAGTCTTAATGAGAACAGAACTGCATAACTGTGGCTATTTTGGAAGATTGCAAAGTGTATCTAGAGAGAGATTAGGAGAGGATTACTACCATCATTGCTGCTGCCTATACAGAGGCATTGTAAAGCTCTTACTCAGTAGTATACCTCAAAACTGTGCCTATTGCTGCTATATATACTTTAACTGTCATCATCTGTTCAGGAAAGAGAGACTTTACTTGTAACCAAACAGGCCTTCTCATACACTCCAACATTAATCTGGTGGCCCTATGCCTGCTCTCCTGCCTCACACCATACCAACCTTCAAGGGCACCCACCAGGCAAGAGACCCTAAAAGTCCAAAGTGTGTCCGGAAGAAAGAAATGTTGTATGCCCTCCCATCATTTCATGTGTGGCCCAGGGAACACTAGAGGGAGATGGATTAGCTACTATGAGGAATACAACCACCCTGATTGCCACCACCAGCACTCCCATCCTCTCCAGTTCTGGTCATCACCACCTCTCCCCCTATAGTCCACTGCGCTGCATGAACAAGAAAATATTTATGTTCATTCTGCCTCCCTCGTACAAGAGTATGACTATTGCAAAATTTCTCCTGTGTACCAGAATATAAGCATATAACTACTATATTACTGCCTCCAATGCACAAGAATAAAACTACTATACTGTAATACTACCTCCTATATACAAGAATAGAATTACTTTAATAATGCTCCTGTGTATAAAAATACAACTGCTATAATAATGCCTGGTATGTACAAGAATATAACTACTATAATACTGCCTCCTATGTACAAATATATAACTACTATTATATTGTCTCCTACTGTATGTACAAGAATATAACTACTATAATACTGCCTCTTGTGTGCAAGAATAGAACTACTATAATACTGCCTTCTACAAGCAAGAATATAATTACTATAATACTGTATTCTATGTGCAAAAATATACCTACTATAATACTGCCCCCTGTGTACCAGAATATAATTACTATAATACTGTTCCTATATACAAGAATATAACTATTATTATACTGTCTCCTATTTACAAGCATATAACTACAATAATACTGCTCCTATTTGCAAAAACATAACTGCTATAATACTGCTGCTTATATACTAGAATATAACTACTATAATACTGTCTCCTATGTATAAGAATATAACTACTATAATACTGCTGCTTCTAATGTACAAAAATATAACTTCTATAATACTGCCTCCTGTGTGCAAGAATAGAACTAGTATAATACTGCCTCCTATGCATAAGAATATAACTGCTATAATACTGTCCCCTATGTACAAGAATATAACTGCTTTAATAATGCCACCTATGTGCAAAAATATAACTACTATAATATTGCCCCTTGTGTGCCAGAATATAACTACTAAAATACAGCCGCCTGTGTACCAGAAAATACAAAATGTACCAAAATGTAACTATTTTAAAACTGCTCCCATGAGCAGAATTTAACTACTCTAATACTGTCCTATATAATCAGCGATATGAAACTAAACTGGTGGGAGACTATTCATTTTCATTTTTCATAATGTTCCTGCCCTGTTTTCAGACCTTTTTTATTGTGATATGTAGATGTTATATGATGAGACTTTATAAACTTCTGATAATATACGGAGTGATAGGTAGTGGCTATGGGGAGTTATAGATCAGTCTTAACACAGGGTTGCTATCTGTCATGATGTTCTATAGGTGATGGACGCAATCTCCTCTAATACTTGTATTACTTGTGGATTGATTGCCTGACTTGTCATATTACCTCTGTGTTCTGTCGGCAGATGTCCCAGCTGGTGAGTAAGGAGAAGAGCTTCACCTTCCTACATGCCCTTGTGGAGCAGATCTTATTACAAGAGCCTGATTTGGCAAAATTTTCTCAGGAGTTGACAGAATTTGAAGCCATTCCTGGTGGTATGCAGACAGAAAACATTATTCAATCACATTCATAAAATCTCAGGCCAAGTACAAAGTGCATTGATTTAATACCTCTTGTCTTTATTCATTTTTCCTCCAGCTTCCGTAAAGGGTTTGAACGCTGAAGTGGATGGTATGTAAATACAAGTGGCTGGTGATTTACTCTGGGCAATTCTCTAGACAAAAATAATAGTCAAATGACTGGTGGTCATGGGATGCATCAAAGATTAGCAACCTCACCACCCAAGAGCCATAGAGAGAGGGAAGGGGTCCCTATAGAAAAGGTTCCAGCACCTTCCAGAGCAGCCTGACCCCACTAGACCCCTTAAGACATAGTGTCCCACATTCACTAATCCTGAAGCAATGTTACACCATGTATGGTTAGACAGGCTGTTTAGACCTGCACCAGATTTATCACAGTGGTTCAGCCTGGATGATAAATGTGGTGCTGGGATAGACACATTTCTCTGACCCCATACCAACTATTGGTTGCCTTACTTTGAGACAGATTTTTATGCCAGAATTGCGATACAATCTTGCAGCAAAATAGTGTATCTTAAGTCGGCCCCTTTCCTATGAAGCCACACCCCTACACCGAAGTCTCAGCCACTTGTCGAGCATGTCGGGAAAAAATATAGAAACCCTAGGTGCATAATTTTTCACCACTTTTTAGACAGATTTTTGACAAAGACAAATTAGTAAATCTGGACCAGTGGAGGTTTTTTTTCGCCCCCATCTCCATTCATTGTCCGTTGGGTTGATACTTATTTCCCCTGGTTGATAATGGTTCAGCTCTTGCTATCCATCAAACTTGACTAGACCTTCTTTAAACTGATCTCAAGATGTTCTGCCTTGGTTATGGATCATATACAGGTGAGATACATATTCTCTTTGTCTCCCTATCCATGGGCCAGGTTTGGATATGTACAGTAGGGGTCCAAGATTAGTGCTGACATCCTTTCAAGGAAGTTTCAGCCAATGCTCGGGATTAGATGGTCCTCACACAGAATTGCTTGTGGGGTGTCTCCCATAAGAATGTTGCATCCTGACCAGAACTAGAATTATAAATATTCTTGTGGTTTCACCCACAGCATTTTTCTTGAAAACTGGCCAAAGCACTTCCAGTAATAAGTATAAGTTCTTAACTTTTCCTATTCCTTCTTAATCCACTTCTGACTTTGACTCAAAAAATTGTATTTTCAGAAATCCCATAGAAGTGAATGGAGAAAGCCATGCATGCATGGCCACTTCTTCATTGACAGAAGCCACAAGATGGGGGCCAGAGAGATAGGTGAGGGTCCAAGAGATGGGACTTGCATCTGTCAGACATTTTTGGCATGCCATGTGCTTCCCAGATAGAAAAGTCATGCTCTTCGGTGTTCTGGTGAGACTCCTGGTAGCTCACCATGTGACCCATGTACGGTGATGTTACTTGGCCTAGGAAGAGGCCACAGAGCTCACAAAGTGCCAGCCTCTTCTAAAAGCTGATTGACAAGAGTTTCTGCCGTCGTCGATATAGGTCATCAATATAAGTTCCCAGAAAACCCCTTTAAGCTATGGCACAATGCAGCACATGCCACCTTCCCTCACCAGGGCTTAATGATACCTCCTATCATCATTGGCCTTTTCCAACACTGAGAAGACGATACACTACATTTCAGACCTGTCATAGTTGCTATGTAAATGCTCATCCAATCCAGTCACCCTGCCCGTTATTTGCTGTGAATTGAAGGGTTGGTGAGAACTGAAATGAAACTCTTTAAGATCCTATCACTTCCCTGTGGGTTTAGTCCTCATCTTATGAAGATCTAGAGAGATGGAGCAGAAGGAAGAGATCATGTCACACTCAGGGAATAAGACACATTATTTATCCATGAGATTTAGATGACCTGATTACATAAAGGATATTTTTAGTCCTGTCTTACCATAGACCCTGAGTGGTACGGTCTGCTTAATGTGAAAAATACCTAAATATATATAGAAAGAGAGAGAATAGTGATGTAGGTAGTTGTGTATTAGCTGTACTTGTGATTTCTAAAACAAGTTACAATTATATGCTATAGAGAAACAACATGTCTAACCTTATATCATACTAAACATGGGAACTAAACAGTTAAATCAATTTTTTTATATGTCCAGTTTTAACTTGAAGAAAATGAATTGATGGATGGATCTTTTGTCATGTGTTGTATTCTTTGTGATATTATTTGTTATATGTGCAGTAAATATCTAGGCTGTGTAGAGGCAGTAAATTTTTGTATGCAAACAAGAAGATTAATTTTGTACTCTATTAACCCCTTCCTGTCACTGCGCTGCCTTTTCACATCCTGATATATGTGTCATTCTCTGTTAGATAGAAGATGGCACCACCTGCATTTAAACCAAGAAATAATCAAGGGGTGCCACCAATGTGCCAATTAGATTGCTCCAAATACCACCACAGGCAACACGTTCAATATAAACAATCTTTATTGAGCAAATTACACTGTTAAAAGACTTTAAAAACATGTCATGCTTCCAAAGAGTACATACATCAAATATGTCCCTATGTATGGGATACTTTCCCATTAAAAATAATCTGCAGTTTTCATACCAGCCCCTGGATCTGAATACATTTGTAATTGCATGTCATTAAAAATTTTGTATAGCCACTTAGTTATTCAAATATATATATATATGTGTGTAGCACCACCTGCTGTTTCATCATTTCCTTATTTCTCTATCCACTTCACTAATGGTGGATGCACATGCTCAGTTCCATCCTTTAACTGTCTCCTGAGCTGTGATAGGTAGAGAGCTGCAGCAGAAGGGCCACAACCCCTGACCTAAACATGCCCCCTGAGATTTCAGCTTGAGATAAGTCTAGCAAATCAACTGGAACAATGCATGGGGAGATCTCTGGATCCATGTGAGGTACAGGGCTGGTTCTAGCTTTGTTAGAAAGAGATTGCCATGTACTACATGAAGTCTGATTTTCAATTTTTACATGAATCATGGCGTATACAAACATCACTTTAACCGGATGGCAAAATAATAAAATTAGCGACTTCTCACTCAACTAATAAAGTATAATCAGTATAATGTGACCTCCAATAAATAGTAAAGTGCTCAGGCCATACACATGTGGAGGGAAATAAATGAAACTGTCATGATACTGTAAGTATCACCGCTAACTGTGGCTTCCTCCAGTAGGACATGAAAAGACAGTACAGCTACCCTCGGGGATGACAGACTCCCCATCTCATACCGTGCCACAAGTACTGATAAAGCTGCAGGAAGTCAGTGGGGCGGGAATAGAGAAAGGCATTGTCAGGGTGTGCAATACCTAGTGTGAACTGTGCCTGGGTTGTTGTGACACACCCGATTTGCTTTTGTCCAGCAATGCAGGAGTTACTATGCTCTTTAGGATTTGTGCTTCAGCTGAACTTGTTACTGAGATCAGGGCTGGTCCAATCAGCTTCTGGACCTAGCCTCTGATCCTGGATAAATGTCAGCTAGCTGCTCACTTGCTTGCTGGCTATTTCGGTTCTTACCTGGATCCCAGCTCCCCTGTATCTTCTCCGGTTTGTTCCCTTCCTAGTCCCTCTGATTGTGTACTTATCCACCCTCCGCCTGACCTTTGACTTTTGTCTGTATTGCCGATAATTACTGCATTGCTGTGTGGTTTTGTCCTTGTTTGCTCCTTTGTCCGTTTTTAGTTGTTTGTCTGTCCTGTTTGGTGTTCCACTTATTCAGTATAGGGAACGCCATTGTGGTTGTCCGTGGCCGCCTAGGGCCGTCTGAGGCAAGTAGGTAGGGACAGTGGGTGGGTTCAGCCTCAGGGCCCACTGTCTTGTGTTGTCTGTACCCCCCGAGTCCTGACAGGCATTGTTAACCACTTAGATGCCATCAGGCTCGGACTGGCCCACAGAGGCACAGGTGAATTCCCCGGTGGGCCCCTAGTCTCCCACTCATTGCACAAGTGGCACATAACACAGTAGACTTACTGCACTACATGCATATATTCAATGTACAACACCTCAACCAGCCTATGTTCATATAAAAAACGTGATAGATTATTAAAAAAACTCGGTTTATTATTATAAACACGATCAGAGCTGAGATGACTTCTAGGTATAGAAGCCACCAGTGTCCTCTTCTCCCCAGGACCTACCTTCTCAAAATTGCTGCAGGGACCCCCATATTCAATCATCTGGTAGAATCTTGCTGCTGTGTGAGCAGGTAATATTTGAATGTATCCGTACGGTGGGCCCCCAAAATAAATTTTACTGGTGGGCCCTAGGCACCCCAGTCCGACACTGGATGCCATTGTCAGTAGTGTCTGTGGCATCTTAACAGTCTCTCATATCTGCACCCTGTAGCATGATTGTGGCCTAACAATGGCCTCTGTGTCTACCATCTATGGAAGCCTATTAATCCATGCTAGATGTAATAGACTTTCTCTCAGTGCAATACTGAGAGGTATAGTACATTGCAATACAGAAGTATTGCTGTGTATTAAGACAGGGATCAGTGTGATGTATGTTCAAGACCCCGGGTGTGTAGTGTTACTGGCAGATCAAGTAACAAGGACAAGTCCTTAATGAAGTGTACATCTCCTGGGATTGGCGCAGCACTTGATGGATCTCATTACGTCTAATTACTGTGGAATTTCTTCTAGTCATTAATCAAGAGTCCATACGGAGGAGAAAGAGATGAAGTTCTAACGCCGATTATAGAGCCCCGTAAGAAACTGGTGAAGCTGTAAGATCTCGGCTTCATTGTTATTCCTGCGGACTCCAGGCATTAAAACACTTCTATTGATTCCTTGCTGTTTAGCCGTAATCGATGCGCACTGCTGTTACTGAGCCGAGGCGACGCGTCTCTTTAAGGCCTGCTTGCTAAACAGACAACAGTCACCTTTAATATGATTAGTCTTAAAGAGCTTCTCCAGTTTATACCAGCACAGCTCATCGAGACAATTACAAAGAGATAAGACTGCTACTGACATAGTGATTTTTTAATTTTCTTACCAGCAGTCTGGCCAGGTAATTTTAGAATGTATCGTCACTGCATTATGTGACATGTGCTAAAGAAAAAATGACAAAAATATTCAGAATAGGTGCAGTATGTGGCTACAATTTGTGGATTTTTTTTCTCCCACAAAATCCAAAGGTCATTTCTTTGCACATTTTATTTTATCAACTTTTTGAATGTTAAATTATTATTATTATTATAAGCAGATGAGCAGTAGTAGCAGTATTGTAATGCTGGCGATCGCAGGCATGGTCGCTGAATTAATCACCCCTTAAACTACTCTGTGTTGCCGGTTTTATGACCGTTGGAGTCTCTCTGCTTTCTCTCGGCAGGCATAGCTGTTCTCTTAGGGCACATGTGCTCCTGCCTAGTGCTTAAAAGGCCAGCGTGGTGAGGCCTGACCTGTCTATAACCAATGGTTCCCTTTTATAGATTTTAAGGTTCCTTCCCTAAGGGGAGTTGTCAGAGCAATAAGGTCTCCCATACCTGACCTCTGCCTGTTTACCACATTGTCCCTGCGCTGCCTGCTGTGATCCCTGCCTGACTTCTGCATTGACCCTGTGCCGCCTGTCCTGACCTTTTGCTGTTTACCGGATTGACCCAACCCTGCCTACCCAGTCCTTTGACCTCTCTCTCACCTGTACCGTTAGTGCCACATACCAATGTTTCTCAATCTGCCTGGTTCAGCTATCACTGAATAGAGACTACTTCAAAAAGTAGTGGGCTGGTGGTTCTCCTGTAGCAGAGTCCAGACCCCTGTACAAGATGAAGACTAAGGATGAGCGAATTTCTTGAAAATTTGATTTGGCTGATTCGATTTGGCTGATTTTTTGTAAGTAGTGGGTGCAATGACAAAGAGCTGCGACAGCGCCTCCCCCGTCATTGTACCCCTCAGATGCCGCGTTCATACATGATTGCGGCGTCTGAGTGTAAAAACAGTGTAAACTAAACATTAAAAAATACATTAAATCAAACTTACCTCCTCCATTTGCTCGCGACGGGCCAGCCGCCGCCATCTTGCTTGAAGATCTGGAGTGAAATCTCGTGCGGCGCAAGATTATGTCATCACGCCGACCGGCGTGGTGACATCATACGTCACTACGTGCGGGATTTCGCCCCGGATCTTAAATCAAGACGGCGGCTGGCGGCCAGTCACGACCAAATGGAGGAGGTAAGTATTGATTTTTTTTTTTTTTTACGCTATTTCAGGATAAATCGATTCGCCGACACAAAGCACAAGGAAATTTGGCTTCTAGGCGAATCAAATTTATCCTGAAATTCGGATTGAATTCCACTTCGTGGGATTCGATTCGCTCATCTCTAATGAAGACCAAGCCACTTAGACAACCCCTGCAAAGGATGAAGACCACACCACTTAGTCAACAACATTAGGAGTAGCCTCCTCCCTTGCAACCCCCCACTCATGTGGCTAGTCATCATAAAGTCGAGTTATTCTTATTGCTAGTCGAGCTCACGCCCGTTGTTACGGTACGCAACGAATACAATATGTCTATTTTTTTTTTTTTTACGTTTTAACACAATAAGAGCATTTTAGAAAAAAAAAATCATGTTTTTGTGTTGCAATTTTTTAAGAGCCATTTTTTTTTCATTTTTCGGGCTATGATCTTGTGTGGGGGCTCATTTTTTGCGGGATGAGGTGACGTTTTTATTGCTATCATTTTGGGATGCATACGACTTTTTGATTGTTTGATATGTTTTTTGGTAGGTGAGGCAACGAAAAAAAAAAAGCTGTTTTGGCATAATTTTTATTAGATTTTTTTTACGCAGTTCACTTAATGGGGTAGATCATGTGATATTTTTATAGAGCGGTCGTTTCGGACGCGGTGATACCAAATATGTATTTTATTTTATTTCTATTTATTTTTTTAATGACATATTTGGGGGAAAATTATTTTTTTTTTATATGATTTTTATTTTATTTTTTTTTATATAATACTCTATTTTTTTTATTATTTTTTATTTTACACTTTGTGTCCCCATAAGGTCATACAAGACCTCAGGGGACATTTAACTTTACTTTTTTTTTTTACACTTGATTTCTCCTGTAACTGGGGCTGACATAGTAGCCCCAGTTACAGGGGAAATACATCCCCAGAGAGGCTGTACAGCATAATACTATGCTGTACAGCAGGGATCTCAAACTCGTGGCCCTCCAGCTGTTACAGAACTACAATTCCCATCATGCCTGGACATACTTCGGCTACCAGTGCATGCTGGGAGTTGTAATTTTGCAACATCTGGAGGGTCACGAGTTTGAGATCCCTGCTGTACAGCCTCAGTGCAGGGCTGATTGGGTCTATGAGAGACCCGGCAGCTCCTGCACGCCCGCCCCGGCGATCATTTGACAGCCGGGCCAGAACAGGAAGCGCAATAGCGCTTCCTGCTCTGTATACACAGCGCTTGGTGAGCACTGTGTATACACCGATCTAAAAGGCAGGGACCTGGGAACGGTCCCTGCCTTCCCTTTGGGGTACCCTGCTGTCACTGACAGCAGGTACCCCACTGTGCAGCTGCACGATTAGCGTGCAGCTGCTATTTCTGAATGGACGTTCAGAAACGTCCATTCAGAAATTAAACAACCACTTCACGGACGTTTATAGTCAATGGGGCGGACGTGAAGTGGTTAAAAATATGTTAAGCATAAAAACATGATTTAAGCAATAGGTCATTTTCTGATGACACATTCCCTTTAAGTATTGCAACAAGACAATGAACCAAAGTAAATCAACTAAAGAATGGTGGAAAAGGAAGATTTGTGTTATGGAATGGCCAAGTAAGTTTCATGAACTAAACACTATCGAGATGTTGTGGCATGACCTAAAGAAATCCAAGATTTGCAGGGAGAAATGATCCAAAATTTCTTTGCCATCTTGAGCAAATATATATACAGCTACAGGAAACCTTTGGTGGACCTGATTGCTGTTGAAAGGGGATTTCCAATTATTAAAGTTACACCCGTGGACATTTACTCCATGTGCTAAATACATTAAACCCTTAAAGAGCAATGACGTACTGTGTACATCATAATGGGGTGTTACTTACCGCTTCATGACGTACATAGTACATCATGAGATCAAAGTGTCACCACAAGTTATAGTTGCGGCGACACAGGCATCTAAACAGTGTCAGTGACAGCTGAGCTGTCCGAGCACCCGGCAGGGGACCAATCAGTGCGGTCCCTGCTTTTGGACTGCTGTCAAATCTGACCAGTCACAGCATTGCTCCAATCTCCGCAGTGAGAGTGTTGAGGAGATCAGAACTGTGCCGTTAGGGAGTCCATGTAGCCCCAATCCTCCAATTCAGGATGGGTGAGTGGAGCAGAGCAGAGTGTCAGCTGTAATAGACAGATGACATCGGTGCTGGCACTGATGTTGGCCGTTTAACCCCTTCCATGCTGCAGTCCATAAAGGAGTCCCATTGGGTCGCTGCTTTGCCAGAGGCTGTTAACCCCTTGGGACAGAACATCTCAATATTTTTAGTAAAGGCCAAGTGAAAAAATTATTTTTAGCCAAAAATTACTAACATGCAATCATTAAAAAAAAAAAAAAAAAAAAAAAAAAAAAAAAACACAGGTGTACATAGCCTTTAAATCATGTTCCTCTATAATGTGCATAAAAGACTAAAAATCAAAACATGATACTTAAACATTAAAAGTACCTGCATGATTGTATTGTCATCTGTACGCAGGGTACACTGAGCGACTCCAGGGAAAGCTTGACAGATAAGAAGTTCTGAAAGAGGTGGTTTTGTGTTCCTCACAACTGTGGTCAAAATATCAATTGAGGTCTGTAACAATAAATTGTAGATTGCAGTAAGCATGCTTAAAATGACACCAAAAGGGCATCTGTCAGCAGATTTGTACCTATGACACTGGCTGACCTGTTACATGTGCACTTGGCAGCTGAAGGCATCTGTGTTGGCCCCATGTTTCATCTGTGCCAGCATTACTGAGAAAAATGATGCTTTAATATATACAAATGAGCCTCTAGGAGCAACAGGAATGTTGCCCGTTATTCCCAGAGGCGCAGCGCTCTGCAACTCCCACAACCCTTCCATAGTGATTGACAGGGCCAGACAGGCGTGATCATGGGAACTGAGCCTCTAGGTCAGGACCAACAGCAACACCCCATTGCTCCTAGAGGTTCATTTGTATATATTAAAACTTATGAACATGGGAGCAACAGCCATTATTCTCCCAGCCACTACTCCCATTATTTGGATAGTTATGGGTAGACCCTCTGGTGCCGTCACAAAAAACAATATAAAAAATATATGTTATCATCACTATGTCAAAATGACATTCACTATGCAAATACATGTCAAGAGAATGCATACAGTCAAATAAACAAAGTAATATTCAAATTGAGACCCCCACGGACAAAGGCCAGGTCAAGTATATCACCATTAGTTGGAGCTTCCTCAGGGGCCCCCTATTCCCAAGTTAGACTATGATGTTTTAAGGTATGGCACTATTTTTAGTCAGAAGTCAGAGGACTCTAATTCCTGTCAAGTGATTAAGTTGGTACTCCAGAATTTTAACTACTGATGGCCCATCTTCAGGATAGGACATCATTGTCTGACAGGTGGGGTTCCGACACCCAGAATCCCACCCCAAAGTAACTCAGACACCAGAACTACACAGCTCCATCCACTGTTTAGTGGAGTGAGCTGGTTTCTGCAGCGCTGCTCCCATTGGGAGCAATGGGAGCAAGTTGGAGTAACCAGTTCCAACTAGACTATGGATGGACTTGTTATAATTTCAGTGCCACAGCTACTATGGAACATTGGAAAGGTGGGGGTTGAAAGGTGTTGGACCCTTGCCTGACGATAGGCCATCAGTTGTATTAGTAGTAGTTAGTATATTCCTAGTTATTTCATTTAACATATGCAGCATGGAACTCATCACATCTTTGTTTATTTAAAGGGGTTATCCCACGAATAATGTAAAAAATGAAAATCAGACATCATATAGTCCATGACAGTACCTTTCTAATAAACCTAGAAACAGCCCTGTACCTCACATGGATCCAGAGATATCCACATTCATTGCTCTGCTAGATTTATATCAGCTGACAGCTCGAGGGGAGTGTCTTTCTGCTGCAGTTCAGGGGGTGTGTCTCAGCTCTGCCTATCACAGCTCAGGAGGCAGTTGAAAGATTAAATTGAGCATGTGCGGCCTTTTCAGTGAGCAGGTCAAAGAAATAAGAAATTAAGTGTCACTATACAGATATATTTTATTGAATAACTCAGTAGCTTTACAGAATTTTTAATCACATGCAATTACAAAAAGTATTCAGATCCAGGTGCTGGTTTTGAAAAACTGTAGAATATTTTTCGTGGGACAACCACTTTAACTATTTTACTTTCATAAGGACTCTAAGCTGCACATTTGAATTTTCGTCCAATTTCTGCTTATGATCACTTCTGCAAAGTTCTATGTCTTACAAGGACAGGCTGCAGGCCACCACTGCTTGGCTCATCTTACCTGGCAGCTTGGACCTGCCTCCAGCTGCTTTCTTCCCAGCAGGTCCGCTCTGTCCCTCCACGAAGGGTAGGACAAGCTTGCCAGCTTAGTCTCTACTACTGTGCCTGTACTTCCTCCAGAACTTAAAGGGTCCACAGAAGTGCAACCAAATTTTACTAGCCAATGGCTGATAGCCCAGGGGTACTTGTCCGGGTTCAGAGCTGAACCCGGACATACCCTTAATTTCACCCAGGCAGCCTGCCTGATGTTAGCATCAGAGCAGCATGCCTCATGCTCCCTTCCTCCATTGCCCTGTGCAAAATCGCACAGGGCAAAGGCATTTAGCCCGGTTCCTGTGACGTACTGGGCTCTGCAAGGCGGAGACTTCCGCCCAGCAGTGAGCCCGGTGGACTTCACCGGCACTGATGGGCGGGCTTTAGCGCTGCCCTAGCCAGTAAAAAACGGCCCGGCAATGTGTGTTTACAAACAAAAGTGCCCTTGAGATGCTCTGATGCTAACATCAGGCGGGCTGCCTAGGTGAAATTAAGGGTATGTCCGGGTTCAGCTCTGAACCCACCAACCCCTTTAAGGCACCCTACCTTGTGGGAGATTTTTACTTTGTGCAAAGAGAAGGAGGTCCTCTGACAACTCAATCATGCTCTATCAGGATAACAATCGAGGAAGGTCCACCTGGCAGGATCCCTTTTGGGTAGATGGATCCAAGCATGATGATACAGGCTGAAACAGGAAGCAATGACAAAGCAGTGACAGGACTTCTGTGCTCATGTTCCTACTTAGGTCAAAGGGTCACTCTCTGTGGTAGTGATAAAACTGTATTATGTCAGGCAGCCTCTTAGGTATTGACTTAGGAAGGAACATACTATTAGATCATGGGGCATGAAGGAGTTGCCTGTTAGGTTTAGTGTTCATTTATAAGATCAAAATCTAAATTCACAAAAAAACACTTACTGCACAGAGACCGCTTGGAATTTTCTCAGGAGGAGCCTGCATTATGCTAACAAGGGTTGGAATGAGTCGCATTTGCATGGTACTCTGGCAGCCTTCTATCTGAGCCAATTCTTTAAAAATGTCTTGTGCCAAAGATGCAACAACAGGATCTAGAATAAACAAAAAAGAAATATAATACAGTAGTATATATTTCTCTCTTCTTACACAGCAGCAACTTTTTTTTTTTTTTTTTTGCAGACTATCAGACAACAGACAGTGGGTGAAAAAGTATTGAACACATCACCAATTACCAAGTAAATATATTTCTAAAGGCGCTAATGACATGAAATTCTCTCCAGATGTCAGTAACAACTTATCCAATCCACACAGGCAAATAAATCAAATTGTTATGTATAGTAATGAGAAATAACGCAGGGAAAAAGTATTGATCACACTTACTGAAATTTATTTAAAGTGTAACTGCCGTTTCATTTTTTAACCCCTAATGGTATAGTACACCCTGCTGTATAAATGCTTTTGTGCTTTAAAATTTGATCACTCAATTTTACCTGCTATTAACCCCCACAGATGCATGCTACTTTTCCTATACAGTTGCTCACTTCTCAAGCTGTAACCATGTGCAGGACGTCTTCTCTATCTCATAACAAGAGACAGATCAGCACTTGGGGGAGGAGCTCGGCCCTGAGTGCCTGGTGCTGGGCTGAGGCAGAAAGTGGGAGTTCTTTACAGGCTGATATCTCCTGAATGGTACCAGCTAGAAACATGCAACTAGCTCTAGTCCAAGCAACAAAGAGAAATCACAGTTAGAAATCGAGTTGGGAATAATTGTGAGTAAAATCAGCTTCATTCACAGCATCCTAATTTCTATGAGTGATATCCACCCTTGTAGTTAACAGATTTATGTATTTTTGGTATTGTCTTAAAGTCTGAAATGTCAGCTTTAAGACAATACAAAGGCCATATTTCTAGCTGGTACCAAACCAAAGATATGTATCAAGAATGTCTTGCTACATTTGACCATTTCATTCTTCCTTCAATTATATCAAGTTTGGCAGTGCCGTATGCTGAAAAATAGTGCCGCACCATGATGTTCCCACCTCCAAACTTCCTATGTTGTTTTAGGGGTGATATGCAGTGCCGTTTGGCCTCCAAACATGTTGTGTAAAGCGTTCAGTTTTTAGCTCATCTGACCAGACTATATTTTTCCAATGTTTCACAATGCCCCCCCCCCCCCACAAGTATTATTCATTGGTGGCGCAGTGCCCAAACCCCTCCCCCCAACTGTAATAAATCATTGGTGGCAGTGGCCACAGGATCCCCTCCCCCCTTTTCATTGGTGGTTCAGTGGCAGTTCCGATCGGAGCCCCAGCAATGTAATCGCGGGGCTCCAATCGGTTACCATGGCAACCAGGACGCTACTGAAGTCCTGGCTGCCATGGTAAGCTCCCTGCTGCCCTGTGCACAAAGATCTATTAGGGTGAATAGGACAAGAGGGGGCCAATAATTAGTAAATAAACGTAAAAAAAAACACAACACCAATATAAAAATATATATACGACCGTGTGAATGTGCCCGCATCTATTTCGCAATTTTGCGGAATAGATACGGCTGCATTCACTTCAATGGTTGGCTTGCGAACTTGCCTAGCCGCGGCTCCGCAAGAAATTATAGAACATGTCCTATTCTTGTCTGCAACATTTGGCATTTTGAACAGGACGCCCGGGCGAGTGTTCCGCAAATTGGGGAACACACGCGGGCAGCATCCGTGGTATTGTAGATCCGTATTTTTTGCAGATCCGCAATACTACAGACGTCTGATTGGCCCCTTAATCACCCCCTTTCCCAATTTTACATATTAAAATATATTCATAAATGTCCGAAAAGTCAAAACTTAAAATATAAAAAAATATCTCCTATACGGTGAACACGTAAAAGAAAAAAAAAAAAAATAAAACCTCACAATTCGCCATTTTTTTTTTTGTCACCTTGTCCCGCCAAAAAATAGGATAGGACAATTCTATTAATTCTCCTCCAAGTCTTTTTTAAAATTATAATTACTGTATTTTTCGCCCTATAAGACGCTGCAACATCAGGTCATAGTGCGCGCCGGCAGGGAAAAGAGCGGAGCGCGGACCGGAGGAGGCAGCAGGGCAGCGCAGAACAGGTAAGTAAGATTATTTTATAAGATTGAAGGTCTGATGGGGGCACATTCTGCTGATCTGAGGTCTGATGGGGGCACATACTGCTGATCTGAGGTATGATGGGGGACTGGGGCACATACTGCTGATCTGAGGTATGATGGGGGCACATACTGCTGATCTGAGGATCTGATGGGGCAAATACTGTTGATCTGAGGTCTGATGGGGGCACAGTGGGCTGATCTGAGGGCACAGTGGGCTGATATGGGCCATAGAGGGCTGATCTGAGGTCTGTTGGGGGTCTGACATGGAGGGCTGATATTGTGGGTCTGATGTGATGTCCTGAAATTTGTGGGCAGTCGAAATATTTTTCATCAGATCCTCTTTTTTCTTATTTTCCTACTCTAAAACCTAGGTGCGTCTTATAGGGCAAAAAATATGGTATATGTATTTAAATTTGGCGCCTAAAAATTTTATTTGGCTCCTAAACTTTTCAGTTCAGGAGCCAATGACTCCTAGGTATTTTTTTTGTCTGGAGCACTGTACAGGCATTATTTATTGTTTTCTTTTAAACAATTGTTGATTCCAGGTCTTTCTGTAGCTTTCCACACATGGTCCTTGGCTCTTGGACAGCTCTTCTGATTAATTCTTTTCATTCCTCTATCTCAAATCTTGCAGGTATCATCTGGTTGTGGCCAGTTTATGGTGAAATGATGTTCTTTCCACTTTTGGATTATGGCCCCAACAGTTCTCATTGAAGTCTTCAGGAGTTTAGAAATTCTTCTGTAACCAATCCAATCAGTATGTTTTGCAACAATAAGATTGCGAAGGTCTTGAGAGAGCTCGCTGGTTTTACCCATCATGAGATGTTTCTTGAGTGGCACCTTGGTAATGAGACACCTTTTTATAGGCCTTCAGTTGAATCAGCTGATATTTTTCACTAAGTTGGAAGGATTGCTGCTTTCTAATTACTGATAGGTGTCATGACTTTCCATGGCTCTTTGCACCTCTCCATGTGTTCAATACCCCCCCCCAAGAGTCATTTCTCATTATATACTTTATGGATATTTGTGGTTTGATTTCTTTGCCTGTGTGACACGTTCTTTGGTGACACGTTCAATACTTTATTTAATCCTCTGTATTATAATATATATTATATATAAATTATATCTAAATGATATGTATAGATCATTATTTTCCCCCAAAATGTACAAGACTTACCATTGCTGTACTTGAGGAAGATGGCAATGGTAAAAGGACAGATTTTAGATTCAGAATTGGCAGTAAATACTGGATCCACACTGCAGACAATGCACAGAGTTTCCATTACTAAATTCAACACTTCTGAAGTGAACTGTGCTGCAAGGTGTATAAGTCCATCAACCACACTGGGCAAAAAGGGTTGAAGAACATGGGTGCTTTCGGAGATCTTGAGCTGATCACAATACCTGACACAAACACACAAAACAAACACAAACATGAGTGGGGAAAAAAATACCCTGGAGGGCTGGAAATAGTACAAGGAAAACGACACGTACCCCCATATAGCTCTGACAGCAGAAATGCGCACTGATGGTGGCTGATTATCATGAAGTCCACTCACTGTAGCCTGGAGAAACTGCTGTATCAATTCAGGAGACATAGCAGCTGTGAATCGACTTGCTGCCCAGAGAGAGCGTCCAAGTAGGAAGGGTGAAACTATTTGAGAAAGGAAATTTAAAATGTCAGTTTAAGCTCTACACAAGCCCCTAAGGTGCCAAATATTGCTGTGACATCAGGCTACATCCCCTAATAACAAAATAGCAGTATCTAAAGAAGTGGGCACAGCTGGTGATAACTTTCCATTTAACCCCTTAAAGGGCATCTGTCAGCAGATTTGTTCCCATGAAACTGGCTAATGACATGTTGCATGTGTGTTTGGAAGCTGAAGGCTTCTGTGCTGGTTTCCATGTTTATATGTGCCCGGGTTTCTGACAAAAAAATGTTTTAATATACGCAAATGAGCCTCTAGGAGCAATGTCAATCAAAGTGGGGAGGGCACGGCAGTTGCAGACAGAGCTGGGCCTCTAGGTGTAACAGAAACACCCTGCTGCTCCTAGGCTACTGGTAGGCCTGGGAGCCTTCACAAGGTTTCAGGCTGACATAGCAACTGTTTGGAAGCCTCAAATTTTGCTGTGGAGGATCCACAGGAGTCCGCACCTTCTGTCTAACCACTCAAGTTGATTCAGAGTAATCCCAGACCCCGTTCATTTGTGCATATGAAACATAGAAGATTGACAGCAGAAAAAGACCACCTGGTCCATCTAGTCTGCCCTTTTATTATTCCTTTATTGTTATCTTAGGATAGACACATGTTTATCCCAGGCATGTTTAAATTCAGTTACTGTGGATTTATCAACCACCTCTGCTGGACGTTTGTTCCAAGCTTCTACTACTCTTTCAGTGAAATAATTTTTCTAATGTTGTTCTTGATTTTTCCCCCAACTAACCTCAGATTGTGTGCCCCTTGTTCTTGTGTTCAGTTTCTTATTAATAACCCTTCCCTCCTGAACTTTATTCAGTCCTTTAACATATTTTAAAGGTTTCAATCATGTCCCCCCTTTCTCTTCTTTCCTCCATATACTATACATATTAAGAACTCTGAGTCTTTCTTGATAAGTTCTATGCTTTAGACCTTCCACCATTTGTGTAGCTCTTCTTTGGACCCGTTCTATTTTAGCAATATCCTTTTGCAGGTGAGGTCTCCAGAATTGAACACAGTATTCCAGATGTGGTCTCACTAGAGCTCTATACAGAGGGGTCACAATCTCCCTCTTTCTGCTTGTTATACCTCTAGCTATGCAGCCAAGCATACGATTTGCTTTTCCCACCGCCTGGCTGCATTGGTTACTCTCATTTTGAGGCTGTCAGAGAGATGACTACCCCCAAATCCTTCTCTTCTGAGGTCTTTGTTAGCACAGAACTGCCAATAAAATACTCAGAGGATTTCTTCTCCCCAAGTGCGTTATTTTACATTTGGAAACATTGAACTGCAGTTTCCATTGTTTTGACCACTTATCTAATAAAGATAAATTATTCTCCATATTACAGACACCTCCTGGAACATCAACCCTATTACACACTTTTGTGTCATCAGCAAACAAGTAAACCTTCCCTACCAAGCTGTCCCTTATGTCACTTACAAACATGTTTAACAGAACAGGACCCAGAACAGATCCTTGTGGCACCCCACTTGTAACCAGCCTCTTCTCTGGTATCAACCCTCTGGGATCTGTCCTTCAGCCAACTGCAGATCCACTGAACTATCCAGGGGTTAAGTCCAATTCTTGATAACTTATCTATCAGCTCTTTATGGGGAACTGTATCGAAAGCTTTACTGAAATCCAGGTAGGCGATATCCACAGCACCACCTTCATCCAGCCCTTTAGTTACATAGTCAAAGAAATCAATGAGATTAGTCTGACATGATCGGCCCTCAGTAAAGCCATGCTGGTTTGGGTCCATCAAGTTGTTTGTTGTTAGGTGGTAAATTAATTCTTTTTTTAAAAGAGTCTCCATTTTTTTTTCTATGTTTGATGGTAGTATTTTTAGTTTAGGACTGTGTCCACTGCGTCACCAATGATGATAACTCGCCCATTAATTAAAATACAGGAGATGGGTGCCGGTGGCAGAATCACATAGCCGGCACCCGACTTCTATGACAGGGTGCTGTGATCAGCGGCAGCTAAACCCTCAGGTGCCGCACCTGAGGGGTTAACTGCCAAAGATCGCAGCTCCCTGTCATAGAGGTCGGGTGCCGGCTATGTGATTCTGCAGCCGGCACCGGCTAGTTAAAAAGTGTTAGTTCCTCGGCTCAGCTATACGATCAGTTTGTACAAAAGCAGTAGGAGCAGCCAGGGGAAGCCAACAGAAAACAATAGGAAGAAAGAGCGGATAATGGGTCAGAACCAAGTACAGGTGAGACCCATCAGAAGAGCCAGCAATGTACTTACTGGGTGGGAGCTGTGTCCCTCAATGAACTCAGCGAGAATATTTTACAGGTAAGCACAAAAACAATTACTTATCGAATATTGGATTTCCCATAGCCTCCACACACAACGGCACTGATAGGACAGGAGGATTATTCCGCCTCCCGAGGACAGGAAACAAGCGGAAGCCCCAATAAATTGACACCTCCTCCTACCTGCTCCAATTAATGACAGAAGACAGAGAATGCTTCAAAACTATATATTTACATTATAATGAAAACATTATAATATAAATCAAAGTACTGCTAGTCAGTCAAGAATAGTACAAAATAAGAAAGGAAGGGCCGGAAACGGCCAGTGCCATTGTGGAGGCTATGGGAAATCCAGAATCGGAGTGATACATATTCTGCTGTGTTACAGGGGAAAATAAAAAGAAAAATCGATTAAAAAACAATTGTAAAGCAAAAATCTGGCAGCACTACATCCGACTGAAACAAAAAAGGGTGCATGCCCAAAGGGACTAGACTATTGCCCAATACACAAAATAGCAAAAAGGTAGCACTCCAAAATCAATGAAAAGTGAAAAAAATGCTTTTATTCACCCATGTAGATATGTAACATTTCAGCTTAGCACTAGAACCTTTTCTCAAGGCTATAGTGCTGAAAAAAAACTATTGAAATTTCACCTCCATTTTACTTTAATTATTGTGAACCACCTACAGGATTGACAAAGTTTGTAAAAATAAGTTGACAGGTGTAGTTTCTAAAAAAGGGTCATTTATGGGAAGTTTCTATTATGTAAGCCCAGCACAATCATGGAAATGAGCAGTATATAATGTGATGGAAAAATTAAGCCAGCGAAGGAAGCAATATGGATAATACATTAGTAAGTGCCTAGTATTAGCTTTGTCTACATGTTAAATGCCATTTGCTGAAGTGAAACAACCCCTTTAAAGGGTTAAGTCAGTAATCAACTTATTTTCATTTCCTGGAGGACCCACTTTCTACCCCGGAGGGTTGTTTTTCTTTCCGCTTTCGTTTTGCGCTCCCTGCCTTCATACAGCCATAACGTTTTTATTTTTCTGTTCACATAGCTGTATGAGGGCTTGTTTTTTGCGGGCCAAGTTGTACTTACCAACGCCACCATTTAATATTGCATATGGTGTAGTGAGAAGCGAGAAAACAAATTCCAAATCGGGTGAAATTGCTAAAAAAAAAAAAAAAACAACGCAATTTCGCTACAGTTTTACTGGGTTTTTTTTATTTATGGCGTTAGATGTTCATTAAAACTGACCAGTTACTTTCATTCTACTGGTCAGTACGAATCCGGCAATACCTAATATGTATAGTTTTTCTTGCGTTTTGATAGTGCTAAAATAATTATAAAGTTGGAAAAAAAAATTTTTGTTTTTTTTGTCATATCTTGACCCCTATAACTTTTTAGTATTTGTGTACGGAGCTGTTATGGGGGCTCATTTTTTGCGGGGCGATCTGACCTTTTTATTGATACCATTCTGGGGTGTGTATGGACTTTTTGATCGCTTTTTATTTAATTTTTTTTAGAAAAAAGCGACAAAAAATGGCGAATCGGCCATTTTGACACTTTTTTTCCGTTTCGCTGTTTTCCGTATGGGAAAGAAATTTTAATATTTTTATAGTATGGGCGTTTTCGAGGCGATACCCATGTGGTGTGATTGAACTGAACTTATGTTTTTTTTTATTTTTAATTTTTTTTTTAACCCCTTCACGACCGCCGACGGTAAATCTACGTCGCTGCTTGCCGGGCTTTGTGCAGCAGCGACGTCGATTAATGTTCCTGCTTTGGGGCGACGATAAGGAGCCCAGAATTTTTTATTTTGTTAAAAATATGTTTATTATCCCCCCCCCCCCTCAACATCATAATTTATGCCCATAATAGGATGGCCGAGAGGGGAGGGGGGGGACAGGGCGGACAGGCGAGCGGGCGGCAGCGCGACTTGAACCCGCGCTGCCTGTCTGCCTTGCCCGATGTTCAGGATGGCCGAGCGGTTTGCAAGCAGAGTATCAGCATACAGCTGATACTGCTTGCTTCAAGTTTGCTGACATCGGTGCTGCACACCAGTCGGTGCAGCGTCCAGGACGTCCAAAGATTGCTGTTACCCCTATTACGCTGGGCTCCTGTGCCCGCCCTGATGGGATCACAGAGGAGGGAGCTCCTCCGATGTGCTGGATGTGCCGGCAACCAGTGGCTTTCACAGGTTGCAAGCATGGTAGAGATCAAGCCTTAAGCGGATACAGACTTACTATCAATGAAAATACACTGCCTCAGTACGCAGTGTACTGCAATGTTAACTGGCCCGGGTTGCTGCTGACTGGTTCATCTGTGCTGGCGGTGAACCAATATACAAAAAATCAGCCGTCATTAACCCCTTTCCATGCCGCGGTCCAAAGGACCGGTGTATTGAAAGTTAACAGGGAGGGAGCTCCCTACCTCCTCCCATCGGGTCGCTGCTTTGCCGTATCGACCCGCTGCTATGGGATCACAGTCCTCCAGGTAAACGCAGGAGATCACCCATGCCTCCATCGGCGATCCTTGTGGAAAAAGGCTCCCTGTCCCTAGGCACGCTCACATCGATGCTTACCATGGGTAATGCTAAAGCTGATCACGCTTAAAAGTTGGCACTTATATCATGGCTGGTTCAACACAGTGTGAAGAAATTACACCCAAGTACATTGGTACAGTGTACTGCTGTGTTATACATAGACCCATACAGAATCAACTGGGTCTGAGTCAAAAAGTGTAAATAAAATAAAAAAAAGTGAAAAAAAAGTCTAAAAAAAAAAGTAAAAATACAAGGCTCTATAAATGGGGATCAAAAAAAAGAATCTCAGTAAAAAAATATGGCTTAAACAAAACATAATTAAGGTAAAAAAACACAAAAATCAAAAAAAAAAATTAGTGAAACAAAAAATAAAAAAATACAGCCATTTTTTGGTCATGCCCTAAAAAAAATTATCAAAACATGCAAAATAACAAAGCATAAATAAAACTGCAAAAAAAACCCAAATATCAAAAACTAAGATAAAGTGTAAATAACCACAAAAAAAAAAACCTTGAAAAAAATGTCCATTTTGCTCACAATGTGGGTAAAAATAAACCGTCCAAAAAACCGCACCTTACTCACGAAAAAAAAAAAAAAATGGCTCTCAGAAAAATACACATAAAAAGATTTTATTCTGTTCAAAAATAAATCTAATGTGTTAAAAAAAAAGGTACAAATAAAGTAATTGAAATATTGGGTAAATGATACATGCCATAAAACATCCCTGCTATAAAAAATATTCAATGAACCCTCATGAATGCCAAATGAAAAAAAAACCCTAAAAAAAAATTAAAAATAAAAAGTTTTCAACCTCCCCACACAAAATAAACCTGCAGTCTTTATACCCCAAAAATCAAATCCAATGAAAACATCACCTCATAACGCAAAAAAATAAGCCCCCACATCCTCAAATCAATCCATCAAAAATCTGCTTCCATATGGCGCTCCTTCTGTTCTGAGTCCTGCCATGTGCCCCCACAGCAGTTTACCACCACATATGGGGTGTTGCCGTATTCAGGAGAAAATGGGGGAAAAACTTATGGGGTGCTTTTCTCCTGTTAACCCCTTGTGAAAATGAAAAATTTGGGGTTAAAGCAACATTTTTATTGGAAGAAATGAAACTTTTCATTTTCACAGCCAAGTGTTTCCAAATTCCGTAAAACGCTTAGGGGGTCAAAGTGGTCAGTACCCCCCTTAATATATTCTTTGAAGGGTGTAGTTTCCAAAATGGGGTCACTTTTTGAGGGTTTCCACTGTAGGGGTAATGTCAGGGTCTCTCAATTTACAAAATGGTGTCTAAAAAACTATTCTAGCAAAATCTGCCTCCAAAATCCGTATGGCGCTCCTTTACTTCTGACCACTGCCACAAACCCATAGAGACGTTTACCACCACATATGGGGTATTTTCTGTAAACTGCAGAATCAGCGTAATGTATATTGAGGTTTAGTTTGCTGTTAATCCTTGCTGTGTTGCAAGAAAAAAAATTATTAACATGAATAATCTACCAAAAAAGTGAAATTTTGAAATTTCACCTCTATTTTCCCTTAATTCTTGTGGAACACCTCAGGGTTAACAAAGTTTGTAACATCAGTTTTTTTATAATTTGAGGGGTGTAGTTTCTAAAATGGGGTCATTTATGGGTGGTTTCCATTACTTAAGCCCTTCAAAATCACTTTATATCTGAATTGGTGCTTAAAAAATGGTTTTGGAAATTTTGTTGAAAATTCCAAAAAATGCTTCCAAACTTCTATGCCTTCTAACGTCTGAAAAAAAGTAAAATGACATTTATAAAATGATGCCAACATAAAGTAGACATATGGGGAATGTAAAATAATAACTATTTTTGGAGGTATTACTATGTATTTTGAAAGTAGAAAAATTGAAATTTGGAAATTTGCTAATTTTTCTAAACTTTTGCTAAATTTGGTATTTTTTTTATAAATAAAAATGAAATATTTTGCCACAAATTTACTACTATCGTGAAGCACAATATGTGACGAGAAAACAATCTCAGAATGGCCTGGATAAGTAAAAGCGTTCCAAAGTTATTACCACATGAAGTGACATGTCAGATTAGCAAAAAATGGCCTGGGCAGGAAGGTTTTAACTACCTTTCAGCATGAAAGGGTTAAAGGGGTTCTGCAGGTTTTAATATCTGATGATCTATCCTCTGGATAGATCATCAGTATCTGATCGCGGCGGCCGACACCCGGGGCCCCCGCCGATCAGCTGTTTGAGAAGGCAGCGGCGCTACAGGAGCTCCATTCATGTGAACAGAGCTTAGCCCCGCCCAGGCCAGTGATACTAGTCGTGACGTCACTGGCCTGCGGGTAAACACTGAGAAGGCCGCGGCGCTCCTGTAGCGCCGCTGCCTTCTCAAACAGCTGATCGGCGGGGGCCCCGGGTGTCGGGCCGCCGCCGATCAGATACTGATGATCTATCCAGAGGATAGATCATCAGATATTAAAACCTGCAGAAACCCCTTTAAACTTTAATGTTTTACACTTTTTTATAGTTCCCATAGGGAACTATTACAAGCAATCATCTCATTGCTTATATCATAGACTCCAATGCATTAGCATTGGAGGCTATGATGATTTTTTACTGCTTTCCTATGGAGCCCTATTACACAGAAGGGCTCCATAGGAAAGTCTATGCAGCAGCATCCTGTCACTGACTATGACAGGAGCTGCTGCATACATACTCCGGTTCCCCTGATCGCCACATGGGGGAGCCGGAGTAACACCGGAAGCGCAGACATCGGTTGTTTTTAAGCACTCGGATGCCGTGGTTAGGGAGCCATCTTGAAAAACCCGGCCAGCGCCGTGGTCAGGAAGGGGTTAAACATGTTTCCAGACCTCAGTTATTGATTACCTACCCTAAGGCCACTTTCACATGTTCAGTATTGTTCATCAGTATTAGGGCTCATTCACAAGAACATGCCACGGTCTTCAAATTGCAGTTCCGCAAAACACGGAAGCCGCCCGCGTGCCTTCCGCAATTTGTGGAACGGGTGGCCCATATAGAAATGTCTATTCTTGTCCGCAAAACGAACAAGAACAGATGTGGAGAGCACACGGAATGTTGTCTGCATCGTTTTGTGGCCCCATTGAAGTCAATGGGTCCGCATCCAAGTCACAAAAAATGCGGCTCGGATGCAGAACCAAAACTACGGTCGTGTGAATGAGCCCGTAGTAAGTCAAACCCAGGAGAGACACAAATCTTTCCATGATGCTTTTTCTCTCTATGTTCCACTGGCTTATAAACGCCAATACATTGCAGTGTACTGTTCACACACTGTGTGAAAGTATTGAGCATCTGGATTGTTGGTGGGGTGGAGTTACCTGCCTTAATTTCCTGCTGAATTCCTTACCAGGCCATTTTGAGGTAATTTTGGTGCCATTACATGAACAAATATGGATTGTGTCAGGATCTGTTCTGAAAAAAACTGATGCTTTAATAAGTTTCGTCTGCAATCACGTTCAGCGTTTGTGTTTTTTCTGTCAAGATTGTATCCAGATTGCATGCGTTTTTCAGGCGCATTGCAAAAAAAATAAAAATAATAATAATAATATCAAAGAATAAACACTCAACATTGCATCAGGATGTCTTTCGTTTGTCACGCAAGCCCCAATCACTTCTACCGGGCCAGGTCTGAGTAAAAAATGGAAAATATAGAACATGCTGTGATTTTTATTGAACGCAGAGATGGATGTGTGAAAAACAAACCTCAATGTACAGAGGCCTATTAAAAAGAATGAGTCAGGATTCAATCCAGATGCTATTCGTTCACAACATGCATCGTATTCAGACACTTGTGTGAAAGAGGCCTTACACTATCCTAAGAATAGGTCATCAATAAGGAAGTTCTGGTAAACCCCTTTAATTTATCTGATAAACATACCTGAAAAGGTTGAGATCTGAAAGAATAACTCCAGTCAAAAATCCAGGCATATCAAACTGAACTCTTCCACTCTGAACGCCCTCGGTAAGAATAGACTTCACTGAACCCAAGGCCAGCATACATGCTTCATGTATCTTCCACCTAAGCATACATTATAATGGATTACTTCAGAGGGATTGACAAGGGGCATAAAATATATATTTTCAATTAGTTAGCAACAGAAAGTGGAGGAGGTGGAGGATATTTGTCGATGATAACATCTGTATATTTTATGTCTCCATTTGACGTACATGTTACAGCAAAAAGAAAATAAATCCAGCACAGTCTGGTAAAAAAAGATATATATATTTTTTTTAACAATGGAACTCTATGGTGAAAGGATGCCACTGTATGGCATCAGTCTTTGGCGTCTGTTTAACGTATACTTTTTTGGTATACGTTAAAATGATGATGGGAAAAATGTGATGTGAACTTACCCTTATAAGGACAATTCCTTTCCACGTGACCCATTAGACTACCTGCACAGAAATTTCACGTGAATATCTGTGCGTTTCCTCAAAATTCGCATCTGATGCATCTGAATGGTTAGCACGTAAGGCTAGGGCTGCGACATTTAGATCACAATGTCGGACTGAGGGCATCGCATCTAACGCTTGTCAATAGGGTTGTGGCGTAAAGTGAGACATACTGCGACAGAGCATTTTGCCATTATGGATTTACAATGCAAGTCGCACATGACTCTGACTTGCCTGTAAAACTTCTCTGCTATTTGGTTCTGTTTTCACAACCAAATCACAGCTGTATAATTGCACGACAGCAAGTTGAACAAATGTTTGGCCGCAATAAATTGCGAGTCTCCAGATAAATACATAGGTCGAGATTTACTCCTTTATTCTGAATCTTTTTCCCAAAAAACTATGTCAATCTGCTCAGTTTCTCTTGCTCCATAACATGCTGCCTGTAGGCTGCACTGGATTTCCTGGTCACAGGTCTTCTGTATCACACAAGACCATATTCTGTGAAAACAGTGTTACTGCTATATTGTTTGGGTAAATAGGCAGTTTGTTTGGGATGTAAAGGAAGCGTTTTTCTGCAGAGGATGAAAAAGTCTGTGAAAGCGATGAGCCACAGAGATCGCAAGCGAGGTTCGCGGAGTGTGCAGTAAAGTTCAAGTTTGCAGATAAGTACACAGATTAACACAAGGCCATAGTTAAATACAAGGACATAGGAACTAAAGGGCCCTTTACACGGGTCGGGAATTAAAAAGATCATCGCTAACTAGCATTCATAGTTAAGCTCGTTAGCGATGATCTGGAGGTGTAAATTTATCAAAACAAGCATTCTGCTACTCTCTGCAATAATACACCTCCTTCTCAAAGCCTGTCAACTGGGCAAAATGTCTTGAGTATGTTTTAGAGGCATGTCTAGCAGTCAACAATCTCAGACCAAGACATACCAAGACCAAGACACACTGCCCAAAAGAAGCCTCCGAGAGCCTTTTATAGGCAAGCAGGTGTAGCACTTTTATGTCCTTTTGTG